>CM075851.1:37068597-37588597 GCA_037975125.1 Latrodectus hesperus
TGTTGTATTCACTGGCTGGATAATTTTTATAAATTAAACTACCCATTTTTTTCTGGCTGGAAGTCCTTTTTTTATTATTTAATTCTATACCCCATTTCCCCCATTTTGACGAAGTGGAATGCCCTAACGTGGGACTTGGAGAAAACCGGTCCTGCAAGGGAAAAGCGAGGGGAGGAAGAAGAGAAGTGAAGGGGAGAGGAAAAAAAGACAGAGGGGCTGCAGGACATCGCCGGAACAAGAGACCCGGTTGGTTTGGGGAGTTCGACGCTTTATTGGAGACTTTGAAAAGTAAAGTTGAAGTTGATAAAAAAAAGAAAAGCTGATTGAAAGAAGAAGAGCCCTCTCAAATTGTGAAATTAGGAGATGCCTGAATGTCAGCATTTACATCCAAGTTGTCGTCGACCCAAGGCGTTTGCCATACTATTAAAGAAGAACGCTGGACTATTGTGATCAACCAGGTTTGTGAACCTCTCTAAATAGGCCGGCCTATACCATCGACTGTTTATATATGTAAGTGAATGTTTTTTTTATTTATTTAATTATCCAGCCAGATTTTTTTTGTGTGGTACCACCATTTACGTAACTTTATTTAATAATTAATCTCACTAGAACAGGCAATCTAGGGTAACTTAATCACCCCACGTGAGTGAATTATCATTTTAATAGCAAAGTTGTAATAAAAGAAATAATACAAATAATTGAATTCATATTATTGTAAATAGATGTGTTATTTTCTTTTGTGAATTAAAAGAAGTTTTGATTACTAAAACAAAGCCAGTTTCTGCTTCTGTTCTTTCAGGTTAGAATCTGGGTAGAAATAAAGACTTGAATAAATACACAACGCAATATTAAAAAAAATAATAATAATTCCTTATTTTAATATAAATTATCATATGTGATCGTTTTATAATAATTGTAATTTTCTACACAACAAAATGGTGCCGTTTAAAGTGGATTTTGAAAAACTGAAAACGGAATAAGATTCTGGCTTAGTTTTAAACATGGCTGACTATTAAAAGATTGCACGTGGTACATCTCCTTATTTAATTATTTACAGTAATCTTATTGTGTTTATTTTATATTAAGTGGAACATTGTAACTGTTGTGAAAATTGTTGTAAATACTTATATGAATTTCATATATTTACATTAATATTTGCTAAGGTAAATTATTTTTTGAAGGTAAATATTTTTAATTAATGTAATTATGAATAGTGAGACTCAAACCGCTTCGTGTGTTGTGTCAGTAGACACTCCTAATATTGGTGAATTCTTAAATAATATTCCTGTGTTTGATGGTAGTTGTAAAGATGTTTCACTATCACAATTTTTGGATAGAATAGATGAAATTGGTGACCATTGTTCATGGCGCCCGAAAGATAAATTATTAGCTTTAAAATTGAGAATTTCTGGAGAAGCGGAGGAATTTTTATCAAGTCAGGGTGACCTTAAAAAACACGGTTCATATGTAGATGTTTGCACGGCGCTTCGTGATAGGTTTAACTTCTGTCACTCTATGACAACAGATATCTCTCGGTTAACTACGAGTTATCAGTTACCGTCAGAATCAGCACGAAGATATTTTTCACGAATCGAGGGCTTATCGTATAAATGCGTTCCTAGTGAACGAAGTAGTGAATTCGAGCAATATAGATTGGATTTATTATTGTCCACGGCAAAAAATGGCCTTAAGCCTGAACTTTTAAGAGGAATAACGCCTTTAGCTCTCACGGACTATAGTGAATTTAAGAAACAAGTCATTCTCTTAGAGGAATGCATTCCATTGAATAGACCGCCAACTACACAGTTTGAAACAGTTCACGCTGTGACTCAAATAAATGAGATAAGTGAACTAAAATCATTAATCAAACATAACACAGAAAAAAACTCAGAAATGCAGGGCATGTTCATAAAACAAATTAGTGACCTACAAGCTCAAATAGCTGAATTAAAAGTAAGTCAAATACCAACACAAGATAGAAACCAAAGAATACCTAATTTGTTTTGCGTCAGGTGTAAAAAACATGGGCATGAAGAAGCTACATGCAGAATACCATTTTGTTCCTTCTGCCGTAAAATTGGACACGAAACGCAAAGATGTTGGTATTCCAACAAGCATAACAATTTCCATAAAGGTAGAGATAATAGAAGAAATCATTTAAACTAGCAATAGGGGAGAGACGGCTGCACCTCGCTACTCCGAAAATAAACCCACACAGGTGCCTTTATTTGTTACATCCACAATAAATGATAAATTGCCAGTAATTCAAATCACAATAAATAATGTAAAAGTAAATGCTCTCTTAGATACAGGCGCATCTTGTAACCTAATCGAACGAAATTTTTTTGAAACTATAGCTTATCAAAGTAGTGTAATGCTCTCACAATGTAAACTCCAAATTAAAGGCATTTCAGACCATGTGCTAGAAATTGAAGAAAAAGTAACTTTAAAAATTAAAATAAATACTAATGAATTTCAAAGCGATTTCTATATTACTAAAGATAGTATTTCAAAAAAATATAAACTAATACTAAGTAGTGATTTTTTTGTACAACATAAAATGATAATTGATTATAGGCAAAAACTATTACATAATACAACTACTTCAATTAAATGGAATTACCAAAATCCTGACTGTGACGAATTAAAAACTAATGTCGTGAACATAGAAGATAACAATAGTTGTATTTTTGGATTTTCCGTTACCAAAATAACTATTTTTCCTGGAACCGAAAAAATTATAGAAATCAAAACAAAAGAAAAATTAAATTCAAATTTAGATTCGGTTTTAATAGAGCCTGCAAATGATCATGCGGGTGATAGAGTATGGGTTGCTCGCTCCGTATACCCAGTATCTAAGGAGGGAAATTATAAAATAAGGGTTGCAAATACATCAAAAAATACTATACTAAAAAGGTTCAAAATTAGTTTCCATTGAACCTTTACAAGTAACAAAAATTGATACTAAAGAGTGTAATACATTTTCCACTGAAGAAATAGGTGATGATTTTGAAGCTTGGGGAGGAAAACTAGATTTATCGCACCTATCCGAAGATAAGAAAAGACAATTACTTCCCCTGCTTGAAGAATTTAAACATGTGTTTGCCCATCCTATTTAAGATTTGGAGGGTTGTAATACTATACAACATGAAGTTAATTTGACAGATGATATTCCAGTTAGGCAAAAATTTTATAGGCCTCCTCATCACCTAAAAGAGGAATTAAATAGACAGGTCAACGAATTACTAGACATAGGGATTATTAAAGAAAGCAGTTCCCCTTATAGAGCACCAGTACTTCTTGTCAAAAAGAAAGATGGTTCTTTCAGACTTTGTACCGACTTCAGGAAACTAAATGAAAAAACTGTACCAGACTCTTTTCCTATTCCTAATATAATGGACTTAGTGGACAATTTAGGAAATGCTACTCTATTTTCTTGTATGGATTTATGTAGCGGGTTTTTCCAAATGAAAATTGATCCTAAGGACACATATAAAGCAGCGTTTGCAACTGAGCATGGTTTATATGAATGGAATAGAGTACCATTTGGTACGCGCAATTCGCCAAATAGTTTTCAAAGATTAATGGAAATAGTACTGTCTGGATTAAAACCTCTTCAAATAGCAATATATTTAGATGATATCATAATTGCTTCTTCTGACTCAATAGATGAACATTTAAATAAATTACGGTTAGTTTTTAAGAGATTAGAAGAACATAAATTGAAAGTTAAACCTTCTAAATGCTGTTTTTTAAAGGAAACTATAAACTATCTGGGTTTTACTGTTTCAAAGGGGACAGTTTATCCCGATAAGAAAAACATACAAGCTGTGTTAGATTTCAAGGTCCCAACCACTCGTAAACAAGTTAGAGGATTTCTTGGATTGACAGGGTTTTACCGAAGGTTTATAGAAAATTATGCTGAAATAGCATTACCTCTAACAAACTTGACGAAAAATAATGTTAGATTCAGTTGGGATGATTCAGCTCAGCATGCTTTTGACACTTTGAAAAACTGCTTAATTTCTGAACCTTGTTTGAAACTACCAGATTTTTCAAAGGAATTTTCATTAAGTACTGACGCTTCAAAATACGCTTTAGGAGCTGTTCTTTGCCAAAACGATGAAAATGGCTTCCCACATCCTATTGCATACGCCAGTAAAAAACTAAAAGATGCAGAAATTCCATATATTACAGTAGAAAAAGAAATGCTCGGAGCGGTATTCGGCGTTACCCATTTTAAACAATATTTGTACGGAAAAAAATTTATCATCTATTGCGATCAAGCAAGTCTTTCCTTCGCACTCAAAGTGCGAGATCCAACTTCTAGAATAGCCCGATGGGTAATGACTCTGCAACAATATGATTATACCATTGTACATAAACCGGGAAAATTAAATATAACAGCTGATTACTTGTCTAGGGGTGTAAACGCAGTAGAAGTAATAGCTTCCAACTACGATTCTGATTCCACAATGAAACATCGAATTAAAATTCATCAGGAACAGGACCCAAAATGCCAACAAATTATTAATTATCTAAAAAATAAGGAGACACCATCACCTACTCATATGTTATTTTTTGAAAAAAATGATCTTCTTTACTGTATACCAAAAAATGCCCCCAAACATCGTGGTGACACCAAAGATAAATTAGTGGTACCCCTAACTTTAGTATCAGAAATAATGCGTCAGTGTCATGATTCCCCAGTAGCAACCCATCAAGGATTTCAAAAGACTCTGAACAGAATTAGAGAAAACTTCTATTGGGGTAATATGTATAAACATGTTTTAAACTACGTTAAATCGTGTACTTCTTGTGTTGAAAAGAGAGGTCATAAGCCTGAAAAACTAGCTCCATTACAGCGCGTTCCAGTCACACAACGACCAATGGAATGCATAGCTATGGATGCCCTGGGTCCACTTCCTCTAACTTATTCAGGGAATAAATATATCTTGGTGATTTCTGATTATTTTACACGCTGGCCGGAAGCATATCCGACACCCGATATAAAAAGTGAAACCGTTGCTAGAGTATTAGAAGATTTTATTAGTCGACATGGTGTACCTTCTCGTCTAATTTCCGATAGAGGCTCTAACTTTATCTCAAAATCCATCTCTGAGGTGTATTCGAAATTAGGTATTGAAAAACACACTACTACTTCATATCACCCTCAGAGTGATGGAATGGTAGAAAAACTTAACTCGACTTTAATTAATTCATTAAGTCATTTAGTAAATTCTACTCAAACAGACTGGGACCGGCATGTACCTTTCGCCTTGCTAGCTCATAGATCGGCACGACATTGTACAACAAGCGAAACACCATCATATCTCTTGTATGGCAGAGATATCCAGTTACCGTATTCTGTTATGTCTCAACCTATAGCTCATAACTATGCGGATGTCCGAGAGTACACTGGAGATCTAGTTGTACGTTTACAAAATGCTTTTCAAATTGTCAAAAATAATTTAATAGCTGCAGCAGAAAAACAGGAGACGTATCGCCGTAAGATCGCAGTTGATAAACAAATAGATATAGGAGATGTCGTATATCTATATCTTCTCGAAACAAGAGCAGGGGATTTCAAGGAAATTAATGAGACCAAATGTAGGCCCTTTTAGAGTTCTGAATAAACAATTACCAGTAAATTACGAGATAGCTTGCGTAAAAGAACCTTCAAAAACCCAAATAGTTCATGTAGATCGACTTTCAAAAATTAATGATAGAATTGTATTCCCGACTTTACACGAAATTAATTCTACACCTCAGCAATCTACTGACTCGAATAAGAAAAGTAAAAATAATTACTTCGGGGTTAAGGATAGCGTGCAAAGAAAAGGTAAAAAGGCGTTTGTTCTTAGCCCTGTAATTAATCCTCAGCGCAAAAGCTCAACGTCAATTCCAAATAAAGGAGTCTCATCTGTCCCAAAATGTGATGGTGGAATATCTCGAACAATAAAACATAATTATAATACTCGTTTCGCTCGAAAGAACTGTAGCACATAATTGACTGATTAAATGAGTAATACAAACATTAACAAATGATTGTGTAGAATGTATGTATAGCAATAAATAGTTTTGTAAATATATATATACATATATATGTTTTTATATCTTGAATTACTTATGTAACTGCTGACTAAAGTTCTTAATTCTAGCAGTCTGTAAGAAGTTTATATTTTAAATTAGCCAAGATTACATTGTGTGGTAAATAAATGTATACTTTATGTGCTATTTCTAATTGGAAATCTTATTAATTATCACTTTATGTATGATTTTAAGTAGAAAACAAAAAAAAATGTATTGAACAAATCAGAGCCATGCAAAATAAGTGCAAATGTGTGAATGTGCAAATATGCGGACAGGTAGATTATTGGTGTTGTATTCACTGGCTGGATAATTTTTATAAATTAAACTACCCATTTTTTTCTGGCTGGAAGTCCTTTTTTTTATTATTTAATTCTATACCCCATTTCCCCCATTTTGACGAAGTGGAATGCCCTAACGTGGGACTTGGAGAAAACCGGTCCTGCAAGGGAAAAGCGAGGGGAGGAAGAAGAGAAGTGAAGGGGAGAGGAAAAAAGACAGAGGGGCTGCAGGACATCGCCGGAACAAGAGACCCGGTTGGTTTGGGGAGTTCGACGCTTTATTGGAGACTTTGAAAAGTAAAGTTGAAGTTGATAAAAAAAGAAAAGCTGATTGAAAGAAGAAGAGCCCTCTCAAATTGTGAAATTAGGAGATGCCTGAATGTCAGCATTTACATCCAAGTTGTCGTCGACCCAAGGCGTTTGCCATACTATTAAAGAAGAACGCTGGACTATTGTGATCAACCAGGTTTGTGAACCTCTCTAAATAGGCCGGCCTATACCATCGACTGTTTATATATGTAAGTGAATGTTTTTTTTATTTATTTAATTATCCAGCCAGATTTTTTTGTGTGTGGTACCACCATTTACGTAACTTTATTTAATAATTAATCTCACTAGAACAGGCAATCTAGGGTAACTTAATCACCCCACGTGAGTGAATTATCATTTTAATAGCAAAGTTGTAATAAAAGAAATAATACAAATAATTGAATTCATATTATTGTAAATAGATGTGTTATTTTCTTTTGTGAATTAAAAGAAGTTTTGATTACTAAAACAAAGCCAGTTTCTGCTTCTGTTCTTTCAGGTTAGAATCTGGGTAGAAATAAAGACTTGAATAAATACACAACGCAATATTAAAAAAAAAAATAATTCCTTATTTTAATATAAATTATCATATGTGATCGTTTTATAATAATTGTAATTTTCTACACAACACAAGTTCAAAATTGCAATGTAATAAGAATATCAAAAATGTTAAAATTTTTATTAACGAAAATTATCACATACAAATATGCATTTCATTTGGCAAATGTATATTATATTAATGAATTTCAAAGCTTATGATACTCCAGCAAAAAGTTCACTCAAATCTTCAGTTTTCTTATCTTCCTAAAAAAAATACAATAAATACACAGAAAAATTTAATTTTGAATTATATTAATTAAACCTAAAGTATAAAACTGATGTGAGAAAAATATATAACTTATTACTTGATCGGAAGTACTTTGAGTAACTTTTAAGGATTGTGTATTTTTTCGTCCTTCTTCAGTCCAAACATTTTTAATAAAAGCTGCATGATATGAAGTAGCTTCTTTGCTAACAGACCTAAGATTAAAAATATTAAAATGTATTTCTTTAGAGACATGATCAGAAAATTTAGGTTTAATTTAAGACGATTCACAATATAATTTGATGCTGATAATGTATTTCAAGGCACATAAATAATTTTAAATCGGGAACTAGATAATTTGAAAATGCAGGTATTTTATACTAAACTTAATTTATAAATCTGTTAAGGAGGAAAAAGGAATGTTAAATAAAAGTGTTTTTCTCAAATATATTTAATATTTTCCAATTGATAATTTGATATAAGTGGAAATGAGTCAAAGTAAAAATGTAAGAGACAGAAATCCCAAATTAAATATGTGTTGTGACTTATCCCTCCTGGTTGACAACAACATCAAATTATGTCCACGAGCTTGAATACCTTCAAACAATCTAGCACATCCTCAAGGCTCAAGAATAACTGCCATTTTTTTAAAATTAATGCAGGTCAGAATATGGGCAGGAGCAGATTGATTTGCATTGCATTTTGGACATAGGGTATAAACTTTGTGACATATAATGATGTCCACTTCGAATTCTCACAAGAATTGAATAATTGGGCCTGTTAACAATCCCAATCAGAACAGCACATGGGTGATTTTTCACATACCATTCATGCACAGAGGCTCTCCTCCAAGATGAGCAGACATCTTGCTTGACCAGAGTGGCTATCTCTGAAAAAGTAAGGCAGCCATCATGAATAGTATCCTAATAGCTGCTCTCTCTGGCCTGACCATAAACAATTTCATTGCCATACACATCCACATGTGACAGAATCCACTGAAAAGTGATCTTAACGTAGGCAATCAAGCAATTCAAAACCAGGATGATGTTACTAGTTGTTCAGTCACCATGCTTCCATCATTCAGATAAATGATGAATAGAGCTAGCCTATCACTCAAAATCCAAATATCAGTGCAAACATTCTCAGTAATGCAAAATTTCAAACTCTTAATAGCTATGCATGTTGCAATTGTTGGGGTTCCTTACACAGAATCCAAAGCTTTTCCTTTAAAAAAAATATCCATCACCCGAAATAACCTTAACCCATGCTGGCATCAGTATAGATCTGTAATGCATCATTAAAGGATTGTATCAATAATTTCCAAAGCAAGCTATCTAAGGTATTCAATGTGGTTGGTTTGGTTTGTTTGTAGCTCAACGGTCATTTTTTGCACATGAGGGCTAATTAGACAGGGAACTACGGTTTAAAACCGATTCCGAACCACTACAAACATCCATGCCCAAGGTGGGATTCGAACCCATGAACTGTTGAACCAAAGGTATTCTGTGTGATGTATGTTCTTGTTAATATATGAGCTCAAATCAGTCTTGAAAAAGAAGCATACATTTTTCTTACTTTAAGGAAATAAAAAGCTGATGCTTCAAGGAACAAAACATAATTAATTTAATATAATTATTAAATTATTTCTTAAAAATGTTTATCTAATAAAATAAGTAATAAAAAATACATAGATATATGTTAATTTGTTTCCTGCTACATGTAACACAGAATCAATAATTTGCATAATGTATTCATAAAAAATTAAATCAACAACTTTTTTAAAGGAAATATTTAAGCACTTACAAGCTTTGAAAAGAAGTGCTAGGTGAACTGATTGCGCTATATGTTCTAGAATTCTCAGACTGGCTATTTATAGATTCTTGAGTAATAGATACATCACTGTTACTCAAAGAAATATCAGCTTTCATTGCAGGCTTTGCTATAAAAGAAATTGGAATATTAAAGAAGGATTAACAATAAAGATAAAGAAGGATTACAATAAATATTACTAATAAATACATATTAATTATCTAATTTTATTTCCATACATCAAAGTTCTTCAACTATTAATTGCTTGATAAGAAAATTTTCATTATTTCATTTAAAGTGAATATGAAGTTAAAGGCCATTTATCTAAATTTACTCTTATCAAAGATAAAAGATAAAGAATTGAAAGTTTATTCAAAATTTGAACCACAGTTAAAAGTTGTGAAATTTTTTACTTACTACCTTTCATTGGATAAATAAAGAGTGTATTGTAAAAGCAATTTCATTTTTCTTTAATTTATGTAGCTACAAAAGTAAAAACTTGCAATTAATGAAATGTTAATAAAATAAATGATTTTTCTCAAAATTTGAAGGAATTTTTAGTCTTCTGTAACAAAATCAATTTTTAAAATATTTATCATAACACTTAGAAATATTATAATTGTATTGAAAATTTACTTTCATCTATAGATACAGAAGTTGAGCGGTAACTAAGAGGTTGATAACAAGAACCACTTAATTCCAATGCTTGAACAACAAAACTATCCAAAAATGTTAGTGAAGGATCAACCTGTAAAAATGAAAATATTTTAAAAAGTTTAGCAAAAGCTAATATAGTTGCTTAATAAAATCTTCAATGTTATATTTTATATACATTATAATGTATCATACTTAAATTAATTAATACAATTTTATAATGTAAAATAATTATTAAAATTAATACAAGTTATTTTCTATTACATATTGAATAAGAGAGGAACACTTGCACCACAGGACTTCAAACTACTTTCTCCAGACTCATTTAAAAAGCACATTTCCAAGAAATTAATAGATACTCAAATCTGACCAGGTGGCAAAATCAACAGGCAAATCCTAGGCTAAATTTCAAGACATTTGGAAAAAGTTTTATCAAAAATCCCATAAAAAGATTATGACAAATTTCAAACTGAAAATAGAGCATGATTGCTGGGCACAACATCTAAATAGGCATCCTAGTCTATGCGGCCAACTTTGTAGTTTGAGCACAGTAGATGCAGATCGTCTTGCATGACCAAAATTCGATAGACATTCTCAAAAACAGATTACAACAAGTACTGGAACATGAAAACTTTCATGAGCTCCTTCTAAAGTTTGCTTTTTTCATGTTCTTCTCCTTGTTTTATTATTATTTTTTAATTTTTACTTTTATTCTCATGTCATTTTGTTAGTTATTACTTTAAATGTTTGTTTTCCATTATATTTGTTCTTCTGTGATATTTGAACTGTTTTGTATTTTGGATTGATTTTTCCAATAAAACCATAAGTAAAAACAACATATAGTGATTAAATTTAAGATTTTTTTACAAAAGTTATTTTTTATTCAACACATAACTTACTTTTTGCAATAACTAAATAATTTTTAATATATTAAGCAAAAACAAATACTTTAATAATTATTTTAAAATATTTCAAACAATAAAAATTGTTTGAAATAATATGGAAATATAATAATTTTTTTCATAAAAATATTAGTCTGAGTTAAAAATATTAAAATATTGAAATTGTTTGATCTAATTATATTGAATTGAATATTAAAATACTGATAATGACATAGTGAGCGACATGATTAAAATATTTTAAAAACAATTGAAATGTTTAGGCTTTATCCAATAATGGCATTAACTTGTATGTTTCAACTAAAACTCAGATCATAATTTTTGTTATTTTTTATTTCTTTAATCTAAATACTTCAGCAAAAAATTATAAATACTATAACTAAGAAATTTGGAATGTTGATATGATTTAATGAATTAAAGGAATTCACATTACAACACCAATAGCCAATAGGGACTTATGCGCATTTAAATCATGTAGCAAACTGCATATTTAGACACAAAAATTAATAGATAGATAATAAGAAGTGGGCAACATATTTTAATATATAAAATTAAAAAAGCGTTTAAGATGCATTTCAGTGTTTTGAACAATGTCCAATTTCATAAAGATGCACATCAAAGACTTCAGATATTCAGATAAGCAAATTGATCAAACAAATAATTTAACTTTTAAAACTTGGACTCGGACAAATCATTGAAAAGTGAAATGAAAAAAATGAATATTATTTTCTATTCTCCTATTTTTAAATAAGATTTAAAATACATTTTAGAAAGTAATAATTAACGTTTTTGTTTACAAAATCGAAAATAATTTTTATATTTTTTCGATTCAAATTATTTGTAACAATTATTTTTCATAGCATGTTAAAAAAATTGTATAAGACATTTGACCGATACAACATAATACATAATTTCATTAAATGAAAATATTTAGATATATATTCCAAACACTTCCAGAAAATTTACGTTAACAAAATACATTAATCTGATCTTGATATTACTTTGAGTAAAGAGAATTTAAAAAGCAAATTTTAGTTTTTTTATGAACATATACTTTTTGTAAATGAAAACATGCATAAAATTTTTTTAATCATAACTCATATATGGCAAGCTGTGTTGATTTAGAAAGATTTGTAATATTAAAAACTTGTTACCAATGCCCAAAAAATGAGTTGGGCAGTAAGTAGCAGATAAATATAATACTCAGATTAATAGGTAATTACAAATGGCATTTCATTTATGATACATGATTTTAAAAACATAATTTGAGCAATACAGGTTTTAAGATGAATATAACAACAGTGTGAATAATTATTCTGTTTTGAAAATAATTGAATCATAGATCTAAGGAGCGAGTTTTATCATAAGGATATACAGTGCATATTAACAGAACTGGATATGAGAAGAAATAGTCCTAATCATCCAGTTCGTAGCAATAAACTCAACAGAAGTACTAACATTATATCATCAAAAATAAATAAATAAATAAATAAAAAATAAAATAAATAAAAAAAACAGCAAATTCATATCTGCAGTATAACTATCACATATTTTATGTCATCAGACAGTTGATATATACTAAATTAAACTCAGTAGCACAAAAACTAAATAGGGCCAAAGTCTATAGTTTTCATATTTGTTTTTTTGACCAACTGGATGCAAAGCATATGTCTCAATAAGGTGGTTAGTGTTATGTGAATCCTCAATGTTTAGTTCCCTAGCATGCTTGGTACTCTGTTTTATTGAGCCATTGAAGGGATGAAAGGCTGAGTCGACTAAGCCCTGTCCAAGGATTGAATCTCATTCCTGTGTCTTGGAAGTGCTATACCACTATGCCATGAGGCTTCAGTTGATAAACATCCAATTGCACTAAGACACACTATTCATAGAGACAAGACATTTGTTTTCTTAAAATGTTCACTGAAAGAATAGCTTCTAATCACTCAATGTAGACAGTACTATCTGGATACATTTATTTCAGATAAATTGGTTAGCGTCTCACTGTAGGAAAGTGATCAAAAATAAATTTCTCTCAATTTTAAATGGTGAATACATATATATATATATATAAATCAAAGACAAAAAAATCTAGCACTTGTTTAAATAAATATATTGCTATGACAACTGATATAAAAAATAATTTGTTGAAACAGGTGAAGTATTTTATCATTTGCTACATATATACTGAAATTTATGGTAGAAGGATATTAATAACTAATAATAGCATAATAGACTACATGCTCCTCTAAGCATTAGCTTGTGCTTATAACAAGTTAGTTTTGCAATACACAGAAATTAAATTCCAAAATCCACTTGCTATAAACTCAATGTAAATCTGTATACATGTTAAGTGTTCTGTTCATATAATTTTTTATGAGTATAATTCCTTCCTTTTATTCTTTTTTCAGTTTTCTTAAAATATTTTATAACTTATCAGAAAACAATACAGTATTTTAAATACAGATTCAAAATAAAATGGTTATGACTATTCCTTGATGACTTAAATGATGATGACTATTGTTGGCAACAAAAATGTAGTTTAATATAAAAGCTTATTTTCCAAAAACACTTATAAATTAACCCTTTTCATGTGAGTGGGAAATGTAGAAAATCCCTAACACTTATGAATGATCCTAAACAGAAGTGCAACAGCCATCTGAGGTTCTTCAACCAAATGAATATCAAAAATTCCACTCTGAAGCATGCTGCCCAATCAATGAATTTAAAATAAATTACCATTTAAAACAAATCCACATAAATAAAACAATAAAAGTTTTGGGTTACATAACTTTTTCATCAATAAACAAAAGTTATAAGAATACTTAGAAAGAAACATAAATAACTGTTAATAAAACTATTCAGTTAAAATCTGTGGTTAAAATTTAAGTTACAAAAAATCTTTATTAAAAAAGTTTAAATGTTATTTATATCAAGTAAAAAATGTATCCCTTTTAATCAATACAATTAATGAATATAATAAATAAAAAAAGTAACAAGAATTGGTATATACAGTCCAAGGAAATAATTTAAAAAATCAACAAATATGTTTATATACAAATAAAAGAAAATAAGTCTAGCAAAAATAATTTTTAATTAACAAGAAAAAGTCCACTCTTTGCACATCATAAGAAAATTCTTTTCTTTAAGAGCTTAAATACACAGAATTTTTGTTACACTAATTGAAGAAATTTCTAGTTAAATTATCTAATTGAATAAAAGTTGATCAAAAGCTGGGTTAACTGCTATAAAGAAACATACTTCTTAACGAAAAATTCGGGTTCATAACTATATCCTTCCACAATTCTTTCAGTAAACATTTTTCCTAAATTCACATTTATTAGAAAAAAATTTGCAAAATTATGCTTTAGATCAATGTTTAAGTATTTATATTATTATAAATTAATGATCCATTTATTGCTTAAAGAAAATTTAAAGAAGTATGTAAAAATGAGAAATTTATTTTTTCTGCAGTTAAAATCTGTAAAAAATTTAGAATTTTATAAGTAATTGGCAGAATGTACATAGCATTTACTTGTAAGTGATAATCCTATGGGGAGGGTGAATATTTGAAACATCTTGACATTTTTAATTAATGTTAAAAAAAGTTTATTTTTGAATAAAATTAGCTAAAATAGGGCATCTTCATTTAGATAAAAATCTAAAATATTTTTAAGAAAATACATAAACTGTACAAAGTGTTTTCTTCGCTTCCTTCAAGTTCTTTATAAATGCATAAAATAAATCTCTTGAATACAAGCAAATCACATTTAAAAAAATGAAAAGGAAACTTACATTTTCAAACTTGTCAAATAATATAATAAATCCAATAAATTTTAATCTATAGTAATAAAACCTTAATCTACAAGCCATAAGAATTTATAACTCACTCGAAATTATATGTTTTCTAGTCAAATTGTACTAGATGGCAACTATGGAAGCTGTTTTTCAAAGAATCTCAGTTAATTATTTTAATACAGAAAACATCAAAATCTAGAATTTTAATTTTTTTAAATTCATTTCATTAACGATTTTAAAAAAATAACGAAATTAATATTTTTAGCATATAAATGTTTAAAGAAAATCTTAAATATTTCTATAACTTATTTAACATTTTTTGAGAGTCAACTGGAAATTCCAGAACCTTGAAAAAATAATCATTTCTAGGAGTTTCAAGAAGTTGGATAAACACTGATAGTAAACAAAAATACACTCAAAAACATATTTTAAGGAATTTACTTTTCATGGATAATGCAGAGTTAATCGATTTAACTGAATCATAATTGTTTAATACAGAAAAATAAATTTAAACACTTTTTTACATATAATTATACAATCTTCTTACATACAGTAACTTTTAGATTTTTATAAATTAATAATATAATGTGTGAAACAAAATTAAAAAAAAAACATTAAAGTACACAAAATGTCTGGTTTTCAATTTACACATAAAATTATCAACTTAAATAATATTTAAAATTTTCTAATGCTAAAATATTTTTAAAAGAAATCACAAATCATATTTTTTATACAAAATTCTTCTTTCATAAAACTTTAACCCTTTAACGCGGAGGTCGCGCCATGAAACCACCAATTTTCAATTTTTTTTCTTAATTCCTTTTCACGATTTTTCACTTAAATTTTATAGATTTTATATCTTTTACTTTTAAATAACACTAACAGATGGCTGTACCAAATTAATTTCAAGTTGGACTCCTTCCAATATGCCGTTATTTAATGTTCATTTTTAACAACACAAAATGTACTTTTTTAATATAAATAATGATAAATATCAGAAATTTTTTCTTCCTATATCGTCATGTCTCTCATAAACAATATAATTGCAGCAGTAATTTGAACTAGAAATGTAAAAAACTTTCCTTTTTTGAGTGAAATTCCTGGTGGTTGCACCGCGCAACCAGCGCGCAGCTAGAACACTAGCCGGCATATAATAACTGGGAATTAGAGTGTTTAGGAGTGCAGGGAAGGGGGATTTGAATCATATGGTCATTTTATTTGTAAGCAACATGTGGCTTTGAATCATAGGGTCATTTTACTTGTAAACAACATGTGGCATTTATATCCCCAGTAAACATGTGCTTTCGCTATTTCTGTTTCAGAAACACTTTTTAGTTGCAGATTTTTCTTTGCGTTGAATGTTGCGTTTGCTCCCAGGCTAGTACGGAATTTTTTATTTAGTAGTATTTTGTGTTTTAAATTTAATATATATATATATATATCAAAAATAATATTTACATTGAATTTTTATTTAAATTTAAAATAATTAATACAATATATTTTAACTGTGTGTAAATATTTTTTTCCTTTATTCAAATTGAAAATGCCTCGCAAAGTGCTAGGAATAGCTGAGGCACACATTGGCTTTATTTGAAGAACTTCCTTCAGATCCAGAAAAGATTGAAGAATGCTGAACACATGCCAATAAAATGCAAACCACGGCGATGCGCATTTTGTAGTACAAAGGAGAAACCTCATAGAACAAGATACATATGTGAAACTTGCAATGTTGGTTTATGCATGTATCAAAAAGATAAAACATGCTTTGAACAGTTTCACAAGAAATAACTTTTTCTAATTGACATTTTAAAAAAACTGTACCTGCAAAATGAGGATTCTAAATTCAGTATCGACGTGTTTTATAGCAACAAAATTATATGAATATTTAATTTTTCATATTTCCTGCTCTTTATTTTGTAAAATATTGTAAAAAAAAAAAAAAAAAAATCTGCATTTTAAATACAAATTATCTAAGAAGCTTGCAATAATCATCATTTATTGAAAGCGCATACGAAACAATGTAAGTTTTTATCCCCTGCTAACTCAGTAAGTTTCAAGGTCCTAGACGCGCTGGCTGCGCTTGCGACCACCACCCACAGATAAATGGGTGGATGTAGATTTTTTTAAATTCATGTATTATTTGTCTGTGGGGTCATAACATTCAATTTTTAGAGTTCTTTAGTTTAAAATTTAAAAAAAATATTGTGCGCGTCAAAGGGTTAAATATTTTAAAAACTGTAATTTACAAGATTTTTCTCAACTTTAGCACTAAGCGATTCATTCACATTAAACTATAGAATATTTTCAAAAAAATCTTTCAAATTTAAATTAAATAAACAAATAAATTTTGAAGCTATCACAACTGAAATTTTTCAACATACATTTACCATATTCCAAAAAATTTATTTAGCAACTTTTCAAGTGAATTCCTGATACATTTATAAATATGCAATATTTTACGAAACTTTATTGTTATTTTTTTGAAGAATTTAACCCGAATAAATATTGCTTAATTTAACTAAATATCACAACTTATGAGAAGGAAATTATATATATTTTATTAAAAATTCCAATACATTTCATATAAATTACAAAAAATTTTATGTATTTTCCTCAAGCAATTATAATTTTATAACTGAATAAATTTTAATCAGAAAATTTCAAAAATTTTAGTTTCTCAATAAAAATATATATTACCTTTTCATTAGGATCATATTCCTTCACTTCTGCTAAAGTGTTGATAATCTGTAACAATTGATTCAAATACTGAAAATTAAAAAAATATTTCAATAAGAACATTTTAATTCTGGGAAACTTTGTATTTTTAATTACTGAAATAAAATGCTTTATAATTCAAATAATAATTAGTTTTAATCTAAAATTAAACTTTTAGAATTTATAATTTAAAAATTTAATTTTAGATTAATACTATTTCAGGTTTTATCTGATTTTCAAGTCACTTTAGCAATGTTAACAAATTAACAAAAAAAAAATTTTTTTTTTAATAATAAAGAAATTCAAGCTATTTTCCTTTTTAGCTTTGGAAAATCTTATTTTTCTATGTACCATGAATGTTGTGTTTTTTAATAATCTGAAATAACTTTTTAAAAATAAGAAAGTTTATAAAGCCCTTATGATCTACATGTTAGAGTATCTGTTTACATATAAGGACTTCAATAATTTATTGATTATTAAGATAGATGATAAGATGATACAACATTTAAAATATCTTTAGATACTGATACAAACCTTTATTATTATTTATCATAAGTAAACACTCAAATTTCACTTACAGGTTTTGAATCAATATCTAAAGATACTCCAAAATTTTAGAACTGAAATTTGAAATTCAAAGAATGTTTTATCTTTAAAACTTTATAAATTCTTTAACAAAAACATAACAGTAAAAAAGTAAAAATACAATAATTTTCATATATTAGTTTATTACTTAATGATATTTTAGCAAACAAATTATATCTTAAAAAATCTAAATATTTTTTGATATTTATTAAAAAAAGATTAATCTTTTATGTAAAAAGTTACATTTAATCTAATTGATGTAAACAATGTAATGTAAATATTCTATAAAATAGAAATTTTTTTCAAAGAAAAATGTTTGGGTTCACTATCATATGCAATACCTTATAATGGTATGCTCTAAGCATATATTATCTCAAGTATGTACTTCTTTTGTTTTGGTGTATTTTAATCATGCTTTTATAATTTTATAACTGAATAAAATTGATAGCAACAATAATTTTTAGAAATCATTTATAAATAAATAAAAATTAAAATATTTGATAGTAAAAAAATGATCATTTTTAATAACATACCTGATGAGTTATAAAAGATGCAATATCTAAGCTCCTTAAATATGTGACAAAATTATCTGATATTTTTCTCGTTTTTAAAACTACTTCTGTAATGCAAATTAGAACCCATGATGTAGCACTTTCATCAGCTGTTTGGAAAAGATGAGGAAAAATTTCTTCAAATTCAGATGAAGTGGACAAAATCTAAAATTGTATCCATATTTATTCATTAATGGTACAACAAATACAAACTAGGCTTTGACATTTTTGCATAATAAAGTATTCATTTCATAACAACATAATAAATCAAACAGTGTTGGCAGACAATAAATATTACTATTATAGATATTTAAAAGAATTTTTTTATATTAAACACTTATGGTTTTATAATTCAAGTACTTTTACATTATTTTATTTCATTCTAGAAAACATGATACTTATACAAAATCTTGAGACTGCATTAGACATGACAATGCAGGTATGTAGTAAATAATGTGAGTTATTTGGAAATCTAATCATACTTCAGACTCAGTACTTAATGTAAATGGTAAGTATAATATGAATTCCAATCTCAATTTAACATTCATGAGCAGAGTCAAGTTCACAAATTGTTAGTTTTAACAATGCATAGCAAATGGCTAAACCAATCAAAATATTCAAATTGCATTTGAACTTCCAACATAAATGACCTTCAAAGAAACCTTTTCATAAAGAGTAGGCCATATTCAATTTTCACAAGCAGAGAACACTGAAAATCATACAAGCACTTGATGTTTCAGAAGATAATATATAAAATTAAATCACATAACATTTATCTCTCATTGTTAAAAATAAATTGAATTTTGATATTTGACCACTAATTTTAAGTGCTTGGCCTTCAATTAAATCTAAGTGAACCCAAATCTGTAATTAAAATTTTGCTCTTTGAAATAAATTCTGGTGCTGCACTTAATATTAAATTAAAATACGGTATAAATTTTGATATAATAGGCAAAATCATATGAGACAAAAAGATAAACACATAATAAAGTAAGACTACTCATTGCATATGTGAATAGATATATTCATACTTACCTTGAAAAAGTTAAGTATGAATTTTATTTCTCAAATAAATTTCATGATAAAAAATTTCCAAATATTTTTAATAATGAAATAAAACATCAAAAATCATATAATTTTACCTAATACATAATAATTTGATTAAATTAATTCATTCACAACTATAATTTTTCATACAGAAAATAAACTTTAAATTTAAAGAGATTATAATGAAATTTAAATCTGTATCAAATAATACATTTGATACATATAAAAGAAACAGAGAGAAAAAAATTGTAGGCTTACTGATGCAATAAGTTTAATAAGCTCAGGTGTCAAAGTTTTTTTTCTCTACATAACTGAAGGCAGGATTTTTTGGCAATTTCCTTCAACAAATTATCTAATGAAAAGGAAATATTTATTAAAACAATAAAAATAAATTTTCTAATAAGAATTATGATTTAATTTACACTTGTTAAAATTAGTAATGATTAAACATGGTTAATTCTCATATTTTTTAACAAACACTAGCCAAATTATTATAAAATATATTTTATACAATGATTAATAAAAATAATTAATTAATAAATAAATTTAAATGAATAAATATTAATTAATATATAAATAAATATTTATTAATATATAATTATAACCTTAAATTTTTAAATATAATTTCTACTAAATTATTATAAAAAATACTTTTTTTATTTAAAAATAAGATTTTAAGAAATCCTTCAAAATTTTCAAGTTTTGAGGAATCACATTTGTATTATATTACAAATGTGATTCCTCTAAATTTTAAGAGTCAAAATATATTGTATATATATATATATATATAACTATTTTTATGATAGCACTATTTAATTTATAAGAAAAATTCTTTTCCGTGTATCATATCTCATACACTATAAATTCTTAAAACAAAAAATTGTAGATAACATATAAATTTTGAAATTTTTTAATTGAAATCGTAATTACCATAGAAATAGAAATAAGGAAATAATACATTTGTAAACAAAATATGAGCAAGAATAAGAAACCAAAATTTTCCTTTGCTTAATCAATTTTGAAAATTAAGAATAATAAATATTACATTTTGTAGGATGTTAATAAATCTAAAACTTTTATTTATTTTTTTTAAAAAAATCATCTATTTTATCAATTTAAAGTTAATTAAAGTTAATTTACCTTGTGATATAGAATTAATGATTTCATAAATTTCAGAAGCAGGTAAAACACATCCAGCTTCCATTAAAATAGATAGGATAGCAGAAACATACCATTCCTTTCTATCAGAATATCTAGAAATTTCTTAAGGTACAAGTGATTTTAGAGGATTTCTTTTAGACATAATGCATTTCACATGTTTTGTAATAAAATTAACTGCAATATGTAAAAATATAAGCAAAATAAATACAAAAATTTAATACTGGGTAAGTAAAAAGATGTGCAGCTGAGGAATACTGATTTCATCAGTTATATATGATTGTTTAATAATAATTGATTTGACATTCAAATTACATTTCTCATCACTGATAATCCTTAATCAAACCTTACGATTTAACACAGAAGCAACAATCAAGCAATTAAAAACAGAAGCAATGATGAAAATTCAATGCCTTGTGTTTTATATAGACCAGTTTACGCTTTTACCAACAGTGAAAACACAATTTTAATAATTATGAAAAAGGTGATCATATTGTATGCAATTATGTTGTATGCATTGTGTATGCAATATGAGTCAGGTCAGTACAAATCAATCAATGATTATAAAAATACAGTAATGAGAATGAATAAAAATGATCATGAATGCATGAAAATCTCTTAAAGGTTCATTAACAAAATGATCAAACTTTAGCAAATTATTTTGTTATGGTAATATATATAAGTTAAATTTTATTGACAATTTTAAGCATTTTAATAAATTATTAAAAAAGGAGAAGAAATAAAATTTTTAAGCAACAAAATTAAACATAAATAAAATAAAAAGGATTAATACTTAATGTTTGACAATAATGTTTAGAAAAATATGTTATGATGTGAAATTAGGAAAAATTTAAGCAGTGAAAAAATTAGAAGAAAAGTAATAATAAAGTTTAAATAAATCATTCATTGTTTATTATAAGGTTATGTTGACAAAAATTTTTGTGCCTACTAAAATTTTGTTTTAACACTTTTTTTAAAATTTTTACATAAATTTTTTTTCTTGCACAGTATTGTAATTATTAACATTTCCTGGTATAGTTTTCACTGAGCATTAAAATATGTATGTTGATAAGTAGAATTTACAAATATTTATATAGAATATACTTTAACATATAAAAGGATACAGTTTTGCTAACTTTATAATTTTTATAGCTAATTCTTTTCTTCTGTCAAAAACTGTAGTTGATATTAAAAATTCCAGCATTTTCTTGCAAATAGCTTGCACATTGCATGGATTTGCCAAGTGATATAAAAGCTCCAAAGTCTAAAATTTTTAGTCAGCTGTAATTCATTAACTATGAAACAAAAAATATATACAAGAGAAAAAAATTAAATATTCATGATTTAGTATGCATATTTTATGGGTTTATATGTTTAGAACAGAATAAAAGTTGAAATTGCAATAATATGTACTATTTTAATGGCACATGTGACAAAAATGGAGGAGTAACATTTAATATTTTATTTTTATAACACATGCAGATGTCAATACTATATTAAAAAACAAAATTTTATTTAAAATATTTCCTAACTAAAAGCATTTAAACAAAAGAAAAAAATTGTAAAATAGTAATTCACAACCATTCTGGAAAACTATTAATAGAAATAATGTATAAAATATATAGCAGAAAAATTTAATATTTTAAATAAATGCCTTAAATATTATGAAGTGATTATTAGTAGAAATTTTTTTAAATTTCTAACTTATAACAAGTTGTAATATAATAAGATAACATGAAATTCTAGTGTATTTTTTTATTGATAAAATGTTTACCTTTATATAAAAGTATCCAATGAAACTTATGAATTTTATAACTTCAAAAAATTAATTTGTTTTATAATTTAGCAAAGGAATTACATTATTTTTAATGAAGAATTCAAACTTTTTGTATATTTCCTAATAACAATATTCGTTTACATAAAGTTTAAAAATGCCAAAAATTTTGGCAAAAATGAACAAATGGTAATTTTTTATTTCAAAAAGTGGTACTCAACAATATTAAATGATAAACAAGTAAAATGATTACTATAAAAATGAAATATTAATCAAACAATAGATCGATTAATTTTTAATCAAATCTTATAATTTTTTTTATTTGTTAACAATACTTGACTTTAATTCAGTGATTTCAATATATTACATATTATGCAATTAAACAAATTAATCAGTTTAAACTCAATCTTATATTAGTGAGCTAAATAAACAAATATTTGTATACTATTTAAAGCAAATATATCAGAATACTAATAAATAGTACTGCTTCGTTTGCAGCACATAATAAAAATTTGAATCACACAATTCTGTTCATTAGTTAATATTTCTTAAACTAAATAAAATAATGTAAAATCTATAGATTGATGTGCTATAAATTAAAAGAAAAAAATGTTCTACCTTAAGCTGCAAAGTTTCATCTGGTAATTTAAGACATTCCATAATTATTTCTTGCTGTGCAACAGCAATACTTGGTTTTAAGCTTTTCACAACCAAAATTAAAGCTTCAACACCTAAAATACATAACATTTTATTAACAGTATGCTTATTTTCAAACTATTTGTTGAAATTATATGATTGAATAGATATATAATAATACATTATATTTTCCATGTTTGAGTATGCACTTAAAAATTATTGAATAGAATTTCTTCTTATAAAAATAAAATTAAAGTTCAGTTATTAAAATATTAGTTAAGATACTTTAATGAAATTTACCTATAAGTTTTAAGTTTACATTTTTTGATTTGAGCAATGATGATACAGATGACAAAGCCATTTCGACTAAATCATTGGGATTTTCCATGATACTCATTGTATCTATGACTTGATACAATATAGCTAAAACAAAGATTAAAAAATAATTATTTTAAAAATTAAAATAAGTATATATTAAATATAAGTGAGTTTAAATATATTACCATGGGCTAAAGTTGACTGCAAACCAACTTGTTGGAGAGTTTTTTTCAATACGGGCACTATTAGTTGCGAATGCCTAAATAAATAACTATAACTAAGATTGCAGTGCAATAGAATTTTAAATTAAATACAATTAAAGGAATCATTCTTTAATCAATTTATATAATCTTTATCCTAGTTAATAAAATCCAAAAAGAAATGCAGGATAAAGATTAAAAATTTTTGAAGAAATTCAGAATAGATTTTCTTGATTTAAAAGAAAAATGACAAATAGGCCATTTGCAAGTAACTAAAATATTATACAGATAGCAATGATCAAGAGAAATTAGGTATAATTTGAATATAAAATTCTCAGTAATATGTCAAATGTAAACATGTGTGATTAAAAATATTACAGTGTCAATATTAAATTTACCAAAGTTATTTGATGAACAAAGAATATTAAGTTAGTTTTGTAAAAAAGTACATAGAAACTTGGTTATCAATGAACATTATAAATTTATAAAATATTACCATCATTTTTTCAAGTACATCTATAATGTTTGTCAATTGAAGATTCAAACAACTGTTTAAAATTTAGTTCTAAATGAGTTTAGATGGAATTTTAATAAATATGAATAATGAAATTAATGGCAGATTAAAATCAGTAAATTTATAACAGCAATTCCAACAATCAAAGTTGTTTTGTTGAAGTATTAAATGAAAATGCAAATTATTGTGTAAAAAAATTAATTTTTAATTTAGACATCTTTATTATTTAATATATAACTTTACACATGCTGCAGTTGAAATTCTATGATTTCATTTAATTAAAAATTTAATAACTCAAATGAAAAAGTTTTTTTATTCTAACATATAGTTATAATGATAATGGGAAAGTTTCAGTAACCATAAATATACTTTATTTTTATATTTTTGATAAAAAAGGAAGTCGACAAATTTATATTTCTTGGAGTCTACTTTATCCACTCCATAATTTATTAAAGAAAAAAGAATAAAATAAAATTATTCATTCTACAGAATAAAAGTTCTTTTTAAGTTTGAAAATAATATCAAATAATAAGACAATAATAAAAGCTCGTTAAAATTCAAAATACTAATTAGAATTCAATTATTCTAGAATTTAGAATTCAAAATACTTAGAATTCAGAATACTAATGATCCTTTAATTAATTTCCTTATCAGAGCATCTTTTTAGTAGGAAATTTTGGTTTTGTAAAAAAGATACAGAGATCAATTAATATTAGACTATTCAATCATATGTAAATTAATTAGACATTTTTAAACACATTAATACTCTCAATTTAAGAGTAAAATGCCTCTAACTTATCCAAAATTGTAAAAGTATATAAACATTTTCTTCAAAACTCTAATAAGTTAAAGAGGGCATTTAAAGAAAATTTTAATGATCAAGAACAATACAAAATCATTACAGATATTATATTGATTAAAATATCCGAAAAATATATCCTTTTGTAAACACTGATGGATGAATAACTGGTATTAGATTAATAAATTTTATAAAGAAATATACAATTGAAATGATTATATAAATAATAAATATACATAATAAAGCAATATTAACAAATTATTACAATTAAGATTTACTTACTCTGGAGTTTTGTAGAGGTATTTAAGTAGTTTAAATATGTCAATTTGTAGCCATGGAGCAGAAATATCACAATATGTCATACTACGAGGAACTCTTCAAGTAAAATTTGATTTTGTAATTCAACCAAACTATCAATCAGGTAAGAAAATTCACCAGGTAATACCTAAAATAAAATATATGTAGCAAAATTTGAAGCTTAGCTTCCTAATATTTTACACTGTTCCTCAATTTCTACCAACAAAACTAAAATTAATTACAAAAGCATTAATTATTATTAGCAATAGATTGATAACTTTGATCGATTACAAATATTCTCATTATTTCCAAATTAAAATTAAATAAACTTGGCACAATAAAAATAAGTTAACCTTAACATTTTGTACTTTGCTATACAACTTCCTACATATAAATTAAATATTTATCAAAAATTTTTAAAAATCAGCATATTAAAGCTAATTATCAATAGTAAAAATGGTAAGCCCTGTTTGTAATAAATAGTAAATTTTTTAATAACAGATCCGAGTACGAACATAATTTGTGAAGAGAAACACAGGAAAACAATATTTTTATATTTTAAATGCATACTTATTTGCTTTATATAAATCAATATGGTATACAAAATTGCTCAAGTAAACATGACACATGTACACAACTATAGATATTTTCTACTATTGTAAATATAAATATAGGCTAGACAGTCTGCTTTCCTTGAAACAAACTAAAATTTAATAGAAAAAGCAAACTTTTATCTTTAAAATATTAATTATTTTCTATAAATTTCATCATCTTAAATGGTCACAAGCAAATCCATAAAAACACATATTGTTGTAATTTTAACTACTTTAAAATAAAATTAAGGCTGCTTTATCACTACCACATAAAATGATAGTAAGTTAATTAAATGATACTTTTCAAAGGATATTTTAATCAAAGTACTTAGATTATAATAAATATGAATTTAAAAATATTTAAATTATAAATTACCTGTAATATTTTAAATAATGTTGAAACTGCAGCAGATACAACTTCTAAATCTGAATCACTTAATGCTTTTTCAATTTTTGGAAAGGACATCTGATAAGCACTTTGACTATTTATTAATTGAAGACAATGTCCCAATGTTAAGATAGCTGATTTGCGAACAGATGACCTGCAGTTTAAGAAAAATTTTATTTTTAAAATATTATTATAATTATGAGCAATAAAATTATGGGAAGTGAAAACATGGCATATAATCTTATATGTAACTCACTTTGGGTGATTTAATTTATCTTCAACAAGATGTAGAACATCATGAACAGTTTCTGCATTGATAAGATTGCAAACTGAAGTTAAAGCAAGTAAAACTTCTGAATAATTTGAGCTCAGCAAATCCTAATCAACGAATCATAAAGTTCTTTATGCAATTAGACTAAGTACATAAATATATGTCACAAGCAATAGTTTGAATTTAACTTGAGAGATTTAATGCTTTTTAACCATAAAAAAAGGTTAATCACATACATATATGTATTATTTTATACATAGTAACATTATGTAAAAGTGTTATTAAATTTTACCTTTTGTATTGTATTGATTAATAATAATGCCAATTCATGATTTGGATTAAGAAAACATGCTGCAGCAGTATAACCTGAAAATTAATCAAAAAATATAGCTCAAAGAATAACATTACAATCATATGAATATTAAAAATATTTTTGCAAGAGTTTTTTATAAACACACCAATAACATTATTGAAATCCCACTTTTATAATCTAGGTTAAAAGTTAAAAAGCTCACTAAATATAAATCAAATTCTAATTAAAAATATGAATAACTTTTCAATTAAAATTTCAATTAAAAGTGAGTAGCAAACTACATTTAAATAACTAATTTAAATTTGGAGTACAAAATTAAAAAAATATTGGTAATTAGATCATAAAATTTTGCTTAATATACAAATGAATATGCTAGTAAATAATTGATCAAAAAGGAAATTACCCGTATGTTTTTGTTGTAAATTGCCTTTTTGAGCAAGTTTTATACAATGAATGTATATAAAGGGTGTGGGAAAACCTAAAGTTTCACAAGTCATACACATATGTATCATGTCTTCAATTTCCTCCTTCAAAATAAAGCAAAATATAATGTTAATTAATAATAACATCATACTGTCAAACTTTAACAAAATTAAAGATCATTAAAATGTGAAAAAATATAAAAATTTAATTTTTACAAGAATCCCTTTGATAAATTTCACATGGACAAAAATTTTTTAAATATAATTACAAATAGTTTAGATAAACTTACGTAACCATTCAAATTTTAATAAAAAAACATTGAATATTATTTACCGCTGAAACACCTGGTTCTGATAATCTTTTCTCTGCACCATATAAATAATCTTTAACAACATCTTCTTTTTCCTACAGTAAAAAAAATGAACGAATTTAAACTATTTATTTTTTAAGTCATAAAATGTTTAGTAAAAATACTTTTTTACAGAGAACCATTATCATTATTTTTTGGCAGAGGGAAATAGAAATAAAGCAGTGAAAAATATAAACGGATTATTTATATAAATAGTGTTATTAAAATAAAGCACAGTAGAGAAAAATCAGTGATAGTGAAATAGGAAAAATATCAGAATTTAAATATAAAGAGTAAGAATAATAAAATTGCACAATAAGACTCTATATGGTATCTGATGATTATCAAGGTATATATTTCCTTATAAATGTTAAAATTAAATTGCAATGAAGTTCTTATTATATTGAGAAGTAACGCTTGAAATAAATCAGAAAATAATGAAAATAAGTAAAATAAGTAAACAAAATTAATATAAAAGTTAATACTCAGTACCAGATCTTGGAACATTTAATGTCAAATCCATTTTTTGATAAAAAAATAAATTCAGCAAGCACATATCAAGTTCATATCTTGAAAACATTAGGTATGTTTCTTGAGAATGTCAAATATATTTTTTGGATATACACATACTTCTTGAAAATTATTGAAAATACTAATATTCTGGAACTATATCAATTCTAACTTTGAATGAGGTGAAAATTTTTTCTGATAGAATGATTTATCGTCACTAAAATCCTACTTTATGAAAACTTTTAACAATGAATTCAACAGTAGTAAAATTGTTCAATTGATTAAATTAATTTCTCAAAGAAAATTAAACTCCTTTAGAATGTGGTATTAATATTTGGTTTAAAGGAGCAAATGCAATGATGGGTATTACATAAAATATAGTAACTTACATAAAACAAGTGAAAAGTTATTGCAGGCTTTCTGCTATTTCTAAAAACATAAGCAATCCATTTCTAAAAATGAATAGCCCAAGAATTTAAGATATTGCCTGGATGTCAAAAAATCAGTTAAAGTAGATTATTTAAATTCTTACAAAATATGTAAGCAGTTTTTAAATTATTGCTCTAGTTAACATTGTTTCACAATATAAAATTAGAACAATTACTTACAATTACTACAAATTTAGAACTTAAAACTTTTTATATATTGCAGGGATGCACAACTTATGGCCTGCGGGTGAAAATTGGCCCGCGTCGCCTTTAAAGTTGGCCCGCGAATGTTATTAATAAAATAACACTAATTTAAAAAGAAATGAGACTCTTTCAAATAAACAAAAGAAAAAATCTGATAGGAAAACGATTCTACATCAGAATAAATATTTTACATTTGTGAGCAAACTTTTTCTTTAATGAATTTAAACAAATCAATAATAAGAAATAGGATAGCAGATGAGAACCTTTCTTCTGTTTTAGTATTGCCATAACGAATCTGAATCCCAACATAAAATCAATAACTTCAAATATTCAGTCATAGCTATCACATTAAACTTTACTAATTTTTTTAAAAATTTAAATTGTGTTCTTTGTATAATTACCAAAAAGTTTTCTCCCGTTATTCAATTTCAAGTTTTTTTCTGGAAATAAAGTATTTTAAGCATATCTATAATGTTTGTGTTTTATTACTTTATTGTATAATGTTTGCATGAGTAAATAAGTAAATTAACAATTACAATTCATGCCTATTGCCACAAAAAACAGTGTTTTCGCGTTTATAACATGTTTTAACATTTACCTACTGCTTTGGCCCTCGACATGATCTTTTTTCATATTTTGGCCCCTCATTCTGAAAAGGTTGTGCACCCCTGATATATTGAAAACTTTTATTTTTAAAAAATCAATTAATAAAGAATGCTAGTTTTTTTTTAAAAAGTAATTTTGATGATATTTTTTGCCAATTGAATTAACTATTTTAAATTTTAAGCATTAGTGATAACATTATTTTAATTAAGCATTTGTGATAACATAAGTATTCAATTAAATTGTTTTAAGCACCCATTCAAATTAATTCAGAAATAAATGAAATTATTGAGATTTAACATCTTAAAACTTTTGATTGTCTGGTATGATAATTTCTAAAAGTCAGTATGAAATATAAAAAGCTAAATGAAAATTTTAAATGACTGATTTGCAATGATAGGCTGATATTAATATATTATTTGATTTCTATGTTTTGACTGTGAAAAAGTTTTAGAGTCAGATTAGAAGGAGTCTATTCGAGAAAAATCTATAAGATTTTTGTCATTTTTTTCTAAAATTCACATGAAATGTTATTGTTGTGTATGTTTCTTTTAAAAATAAGCACATAAATGAATCAGAACCAAGGATCATTATAAGAATAAAACTTATAATGATCCTTGGTTCTTGTTTTTTATATATTTCATTTTGTAGAAATATTAACAAAGAATTGAATTCAAATAAAAAGAAAAACATGTCTCACAAATTTGTCTTTTGTACATTTTACCTGGTTTGTAAGGAACATGTACAAATTTCTTTTCATCATTTTGTTTTCAATTAAAATTTATACTTCCTTAATTTTTATAAATATTTATAAAAATTTTTGTACTTTAATTTTTATATGAAGAGATGGCACTGTCATTTCATGTACATAAAAAGTGACATTACATTTATCAAAAACAAATGTTTTTGACTAATTCTATTATGTAATTAAAATATGACTTTAATCAAAAATATTTTTGTTATTATTATACATACTGAGAAGTTAAGGGTGTTAGGGTGGAATTTAGATATTTTGTGTGTGGGTAACAGATTCCATTAATCACAGCTGTGTAATATATTTATTTATGGTATCAGTAATAAATATCAAGTTAATGAACCACAACTTAAATTTTGCCTTTGCTGTTTGACATCATTCTTTATAAATCACTCAATTCTTTTTTTTTTTTTTTAAATAGAATTAGCTTCTTTCCATATTTGTGTTTATAAAACATTTTGTATTGAAAACATAGAAAATGCATTTCGTCCATATAACTATGTTTAACTTTTTGTATTTAAAATGTAAAAAGGTTTTAAATTTTGGATATATAGTTGAACTAACATGGCACCAAAAACAAATAGTGTACTTTTAATTTGAAGTACCTAAGCAAATTTATGAAATATAAAACAATGGATTAGATTCAAAATCAGTACTTTTTAATTAGTCATGCGCAAATATGAGCGCATTAAATTTGGTTGAACTTGTTTTACGTATTTGCATGATATTTCTGTGAAAATAAATACATAAAATTGTGCAGTATTTATTTCTATTATATTAATAAAAATATTTTGTACCAGTCAAATTTTTTCACTAATCTAACAGAAATATGCAAAATTTAATAGCTAGTAGAAAATAGTGTAATAACAAAGTAAAATATATAATTTTATTAATACATTTATGCCAATGCAGTTTTATATCGAATCATTTTTAGGTAATCTTATGAACATTTGATGTAAAAAACATTTTGATATGTAACAATACTATGTTCCTTACTTTAAACCATAATTTCTTGGTAAAAAAAAAAAAAAATTAATAAAGATCAATATATTCTCTGATAGCAAAAATAAGCAAGAATGACTAATAGAATGACTTGGTTGTTAGAATTGAATTTTTTCTTCTAAAAAGTTGTACATACACACAAAATAAATAAATAACATAACTTTTAATAATTTCTTCCTAAGCAATAAATTTTTCTTTCTTTTTTTTTTGCAAATAATTATGCAATTTTACACGCATAAATAATAATGTTAATTTAAGTTCAAAAATATAAAAAGCTAACTCAATTTAAAATATTGGCAGTATATATTATAATGATTAATTGAATAATCTTTTGACTCAGACTATTTAAAACTCAAGATTTATTATCAAACTGCCATTTGGAATAATTTGAAAGTGTTATCAAATAGTAAGAAGTTTGTTTCAATAAAGTTCACTAAATGCATTCATTTATTATTCAAATTTCAAAATTTACTAAATGCATTCATTTAAAATTTTTACAACCTTTTTCACTCAATACATTAAAAACAATAAAAACTTTAAATTTATTCACTATATAAGAAAATATAAAACCATGTATAAAAAGTACATAGGCACATATTTTAATTTTAAGTACAAAATCATTTTAGGAGGAAAATATAGAATCTAATTAAAATACTTTTTCCGACTCTGATATTTTCAACTTTCTGATAATCGATTTTGAATCTACAAACCATGGTAACTGGCACTTATTAGATTTGCTTTGACTACTTTGAAATAAACCAGAATTATTAAAAATTGAATTTAATGATTCCAGTGTTTTTCCTACTAATTTAGACATGCTCAAAACAAAATTGTGTCATTCAATGACAGTAAAAAATTCAATTTGAAACATTTTTAACAGATTAATTCCCTGCGGGAATCACAATGAAAACTGATGAAAATAACGAATCACAATTGAAAACATCGTATTTGTTTCCTTATGCTAATCAACTTTCAATTTCAAGATAAAGGTACATGAGTAACTGTATCGCACTTATGCCAACCATCAAATTTTATAACTCTATTTAAAAGCACATATATAGGTAAATAAGCATTCTAATAACACTTGAATAAATATATATATATATATATCAAGAAGAAATGTGCATGATCTGCTTCAAAAATATAATGGAATAGAAAATAAGTAGAATCATAATAATGAAATCTCAAAAGAATAAATTCAAAAAAAAAATATTTTATTGACTTAAAATTATTTTTTTTAAAAAAGGAAAATTTATTTTTAATTTCAAAATCGTTTCTTATTAATTATAAAAATTGGTATCTATCAGGTTATGAAATTTATTTATTATTGTTCCTCTCTTATAGATGATTATTTCATAATATTTTGAGATAGCCGAATTTTTTTTTTTCCCAGAATATTTAAGACTTGTGATATAGAGAAAAATTCGATGCATGCAAAAATCATGCGCTTGTAAATAACAAATGAAGAAGTTGATGAAAATAAATGGTAGCTCCAGACTATTGCAACTTAGGTACAAGTAAATATGATAGTGTTACAAAATGCCTTAGCCGTCAGTATATTTACGATCAGTTGAAATATCTAAAATAGCATTTTTAAAGGGGATTGATTATATAAACAATCATTTTTAGTGCAGCCACGCTTGGTGTTACGACAGTATATATATTGCTACAGTTTGAATTGATACTATTAGATTCATGCTTATCACAAATGACGTTGAATAGTTGATGATGGTACAATTACTTCAGATCTGATGGTTATTTTTCATCATATTTATACATCTTTCACCTATGCGTGAGAAAATGAACTTAATGACTGAAATTCTCGAAAACATTTTTCTTATCTACTGCTATTAAGATCATCAAACAATCATATTAATTTGATGTTCATTGTAACTGTTACATTTGCTTAATAAACCTATCTTTCTGAGAGTTTTGATCCAACTAATTTTAAAATCAGCTAAGTGTTCGAAGCACTTTGATTTTGCTGCAAATATTCTAAGATTTTGAATGCATATTTGCATTAGTTAACTAATGCTGAGATATAACTTAAATTTAAATTAAACTGAAGATTAACATTTTTAAACAAAAGATTTTAATACTGTTTTTCTAGGAGACACTCACTCTTATACATCCGTGCAATTAGTTAAATTAACGTAATAAGGTGGTTATTATATATAAAATACATGAACACTAAAATGATTAAAATTTTGAATTCATCTCAACATTATTTCTTGCCATTACTTTTAGTAAACATTTAATAATGTATTTTTGATATTAAATCAGCAATATTCAGTTTGAATATTTTAACTGAACCTTTAGTTGAAACACTTCTCAGGCACAGATATAAAAGTATGGAACTTTTTTTCCATATTGATCCTTAATTGCAATAAATTTTTTAGGAAATAAGTTCAGATGTCAATTCAAAAAACACAATTTTAATGACATATTACTGTGATTCGAAAGCATTTCACCATGCCTCTAATAAGGTTTAAATAATTTTCAGTATTCTTATTTTAAAGAAAACTTGAAATCCTTGTTTTGAATGCCAACAAGTGAATTTATTTTCAAATGTTCATCATAAATGACTTCTTTTATTTGTATTCAGTAAAATCTTTTCTTTTACAACTATCTCATTTAAATGTTTGAATTTGTTCTTCACATACAATAAAAAAAAATCTCTGTCCTAAATTTTTACAGATATTTTCATTAAACAAAACTTAATATGCAATGGAGGCAAAAAGGCACATTGTAAATTCAGAGTGGTTTAAATGATGTTTGTGTGTGTGTGTGATTCCAGGAAACTATAAATATCTCCAAGAATATAATTCATGGCGGTTTTTTTCATGGACAAAGCTATTTACACAGAAAAAAATCACTGTGGATGTAGAAATATTTTTTTATTTGGGATGTTTCATTTTCTTTCCAAAAGTACTGGAATTTACTTTATCTCTGTTATATATATGTTTGATAATATTAAAAGAACTTCAGATTTTTAAAACTGACTATTTGAATGCAATGTATTAAATAAATTTCAATATAGTACTCATAACTGTATAATATTTTCTTGCATTTATAGAATGTGGCACAATAAGAGATGTAGTAGTAGGATAAAAATTTCAGAGTGAAAATTTCCGCATTCGATCTCAACCACTGTTGCACAATGAAAGATGAAGGCTAATTTTCTGTTCCCTGCATAAGTATATTTGGGATGGATGTTTGGTAATTTTCTACATTTCCTTTTTTACAACATGTTCCTTTGAACTTTATTTAAAATAAAATCTCCCCAAAAGACAATTTATGATGTGGATATTAAAATGACTAAGATCACTAGGTTGACAATTATATGATGTCAAAAATGGGATTAGAAACGCCTTTGTCATCTTCTAAATGAACTTATTTTTACACTTTTTATAACAAATTTTGACTTTGAAACCTAGAACCCAGTGATTCTGAGCTTGCTTGTGAGAGTTTTAAGCGCGAAACAAGTTTTTTAAGCTCTGCATGTAAAATTTCATGATGTGAACTTCTCACAAATATTTGCTTGTTGAAAGTCAAAATAATTATAGTCACACAAGAGGTACCATCCTCTTAAACAACATTAAATTTACCAGGAACTGTATCAGAAAGTCTTCAGAATGCAGAACTGGTTGCATAGTGAATTGCAAATTTTGATAACAAATGCATTGTTTGGATTTTGAACAATATTTTCCGTGACTTATCGGTTCTTATCAAGTAGTTGTTGCTTCAAATTTCATTCTACTACGTAGTGTCAAAGTTTTAAAGAGTTTCCAAAATTCCTTGAATGCTCAAACATATGGTGGCATATTTGAAGAGTACAGGACTAATCCTGGTGCTCAACTTTACATACAAAGCTCAAAATACAACTCATAAGTCATTGTAGCTTTTAATGGTGACTAGTTACATTACTGAATCTCTAATATTAGCTCATCAACTATAGAACAGGTAAGTCTGGCTTATTTTTACAGACATACACGCATATATATTGGATTATTAGATTTTTTTTTATCACTTTGAAAGTAATTGTCTGTGTTAGAATAGAAATGTATTTTGCATAATTCAGAAAAAGAAAAAAAAATTCATATTTTTTGTTCAAACTCGTAATAAAACAATAAAAGAACACCGGTTTCATATTTACTAATCGATGGAAAAATAGAACTTCTAAAACTAAAGGTTCTTTTATTTTCCCGTTGAAAAAACGAGTTTCATTGATAGTGATTAGCAATGTAATGGTAGTAAGAATTCAGATAATGTAAGAATTTAGGATAAGGATCGTAAACTATAATTTCACCCAATAGTATTAAACAAATTTAATTTTATTTCGCAGGTCAAAATGCAAGTATTTTACCTTGATTTAGCAAGTTTATATTTCGGTAAAAGTAAATTACGGAAAAGTAAATCTAAAGATTTACTTTTAGAAAGAGAAGATTCATTTTCTTAATATCACAGACTTTAATATGTTTGACTAACTTTATTTTCTTTTGCATAAATTTTTTTACATATTAAAAGCTAACATTTCCATGTGCTAAAACGATAAATTATGTATTGTTGTTTTCTATTGATCCTTTTCCAGATATGTTCCAATTATAATGTTCCAGATATATTCCAAATATATGTACATTTCTGTTATGCATGCGATGAAAGGCTATAATGTGCGAACTGGAAATGCTATGATTCCATTGGATCGAAGCCCTATAATTATAAATATAATTTATCATACAACAATCAATATTCCCACACATAACTCGACATTAATTTTAGAAGAATAATGAAATGAAAGACAGGTGCCCATTGTTTTGATTACTTTTTTTTTTGTAAGCTATGTACATTCGCATTTTCAGTAATGCAAGGAACGGCAAAGATGGACTTTTAAATCACATTATGTTTTCAGACGAATTACGTTTCTAAACACAACAATATGGTGGTATGATTACAATTTTGAGTTCCCGCTTCAGAATCTAACTTATGCACGTCTTAAATAGGAATTTTGTGCTGTATTTTAATTATAAGCAATTTCTGTTATTTCTGGAGTACTTATATTGCCCTGGATCCAGTGTAAATAGTATGGTATGGTATGGAATTCTACTCCTTCGTTTCTTCATATTAATCGTTATCTGGATGACAGCAAAAAGAAAAACAACATATGCTCGTGGAAGATAAACTATCTTTCGCTTACATGGAATAGTACAATGGACAACCATTTCCCAAGAACACATTTAAAGCCTTTTTCATTTCATATCTTGTCGTGTATCAGTGGTTAAACCAACACCTATTTCTAATTCTATATGCTCAACAGGTAGTTGCCATCTCATGTCTTAAGTCTGCATCTTATTTTCCCCAAATCGTGGAAAGTTGTATTTTAATTATTTCGCATTTATTTTGTGTGAAATTTTTAAAATAAATATTGGAATATGTTACTCATTATGTTTTATTTTTTATTTATTTTCTATTTATTGCTTATTGTGTGGTGAAAGAAAACATCCAATATTTCGCATTTTCATTTGATTTTTGATTAATTAAATATATTTTAAACTAGATATTTGAATTTTTATGAAATTTGTAGTCAAATTTCTTTCATTTATAACTTATACTTCTTTGCTTATGTTCACCTCTCTTGAAAACTCATAAGGCTCCTAGTTTGAGAAAATATCTTTCATTTAAAAACAGAAGTGGTTTTCATAATCCATATCATAGTATAAAACTTAATTTATATACAAAATCTTAACGTATTTTAAAGAAGAGTGTTGCGAAGATCAATAGGATAATAATTTCAGAAGCATTAACGAAAAACAACTCTTGTTTTTGTTATCTATTAATCCTCGGAATTTTATAAACTATCGCGATTCATGAATAAAGATAAAGATGAATCTCGTAACAAATCCATAAATAATTATAGATTAAAATTTGGATCACTAATTCTAAAAGTAAAGTTAGATTTTTTATAATTTATCTTATAGGTTTAGATACATTAATCTCCTCTCTCTCTCCGAGAAAATTAAAATTTTAAAACTTTATCTCAGATTCAAAAGTATGCAAATTTCAACTCTGGTATTAAAACGAAAACTCTGCCTTATTTGCAAAACTTACATTAAATCTTATTGTGGGTAATTTTGAAGTTCCTCTATCCATACATTACTTTTAAAGTGGTAAAAGTTTAAAAAGCATCCTTCTCTCGAAATCACATTTGAGCTTAAAAGATTTGAAGATGCCGTGAAGAAACCGAGTGCTCCGATAGATGCACGTGATCCCTTTTTAAGGAAAGTAGGGGAAAAAAGGGAAAAGAGGGAAAATTGAGACATGCACAACCTATATGCATATAACTCAATCCGATCTCTTAAAGAATCACAGAAATTCACCTGTTCCATTCCCACAAAGTTTTACATCTAATGCACGATTTCGGAAAGCTAGAACTTAAGATGTGGAGCCAAAAATCGGATAGAGGGGAAAGTTTGCATGTGGGAAAGTTTCGGGAATCAGGCATGGCGGTAGTGGTGGGGTGCACTGCAAGCAACTATTTTATTTCAGTTATAAGCCAAGAGCGTTGTTTATGTACATAGTGTATACATATAAGTTACTTTCTCTTTTATCCCTCCCTTTTCCATCCCTAGCAAGCTTAGAATTTTCTCACGAATAGGATTTTGGTAATTCGAGAGTTGCACAAGTCATTTGAGCTCCCAAAGAGAAACTAAAATTTGGAGAACTTTCGCGTTTGAGAACACCGAGGTGAAGAATAAGCGAAAGAGAGCTTTATAAATGGATTGGAACCGTTGTTATGAAAAGTCGTGGTTTACCAAAAATTTCTCAGACTTTGTGATCACGGAAAGGAGGTTGGAGATTGTGGAAACAATTTGTATTGTTCATTTCGAGAATCTTACGTGAGTGTTGCCAAAACTGAGTAACTTCGGTTGTGAATATCGTATTAAAGTTCAAAATTATCTCATGCAAAAGTCTTGGGATATTTAAATTTTGTTCTGGTTTAGAAATATTTTTTTATTTGCAATATAAAGGAAAAAAATTAAGAATTTTCTGACTGTAGATTCTGAAAATTTCTGAATATTCCATAAATAAAGGTAATAAATTCGATTCAAAATGCATGGTGGGTAATATTTTATTTCATGCAAAACTTTTTTTTTTTGATACCAAATGTGAAAATATTTTTCAAGAAAAATGTGGCTTATAAAAAAAAATAACTACAATTTCAGTATATGTATTTATGAAAATTTTAAACGTTTATTTCTGAGTTCAAACTTTTATCTCAAATGCTTGTTTGACATAATTAAAGTAATTATTAATTAAAAACTACCCCTTTTAACAACATAATGAAATGAAAAAAAATTCCTTTAAGTTCATTCTATACAAACATTTTATTTTGAAATACCCACGCGCGCTCGATTTACGATACACATTAATAAAGTTTATCTAAGTTTTGGATTTAACTCTATCGCTGTATAATATTTTTATAGAATAGGAAGGAATAAAAATATGGAAGAATATTTATGATAATTTATTGTATTAAATTACTATTTTCCTTGTTAATTTATTTATAACTAAGCGATATAAATTAATTCGGACAACTTCGCAAATTTTACTGATATTTAATTATTCAAACTTTTGATTTTTTTTATCAATTTGTTTTAAGATATCAGTCACAGGAGATATGATTTATTCATTTATGTATAATAAGCACTTTTCAGAACATGTATCTATGGTACGAAATTATAATTATTTATATTAATATACCCATGCTTAGTTTCATGATTTTTATAATAGTGTTTTTTCTACATAAAGGTTTATTTGAAATTAGTTTTCTCGTTTTACTTCACTTTTTGAAATAAATATAATTAGTTTAAAGTAGGTACAGATAACGTTAAAATTACATTTCTATCTTTTTTATAAGTCACTTGGTTAATGATATAGTTTGGAAATGAATGACAATTTAAATTTTGAATTATTTTTATTAATTTAGCTTATATTATTTTACAAACATTATTTATAAATGGATGGGAACTTCATCTTTTTGACAATCTTACTTTTGGATTTTTATCATCCATTGTGTATTCTGAAGTCCTTAGTGCTTTAATGAAGTCCTGTTCTAAGCTTCCAGGCTTTCTCTTATCAATTTATCCATTATCCTCTCCATAAGTCCATTAATAGAGTAGGGTTGAGCTTTTCTAAATTATTTATTTATGAACTTTCACAGTTATATACATTATAAATTTTGTAATTAATTGGCAACGAATACCTTAACTATATAATTTGAATTATTTAAACATTTACAAATGGGAAACATAGAAAAAGAGAGTATACTTTACACTGTGCGTAAGATCATTCTTAGAGCATTTACATCATATCGCTATTTATAATAATAAAAGGATGCATACCTTCTCAAATATTATAAAATAGTATATGAAATATTGGAATATTCTTAAAAACGAAATAAAAAATAAATTTGGGTGATGAATATCATCTCAAACGTAATTTTACGCTTTTAGATATATTTTTTTTATGAAATATGTCAATTTTGAAAAATATATTACTTAAAATAGAATTTTTTAATGAAATATTTTTACTATAAAATTCTATGGTATATGCAACATTCTTCATTTTATTTAAAGCATATGAAATTAGAGATTTTCTCTAATGCTTTACATTATGAACATTATTTTTTGTGTTTGCTTTTATTTACATATTCTAATATTTAAAGCTCAACAGGCAAAAATCCAAGACTGCAAACAAGATTTGGTTATTCTAAAAACTCAAAAAAATTATTCCTCTAGTTTCCTTCCCTAATAAAATTCAAGATTTCATCAGTTTGTTAATTTTGATAAAAGTTTACATTAAAGCTAAACAAAAAATCTTAAATTTATTAATAAAAAACTTATATTAGTTAGAAATTCTTTCTTTTATTAACATTTTCAAGGCCAACACAGTTATGATGATTTTTAGTACTCACTCTTGACTGAAATATTTTATTGAAAGAAAATCATTTATAAATTTATAACATTTTGTCACCAGTTTTATAGTTTTAGTTTTATGTTTATTATGCTAAAAATGCACGTTGTTTACATCAACAGCATACTTAATGTGGTATTTTAAAATTATTACTTTGGCTTCAAGACTAGAAGATTTATATACTTAAAATTTTCCTTATAATTTTTAATATGCTTTATTAACATTTTAATAAATTTTTTGAAAGTTTTCAAATGTGTGACCCTTTATATTACAATTAAAATATTCCTAACATTTTATTTAAGTTTAACATTTTTCAAACTCATAGGAAAAACAAATAATGATGTAGTTATTTTAACAATTAAACTATTAATAAATGTAGAGTTATAACACACAATTTTTAGTTTTGTTTTATTGTTAATTTCAAATTTTTTACTCGTAAATTATTATTGACCAATAGTTTGCATAAATTATTTATAAGTTACAATTTGAAGGCTAAATAATTTAAAATTAGCAATAAAACAACACTGAAAAGTTTTGCCTGTTATTATAACCCAACTTTTCAGTGTTATCTTATTATTAGTTTTATTATTTCTAAATGCTGTGAGTTATAATAACATACAACTAAGGCACTTATTAAGAAAGTTTATTTCTGTAAATTTATTTTTGTGGCTCTCCTGCATGCTTTCGTAGGTGAATAATAAGATATGAAAGCATTTATTCAGCAGGAAGGGAAATGTTCGGCAGCAAAACACCCCGCAGCTGTAATGGTATTCAAATCTCCTCTTAGTATTTTTCAGCTAATAAACCAGCAAGTTTTGCTTAATGAATTTAATAGAAAGTAATGAGATTTCGGGTGTTTTAATTACTTTAATAAAATGGAATGAGGAATTTAAATTAGAGAGCCAAGAAGAGAGGAATTACGCGAATTCTCTCTTTCTCTGGGCACATTTCATTGTTTAAATCGCGCATTTAGTTAATTAGGTTCTGTCGCTGAAGATGAAGCGCATTCATCACGAGACTGCACTTTAACAGTTGCAAAATTTTTGGTAATTAGCAGATATCTCAAGAATGCCTGGATGCATGCGTGATATGACCTTTTCAGAGCAGTGTTCTCCTCAGCAGTGCACGGGGACGGGTGATGGATCAATTTTCCGAACAATGCTCCAAGTGTGAAATGATTCCGTTGTTTAATTTCCACTCGATTTTGAATATGGCTTTTACTACAGCTGATTTTTCTTTTATTTTTCCGTTACATTACGAAATTTAATTGGGTAAAATAAACTCGGAGATGAAAGCTTTTTTTTGCTTTGTAAAGTTGAGAAGGCGTGACGTCATTCATTGCATCCAAAAAGGCCAGTCCAATCAGGAAAAGTGTTCTGTATGACCAACAATATGGCTATTACAGACTGTGGTATTCGAATTATTTAAATAGTAGTGATATTTTGTCTAATATGAGGCTATATAGAAGAAGATTTTATAATGTATTAACTTAATTGGATGTGATCACCATCGCTATACACAATACTGTCCTAAGCACCATTTATCTCGAAAAAAGATTAAATATAAAGATAATTTATGATATCTTTTATAGATACTTAAAAATGTAAATAATGTGCTTTAATTATAAAATTAAATCAAAAATTTAATATAATATTAAATTCTATTTTCAGTTTCAAGTTTAATGTAATATTAAAATTTAAAGGTATACATTCTGATACAAAAGGAAATGTATTGCACCACAAAAGAACTAATTCACATTTCTGTAGCATAAATATTGCAGCAAAAGTACACCGATCTTCCAGAAAGAAATACATTTCAGATATAGCCTGCCACACAACTAACTAAACTTTACCAGGATATACTATATAGTGTTGAGTAAGTAAAGCAGAAGCATCTTTCATAGCGCGTAATCCTCAACAAGTATTGTTCAATAGAATCCGTTACAATTATTACCATTCTATTGGAATTATTTATATTCAGAATAAAAAATATATATGTGACTTAAATAATTTCATTTGATTTTTATAACAATTCAAGATATACCCTTTTTTAACTATCATAAATGCTATAAAACTAATAAATAAAGTAAATTACAACAAAAAATATTATCTTTGTTAGGCATTATTTTAATCCTACCATGATAGAGAAAAGAAAGGGGATTGATTCTTAATGATAGTGATCACTGAAATAATGGCAGATAAATTTTTAAGGAAATCTTGAAAAATGGCCTTATTAAATCATATTCTAATTATGTAACATATTTTCTTCTATTTTTTTACATTAATATTGATTCATCAATCAACATTGATAATTTTTAAAGTGATATTCTGTAAAAGCGGAGATTTTTTTATGTTTATAATATAGAAAACAATTTTATCGTAAATTCTTAAGTGATTTCTAAATGCAAACTGTATTGATTATTTACGAAGTTTTTAAGTACTGAATAAACATTTAAATTTTGAAAAAGAGTTGTTTAGATTCTGATAAGAATAATGAATGAACTTTAGATTTTTATTTTCATATGCAGATTTATAAGATAAATTTTTTTTAAAATTTAAATTTTAGTCACATTTTATTAGCCTTGCATAAATTATATTATAAGATAATTTCCAAAATAACAACCACCCAGTTACCCAAGCCAATAAAGAAAAAGAAAAAAAAAACAATATTAAGAAATTCAATGAATTTTTTGAGTTCGTGTTTTATAAATCTGCTTTTTATTATTTCAGCAATATTAATTAAAAGGAAATTTTTAATGCCGGTAAGCAAGACAATAGTCTTAAGATTCAAAAGATATTGCTTAAAATATTGTAATTATTAATTTAGAATTCTATTAATTAATGAAATTTTTGAACATTTAATCATCCGCTTAAACTAACCATAAAGTGGATGTTTTGTTATGTCTTTTTCATTTTGATTTTTCTGCTGCTCTATTGTCCATGTGTTAATGACTTGAATCAATAAGAAACGGCCTCTCAAACCGATGTTTTGCCTCTTACATAAGAAATCGTTTTATTAACAAAATGAATTTCAACAATATTCTCAGACATTCGATGGTGAACTTCGCCTTCTTTGCTGCCACTCGAAGAATCCGATTTGAAGGCAGGCAGCAAATTCGTAGACAAGTCTGATCTAAATCGCTGTCTCAATACGATGTGACGTGGATAAAACGTTATTCACGTCATAGATATTTTAAACCAATGAGAATCTTAATAAAGTGGCGTAGTCATGATTTCAACTGTAACGAAAGAATCATAAATTTTATGGTTAAAAACAAGTTTTAGAAATTAGTATCCATATTGACCTGAAAAAAACCCCAGCAAAAATGTGATTGTAAACCTAATATTTTCCAAAACTAAATAACCACAATTTTGACGTACAATAATAATTTTTGAACCATGGAAAGGGAAAAATGAATAACGTAGATAAAATAATACAGGGATGATAAGAAACTGCGTTTGATTTCGAACTGGTAGAGTTATGAGAAAAAAATATTTGGCTTCAGCCAGATTAATCAACCTAAAACGTAAGATATATGCGTAATATTTCTTCAAAATGAAAGCAATCCACAAAGTACGAATAGAAACATAACTTTCATGTACATTAATATAAAAAAGGAGAAGGAATAATCTTATAAAAGTCAGGTCAAGTGATGTTAAGAGCGGCATGGAATCCATTTTGTTAAAATGACGCAACCCTGGTCAGTTTCAAACCAATGTAAAATGCAGAAATTCCCTGCAGCGCCCGAGTCTTTGCATCTGGATCGCATCAAAAGCATTTTATCTTTCAAGTCACGAATATTACATTTGGCACGAAGTTCATTTTACTAAGTGTCTGTAAACCTGCCCGGGACTGTTTACATTGCCCGTCTGCCCCATTCTCCGTCCCCACATACATCGTCGAATTTGGCTTTCTTTTTCTTTTTCACTTGCTCTTTTATTTTACCCATCCACCGAAAGGAATCCATTATTTGGATGAGAGGGCTTGAAGGAAATTCTACCGCGCGCCGGGGCTTAATAGAGGGCTTTCTCTTGAGGGGAAAGGGGAAGGAAATGGCTTCACTTTTTCTCCTATCTTGGCTGATTTTTAACTCTCTTAAGGATAACTCTGCGCTATTAATTTGCGTAGAATTTTTCCTTCGAGAGTTGATGGCATTAGAGTACTTGCAACAGTGTTTTGCATAATGAATCTAGAGCTCATGATTTTGAAGTTGATGAATAATATAATTTTTTTATGAAAATTAATTAAATTTGTTCTTTGATGGAGGGAATTCGAATTGTAAAATAAATAGAACTAAGACTTCAAACGTTCAGTGTTAGTTAACTGTACGTGAGAATACATATGTCTCTATATGTCACCACAAAAATACAAACTTAGTTAATACTTAAAGGCACTATATAATGCAACGACCTTATTTGTACTTATAGATAAACGTTTTAATCGAATTAAACGTAGAAAAAATAACTTTAACTAATGTGTGGTAAATAGTGGTATTTACCTCATTTATTTATAAAAATCCAATTCGTTTAATAGTGAAAAAATTGTTCGTGAATCATTTGGAAAAAAAATTTAATTTTCTTTTAACAGTTTCAAAAAGGCATGATTAATTTTAATTGGATGATGAAATGTAATTTCTGATTTGCAAAAATATCTTTAGTAACTGGCGTGTAACACTTTTTTTTTCAAGAAATAAAGAGTATAAGAACTTTATATTATTATCTATATTGTTCTAACACTCGTATTGTTTGAATAACACCAGTTCTTAAATTGTAATCATTTTCCCAAGAGATCTATTTATGTGAACTAACACATATGAGCAGCCATTTGCATGAATATTAATTGGGATGAATTATATTTAATAATTATCCTGTTATGTTTATCGATGATTTTAAAGGATTTTTTTGTTTACTTTTACGTGAAAATACATCATTTTTCGATTAGTTTTTTTTCGTGCAATGTATGAATGTCACAAATGTTATAAAGATTATATGAAATATACAATGGCTTCAATGTCAAAAGAAATTCTGAATGTTTTTGAGTCGTAACATTCTTAAATACGAACTTTGTCTCCAAATCAAGTAATTTATCATTAAGGTATCCGCCTACGTTAGAGGCAACATTTTCTTAAAAATTAATTTTCATTTTCTTTTATCTTGTTTTCAGATAAATTATAGTGTGAAAACATAAAATTAGTCAAAATTGTAATTACATATAGTATACTTTTTGTAAAATTAGTTATTTTCAGGCAAATTTTAGTGAAATTATTATAAAACGGCTAAATCACTATAGAAAATTATAATGCATCAATCTTAATTTAATTTGGACGTAAAGATTACGTGACAACGTTATTTGAAATGAAGCAAAATCTAAGGAAAAATGTGGAGTGATAAAGAAAACATGGTCAAAAATATACAATAATATGAATATTTTATGAAATTTTACTGAACATTCCCTTTAAAAATAGTTATGAATGGAAAAATTCCTCATATATATTGAAACGTTTGCTTCATTTAATAATTTAAAATATGTAAGCCAAGTTTCATACAAATACATCATTATTCTTTGACACATAGTGTAAATGGGTGTTTGGAGATTCTGAGTAGTTGATAATTTCGCTTGTGATAGCAACGATGTTGATAATTCTTTCCCAATGCATAAACTAAATAACGTCATCATATTTATGTCTATTAATCAACGTATTATATAAAAAAACATGAATTTTAAAAATCAGTAAAAAATAGCAAAATACCACTTTTCTTTACCATTTCAGATTCAAAAATGCAGTTTCTAATTTCGTTTTTCAAAAACATGTAATTTAATTTTGATTTGGCATATAATAAAATGGAAAACTGTGTTTTGGAAACTGGAAAGCACCGAGTACAAGATTTATGAATAAAAACAATTGGCATATGTGGCAAAAATCAGCTTTTCAACGTAAGCGAATACCTTAAACTTCAAGATTTTAAGCAATATGTTTCATCCATAAATTTATATTAATACTCCTCAACTGATCACCTAGCAGCTAAAGATTGTTGTAATGGAATTTAACATCCATGTGCTATTACCGGATAATATTCTTCATTGATAGAGAGATATTTCAAAGTATATTCTTATCTTTACATGAAAACATGTTCCGGAACCCGAAATGATAGATGCTGATGCAGAAGCATGTTCACTTCTCAGTGGCACGATCGAGCCTGGAATCTTCTAGTTCGATTAGAATGTCCTATCACCAGGTCGTTCTAAATCTTGTCGATGTACATAACTGTTTTCATTACTCGCAACATGATGAACGATTTACTAACTTTTTCAGTTAGTAAGATAACAATTAGATTTACTAACAGCTATTACTCAGCGAAGAAAAAGTTATTTGTCTTAGCATATTGTGTTAATCGGAATAATTGAAATTCAGTGTTTAATATTACTTTTTTTCATACTCTCATCAAAGTAAATACTTTAAATTTTAATTAATCGATTCAGATGGATTTAGTGTTCTTCATGGGTGTTTGATATTACTTTGAATAATGTCTAATTTGTCTTTCTCTCAGAAGTTTAGTTGGCATCTGAATAGAATACACTTTGGACTTCAATTCAACAGTTCATGGTTTCGACATCCATCTCTTTCGCAGATATTTGTAGTTGCTTGGAATCTGTTTTAAAATGTAGGTGCCAGTCAAATCATTCCTTCTGTTCAAGAAGCGATAGCAGAACGACAAGTAAACCAGATCTTTTCCAAAGAGAAATCGTTCTTTCTACGTAAAAGGAAAGCTTGCATTTACATTGACCTTTATTATCTTTATAAAAGAAATTTCGTAAATTCATGTAATATATTTAAATATGATGCACTGACTACAAAGCATGCTTTGTAACTAAACACCAGGGGTATCACTTTAGGCTGAACTGGGACTTAGGGCCTTCGATCAGGAAAACAGGTATGGATACTTTGCCGCGGGTAGTGGTTGGGAGGGTGACCACATTTTTTCCCTCACTAGGTTGCTGGAGCTCCGTGGGTTGGGGACGCATCCACGTTCATATGTAACATCCAAAACTCTTCCATTGGTGTGGCGTGGATGTGGAGAGGAGAGTACTGGCTCAAGTGTGATTTCTGCACCTGATTGTGGTTCTTGGTTTTAATTAGAAGCTGAATTGTGGATAGCCTAACGGTGGAATTCCACGGTAAAGAATTAATTATATCCACCACTTATATAAAATTGCCTTTCTAGATAGTGAGCCGTTGTCATGACTTGTACAGAAGGAAACTCGGAAAATTTCTAAGCACCCATCTTTACAATAGGGCGTGCAAATGGCATAAGCACAACATCTGTCTCTCCTTATTCTGTGTCTGGAATTGAGACCAGAACCTTTCGCTCTGCATACAGTGGCCCTACTACTAAATAATTTTTTTTTATTTATAGAATTATTAATAGAATAATAGTATAAGATTTTGAACATGAGACGGTATGGAAGTGGTTATAGGGAAAGATACACAGTTAATCACTCTTTTTTTCGGACAAGGGAACAGACAGTAGAGGGAAGCGGGATTTTGTTATGAGCGGAAGTGTTTCCTAGAAATAATATTTTTGGTTTTATATAGTTTCAAAATTTTAGATATAATATTTGTATGTGTTTTTAATTAGGTATTAAAATTTATATGTTTACACCTTTTGTGTTCTTCTTATTAATATATTAAAAAGATGGTGCTTAACATAAACTCTTCGAACCCTATAATAAATAAAACTTAAAATGGAAATTAAAAATTCCGTTTTTTCCTACTGTTTTCGGGATTGTCCGAAAGAGGCTCTTGTATCTGTTATTATTTTGCAATATTGGGATAAAGCGAAATCTGCTATTAAAAGTTTTAATAACTAAAACATTTTTTTATATATTTTGTATTTATCTTTATCTATAAAACTGCGTTCTTTCAAAACTAAAAAAGTATTAAAAAATTATCTATTATATTCATATATCAAGAAAAGCTGTCTTACTTCAAATAGAATACGAAATATTAGCTATTGTTGAAGTGATATCATTTAAAAAATATATCAATTAAGAAATCGTAGTTTTAAAACACAAGTAAAATAAAATTTACTAAAATATTACGTGTAAACAATGCATAGTAATTTCTATTATTTATAATATTACACATATTATAAATAATAGGAATTATACTCATATTAATCATGCCATTATTGTAGAAAATTTATTGCATTTGTTTTACTGTCAAATGTATTTCTTTTTTATTATTTGAACGCAAAATTAAAAAAATCTTACTGTGTTAATTGTAGTGTGCACAATACAGATATAAGCATAGTTATATGATTATATTTTTTGTCATAAGTATTTCGTTTATGATTACAAAAAAACTAACTTATGAGTTTTTAAAAGTTAATAAGGAAATTATTATTTATTAATAACGAATTATATAGTTCGTTTTACAGGATAATTCAATTTTAAATATCATCTAATTCTTTGAATTCCTTTTTGATTTAAATTAAAGCGTCATTCTTTTCAATATCTAAGCATATTGGCTATATTACATTGCTGGCTATTATAATGCAATTCCAAGAATAACAAAGTGAAAACAATTTTCAGTAATAATGCATTTTATAAATTTAATAGACCACAGAAATATTCTTAAATGATACTTTTTTTGTCTTAAAAGGCATTGAAATACAAGTTCAGAAAAAAAGTCGTTTTTGCACGATTTAAAGTAACTATAAAGCGTCTTTTCTTTTTCCTTTTGCTTTTGCTACTGTTCCATTTTCAAAGTGTGCAAGTTTAGAAGTAATATCGCTAAAGATTTCAAAACTTCGAAAGTTAATTATTTAGAAAAACAGGTAATTCTCATGATTTTGAAAACTTTTACAAACGGAAAAATTTATAATTAAAAATATTTCGTTATTACTGGTAAAAATCATGAATTGATTTTTTTCATTTCGCTTACGACACTCCAACATTCGATGATGAACTTCGCTTTGTTTGCTGCCTCTCCAACAATGCGATTTGAATCAGGTAGCAAATTCATCAACACGTCGGATTTACGACAACGTCTCAATACGAGGTAACATAGATGGAACGTTATTTGACTTCGTGGATATTTTAAATCAATGAAAATTATAATAAAGGGGCGTATTCCTAATCTCAGCTGGAACGAAAGAGACAACCATTTTATGATTAAAAAAATTAGACGAGAAAACGATTTAAGAGCAAACGAACGATTCAAAACGAGTTTTTCCTCGTTTTGTATTCAGAATATGAGTGCGTTGCTGTCTCATATGATGCATTGCTACACTAAAATTAAAATGACGGTCATCTATATACACATATTATCTTTATATTAAGATTATCTTTAGAAAAAATAATGTTATCAAGATTATTTTCTCTTTCGTCACAACAAGGAGTAGATTTCGATCTCACAGTAGCCTTGTCGTACGAGAGCGCTTTTCAGAATATAAGATCTCAGGTTCGATCCCAACCACTGCTGAACAACAGGAGATGGGTGTTGCGATTCTTCTTTCTATATTCCTATCAGTAAAGGCGGGTACTTGGGAGCTTTCCAGATTTCCTCATTTGCAACACGTGAATACAAGTTGTCCACTACGAGATCTCAAAGGAGTAGAAGTGATAGTCATACAATGGACCCGAAGAATGTGCCATTTCGAGCCTGAAAATGGGTCCTTGTCATCTAAAAGCTAGGATCAAATACAAAATCCCAAGACTTGCCCTGGTATCTTGACCACCCCAAGGGGTGTTACTTCATTTGGATGAGACATATTTTGCGTCTCCTTCCCTCCTTTAATGGACTTCAATGATCTTCAGCGCTGTCTTGTATAGAATACACAACCTTCCTGTAACAATAACGACGCTTTTTCCAACTAGTCCACTCTGCTCATTGATATGTGTAATATTTATTTAATTTTCTATTTTAAAGAAGAAAGTTCATTGTCTAGTTGTTTTTGATATACATTTTAATGTTGTAAAATGAAAATTAAAAGCTGTATTTTAGAAAATTCCCAATATGTAAGATTTGATTATATCGTAACTATTTCTTCTTTTAATAAACAAAAATTTGATTGAATAGTCCTAGCAATGAAGAAATGTTTTGTTCGTATTTTGGAAATGATTATTCACTATAGTTTTATAATGACTAATAATTTCTTTTGATTCGTAAAGGTCAGTTTAAGGAAAATGCTGCTTTCAGATGTTGAGCTCATTTTTGTTGTCCAAGTAGCAATAATTGATGAAAGATAATGATTTCATGTAAAAGTAACAGTTACATTTACTATTCAGTGAAAAAGTTTTCGCTTCCAAACTTTTGAAATGAGGATCAAACATATTTTGGAGTTTTTCACACTGAGGAAAAAATTATTTGTGAAATGTTGCTCAGAATAATGTAAGTTTAATAAAGGTAAGCATAGCAACATAATATGTAAACAAATAAAAATTTACATAAAAATGTAAATAGATAAAATTGATATATTTTCTTATCTGGATTTTTTATGATATTCAATTTGTTGATTTCTATAAACGAGAATCATTTTTATTTATACAAATAATCGTCAAAATCTCATCCCATATTAGCAAGAATTTTCTAATCTTTTGGCAGGTACACACAGTTCTTCATTTTTTCATCATTTTTATAATATATATTGTACAACCTTAATTATATTCAGATCTAAAAAGATAAAATATAAATAGATTTCTCGAAAATGATAATGATCTTTAAAAATGAGTTACCGAAAATTAAAGTAGGAAAAAATTTTCTGCCCGAGATAACAAACAAAAAATAAAAAATGTAAAAATTCAATTTTTAATTTATCAATTATCCATCAGTATTTCCTTTTCAAATATTTTTCATTTGAAGTAATTTTGCTATTTATCACTAGATGTCAGCACTTAACTAACATTTAGTTAAGTGTAGTGTTAGTTACGCTCAGAATATATATAAGTGCGGTGAAAAATAAACTGAAATGGCTTGAAACAAAATTTGTTTAAGAGATCTTTCAATAATTCAAAAGTAGGTAGAAATATATGTAGCGTATTTTTTATGTGATAATTTATAAAAATTAAAATATTTCATTTTTATGGTTATTCGCATGGATTTCTTTTATTTATTTTATCTCCTTTAAATTCTGTCTGCTTAGAATTATCACAAAACAAAAATTTAGCTTTCAATAATTATGAAGTTTTTTTCCTGTGTGTTTTACTAACAATTTTAATTTTACATTTGTTCATTTTTATTTTGAATCAGAAAAAAATATTTTATTTTGATTCGAAAAATAATTTTGAAAAATTTTTAAGCATAAAGATAATAAAAAAAGATGATTTTTTTAAATTAAACACTTCTGAATTTTTCAAAATGCATGATAATTTAAACTGATAGATTTACCATTAAAACTGTTTTTGGATACAGTTAATAAATCTATGAACTAAATAACACTTAAACTGATAATTTTACAAAATATTTTAAAGTTGAAACAAATTATTAATTTCATTTTACAAAAATTTCTGCCAAAAAAGTATAAATGATAAAATTGCTTCAGTAAATTTTGAAAATAAAAAATAATATTTTCTAGTTGTATACCTACACATATCTATTTATTCGTCTGCGATTTTTCGTATATAAAAATTTTTTTTTATGCTTAATTCATTTAAGCTGAACTTTTTATCTAAAAATATACATAATCAGTTTTAACTACAATTTTAAAAATATAAAGCTGCTATACATAAGAGAAAAAAATAGAATTATAAATCCTACTTTTCTGGAAAAAGAAATAATTTTGTTGGCTCTTGCTATTTCCAAAATACCGTGGTTAAATTTAGACTTTTTGCAATAATGTAGCTTTTAGCAAAATATAAAAACCTGTAAAAATAAAAATTCTTAGAAGATTTTGTATATTTCGCTGTTATATTTTGAGATATTTTTTTGTATTTTATGTTACGAATTTAAGAATCTTCATTAGCTACAGATCTGAATTTAAAAAATTCTGCTATTGAAGATTTATTAAAAAAAAATCATTCTGAAGCAAGTATATAATTTCAACTTACTATTCTTGATTATTAAATAAGCAAGACAAATAAGTTAAAAAAGCGATCTAACATAAAAGTTTAAATTTTCATTCATTTTATTATGTGTTAACAGTTTAAAATACTTTACTATAAGAACATATGACCTTGGTAGCACGAATTTAAATAATGTAGTGGTAGATGGTATTGTAAAGCCCGAGGAAAAGTATACACAGCGTGAAAAAATTAGGACACTCACATTTTATTAACTGAGCTTTATATTTTAGCACAATCAATGTAAATTTTCATTTTATTTTATTAAACTACTTTTTCATTCATTTTCAGTGAATGAATTTTATGTATTACTACTAAAGTTTAGTTTAATATTATGAAATATTAAACTAAACTAAACTCTGTAGCATGACTGCCCATGTGGGCCAAGGCCTACAGTGTCCATATCTGTTTTCCTGACCGAGAGGCCCTTGGGCGCGAAGCATAAGACTCTGTAGGTGGTTAGCCTAATACGAAATCCCCAGTGCTTAGTTCCCAAGCATGCTTGATATTAAACACTAGCGGTTTCAGTTCAGTCCGTTGTTTCCAGATTATTGAAGGAATGAAAGACTAAGTTTACTTTGCCCAGCCCAAGGATTAAACATCAGACATGTGCTTGGGAGCGTATTATAAAATATTACTTGATAAGTAATATTTTATAATACGCAGATAAGTCCAGAAAATCCCAGATAAGTATTTTTGGTCTATGAAAAAAAACTAGAAGGAACCTGTAAAAATACTCTCATTTTAGAATTTGTAGCAGCTTAATATGTTGAAAACTTAGTTTTTTTAAAGCTGTTTTTCTTCCAAAAAAATATATTTTGTTGAAAAAAAATTCTCAATTTTTGTGCAGATAAAATGCCTAAGCCCTTAAGTAAATTAAAAAAAAGCCAAATTGCGGCACATAAAGAGGCTGGCAAAGGTGTAAGAGAATTTGCGAGGTATCTACACATCAGTCCGTTGTTTCCAGTTTATTGAAAAATCCAAAGAATCAGAGGAAAGCAAAAACTGGCAGACCCGAAAAATTGATATTATGTGATAAAAAAATAACTAAAAAACATTTGGAAGCATTGGAAAAGCACAGGATCAAGCTGGAATCACAAATGTAACCAGAAGAATATTTACAACTGCCTAAAAAGATCGGAAACAAGAACTATCCGAAATGGAATGAAAGTCACATTGTGCACCGGCTACTATGGGATAAAGACCACGTATTGAAACTACGAATAGACTTCAGATATTTTTCTGCTAAAAAAAATTAAATTTAGATGGCCCAGACAGTTATCAAGATTACTGGCGTTATCTAGGTATACAAGAATAAACATATTCTAAAAGACAGATGGGAGTAAGCGGTTTAATGGTTTGGATTGCTGTTGGGTATAGTGGAAAGGCCAATCTAGTGTTTCTAAACGGAAGACAGAAATATACAGATTTCATTCAAATTTTAAATTCGTAGCTTGTTTCCTATGGCGCTGAGCTAGGCGGTGAAAATTGGATATTTCAGCAAGATGGAGCATCAATTCACACTGCCTATGGCATTAAAAATTGGTTTGAAACAAATAATGTTCGAGTTTTCCAAGGCCCGCTAAAAGTCCAGATCTCAATATTGTGGAAAATTTATGGTTAGTAACTGTTCGGCGTGTTTATGGGGGAAAGGCAAGCAATAAGAATCTTTTATCGAACTTCGAGAAACTGAATTATCTTTGAGAAAATTTTTGTCCAACCGAAATTCAAAACTTATATGATTCAATGGCAAATCGAGTCTTAGAAGTAATTAAAACAAATGGCAGAAGAATTCCTTATTAACAAGACTTTTACTTTCATTGTTTAGAACTAATTTTTAATTGAAACAAATTTTTAATTGTAATAAGCAAGAAGTTTATTATTTCGTGTTACAGATACCGTTATCTGATTGTAAATAAATTTTTATAAGTGCTGTAATAAAATTATTTTGTAAAAAATTAAAGTTATTCTCTTATTTGGAAAAATCCCAATGTCCGTCTACTTTTTGTAAGCAGTTTATAAAGAGTATCTCACAGAAGTTGGCAGTTGTCGACGTAGTGAATGCATTGTATTTAAACATGTTGTCACTACATCGATACACGTTTCTTTAGTGTTTTAATTAAATTTTATAGTTTAAATATTCAGGAGGATGCATTTTTATTCATACATGGCTGTTTAGTTTTTCTATTTGTATATATTAGTTGTTTCGAAAAAAGCAGAAAGAATTGTGCTTATAATACTCAATTTCTGTCTTCCAAATTCGCTTTACAAAGTTCAGATACTTAAAAAATACCGAATGAGTGTTTTTAAATATTAATGTTAAAATTATTTACATAAATATAAAAAATATCCTCTTTATTAGCTTTAGTTTTCAATGCAACCATTTGAATTCATATTTTATTTTATTACTTGATATTCAATATTCAGTTTATTATAATATGTCTTATTAAAACTTATTCTTTCACCATTTTCACTGATAACTGTATTGGAATATTTACTACATGTTGTGGGAATATATTTTGTCGCATGGCTTATACAACCATATAGCAATAGAAATATTAGCAAAAGAAAAAATAAATTTATGATACTCGCGCCGTAATGTGTTTAAATAAAAATTCAAATTAATCACAGTGAAAATAATTATCAACTAATTAAACCAAGGATGTTATTCACAATTGTGATTCCAAAATAATTTATCGAAACAAGATAAACTACTTGCTCCAGAAATAATTTATTGACTTATTACACTCTAAAAGGTGATTAGATTATCTTAAACATTGCTGTGTGAAAAGCGTGCAATATGTAATCAAATGAATTTTCTTGGCAAATATGTGACTCGTTAAAGTACAATTTAATTTCTCAGTAAGTTCTTTAACATCAAACAAACGTCTTTAATGTCTATTATTAAATCCAGAAATCATGAGGATATCTTTAAACAAGGTAAAAATATTAAAAGAATCACCCTGGGAGATTAAAAGTATGGAGAAAAACATATTTTAGGGTGCATATTTTTTGTTGTCAAAAGTATTTGGTGAAACAAAATAGTGTTTAAAATACTAGGCAGTGATACAAACACGATTAAAAAATTCTTATGATCATATTCAACATCATTCAATAGGCGCCAAACTGAACAGAGACCAAGGGGCACCGTAAAGAATATAGGCCACCCAAAGTACGCTGTAGTATTATATACATACATGCTCTCTAGCAATTTATGCACAAATAAATAAAAGAGATGAAACGTATCAATTCTAAGACAGGTGATCAACACAGCATATGATGTGGCGTATATTATATAACATCTTATAGTTGAAACAGAGTAAGTTATAACATAGTTGAATATACTTTCAATTTGTTATTATCAATAAGTTATGATTGTATTCTATAATTAAATATATTAGTACACTTTAATTTTCATGGCAACCGGGATAAATCACCAAATTATGTACTAGAAAAAAAACCATAATTGAGGAACAACCCTACTCTCTTTCACTTTTGGTTTGCATTCGAACCGCACAAAATAGTACTATATATTTCCAATCGAAACTTTGAAAGGAAATGTTAACAATTTTCAGTTTACAAGTGGAAGATGTCGTTTCTTTTTTCCAAAAAAAAAAATATGTATTCCCTCGCAATAGAATGTACGTAAATGGATACGAAATGAAACTATATGTATAAAGGAAAGTATGTGAAGGTAGAATGTAAAAAGCTGTAAAATAAAAAAAGAGCTTTTGGTTCGACACTCGGTTTAGCAGTCTCAGTATATTATTCTTAATAGCACTGCTTTTCATGTACTGCTGAGGGATTGACGTCTTTCAAATGATGCAATAAACATCTAAATATTTGCTGAAATACTACGATTGACTCGAACAATTTTAAGAGGGAGATTTGCTCTCGAGATTTACTTCGAATGGAAAAATAGTCGAAATTGACAAGAGCTTGTTCGTGTGCCGAAATAAACATCTCTGGCCGAATATTTCCACAACAATAGTTATTTGACTGGTTATGTTGTGAAAGTTGTGAGTGTTTTCTTGTTCAGGTTACGAATCGAGAAGCAAGCACACTAATACCAATGATTGTAGGAAATGTACACTCATGTCCGTAAATTAAGGATACTCAGAATCACACAGAAATTGAACTCTAAAATAAAAATTACACATCCAAAATTATGACACACATCTTGAAGAATAATATGCAATTTACAAGAAACCAGCAGATGGCGCCAATAGTACGTCACAATGACGAGAGTGTAAGAGAGGGGTATTTAAGGAATGGTTGCAAAGAAGTAAAATTGCTCACAAGCACTTTAAAAACCTTTCAGTGCAATAACCGCATAGTTATGGTACAAATTTTTCATCTATCACCGTAAAACATCATCCAAAAAAGCATTTGGATGATGTTATACGTGGCAGAATTATCAGCCGTCTGGAATGTGGACGTATCCAGCAAGAAGTATCCGAGGAACTAGGAATCGCCTAGAGTGTCATCTCCAGACTTTAACAACGGTTCCAAGATGATGGTAATGTGAGTAGACGTTACAACACAAGTCGCACTCGAGTTACAACGCCGAATGAGAAGCGGTATTATGCAGTTATTGCCAAAAGAAACAGATGGAGAACAGCATCAGACCTGTCTCGTCAGCTCTCTTCAGCTACCGGAACGACAGTTTCCAGGCAGATCATGTACAGACGCTTAGGGCACACTGATCTACATACTCTTATATATATATAGGTTCTTTTTTGAAATTTGCTCCAGAGAGTAAAAATCGCAGTTTCCATTAATGATGTCAAACAAATAGCATCCTTTTTGCTCTTTACCTTTTGTTTAATAAATAGACTTTACAAATAAGTCACATTTGTTTTGCTTCTGTCTCTTTCTTTGTCTGAACTTGCATTATCCTTAATTTATAGACACGAGTATAATTGAAGGATCGACAATTTTTGCGGATTGTTGGTGAGTCTACAAAGCGGACTAGCTTGAAAAGGCTAATTACAGTCATTTAACTGTGAATCATAATTTTCTTAATCCAACAACAGGTGTTCTTACTCAAAATATGGAAGGATTGTGGGACTCAGTTAAGTGGCAAAGAGATACTGCTTGTTACCATCTAGAATCTTGTCATGTGGAATTCAAGGGGCAAAAATCGTATAGAAAAGACAAGACATTTGATTTCATATTAAAAGCAATCGTTGAGATATAGAAGCCACTAAAATCGTGTTAAGAGTGATTGGCGATAATCTTAGAGTCGTTTTCAACCCGATCACCATGGAAATCAAAATGTACCGAAATATTTTTTAAGTTTAGAACAAAAATGTAAGTAATTTTGATTAAAAACATTCGTTGTTATTAATATTTATTATAAATAGATTGCCATGTAAGAAATATATTTGTAGTTTCTTAAATTAAATAACTAGATTAAAATGTAGATTTTACATTAAAAACATTATTTTTAAACATATGAGATCTTACGGAAAATTTGTTTCTGAAAACTGACCAAAACTAAGATTTTCGACGTAATATGCTGAGTAAAAAAAACTTATCAATGCAAAATCGATTGTGCCTGTAAATAAATAGCAATTAAATAAAAAAATAAATAGTAAATAAATAAATGTTTTATTAACTTAAAGATAGATTGCATTGTTTTTAATGGGCTATATAAGTTTTCATATGATGGGATAAGTGTGTAAAAATTCAATTGAAGTGGAAACATATTTACACAAATTCTTTTGTAAATGGTGACATTAATTGGATGACTGTATTTGATGGATTCATTTCTTTTAAAATCTATATCCGCCAAATTAAGTAAAGATTTTTATATTGCATGTGTAAATAATTAAAAAAATTTATATATATATACGTACATTTTTTTATTTTTGCTTATTTAAAGAGTAATTCTCATCAACGCTTACACTAACTTCTCTGAATAGACATTAAATTAATTCCTTGAATGCAGGTGTTTTCTTCCCACGTGGGCTGCATTAATTGTAAATTTAACAACGAAATTTCGTTTGAGTGATGAAAACAGAAATTTAATGAGATAAATTGCACAATCTCACCTAACTAGTGTTATTAATCAATTTTCATATTTTTTACAGTTTTGTGGAAGACGAAATTTTCTTTAATGGTACATTTTTTTTGATTTCTAACTTGTAAAACTTTAAAGCAATTCATGGGGAATGAAATCAATGAAAAATGCAGATGTTATACATTCACATTTTATTTGAAAATTTTTGAATAAGTTATAATAATAAAAAGAGTTGATTAAGATATGAAAAATTGTTTTATATAATTTTATTTTAGTTTTCTAAAATTTTGTGTTTTTTGAGCAAGAATGAGTATAAAGTGGCGTGTTGCTTTAAAACTGTGTACATATATCTATTTTTATAATTAATAAAATTAAAAAAACTTCATCACTAAAATATAAAAAAATTTTATCAGTCAAATCTTATATTTTTTCGAATTCTCAAATTTTTAGAAATTTAAGGATTTTAATATAAAACAATTTTAATCAGTTGAACTTAGATTTGTTTAAAACCGAAAATTTTCAAAAATTTATGTCTCTTTCATTATTTTCATCTTTTAATTTTTTATTTTAATTCAACATGAGGATCCTTTTTAGAATTTTATGGCCTTATACTTATCGCTTCTTGATACGATTGAAATTTAGGCAGTTCAAAATTCAATTTCAAAGATTTTTCAGTGTTAAGGTACAGAATACTAATTGATAACTATATACCAGGTGGCCATAATTAAACTGACAGTGCTCACAGTGTTCTGTAGCGCGATCTATTTAGGAGAATGACGCCACATTTTGGAGGAAGATTAAACAAGACGGGGGACGAAGGATTCCGCGAACAACAAATTAGTTCCAAAAATCACCGCTAGGGGAATGTTTGGCGCTGTGTAATAGAAAATAGAGTGTTAACAAATGTAAATCAATACGGAAATAATCTTTTATTTTGCATTCAAATGAGGTTCCATGTGGTTGCTGTTGTTGTGGACCACATATTGCATTCTGTCCACAGTATGCACAACAGCTGAAAGTAACATGTCTGCAAGGATCTCCCGTACAGTCCGTGATACATAGCCAGGTCCTGGACTACTCCTTGATAGACCTTGGACTTAAGGTAACCCCATAGCTAGAAGTCTCATGGGGTGAGATCAGGCGACCGAGGTGGACATGCAGTTGGAAAGTAGCGGCTAATGACTTTTTCTGTTGTGAATTTCTGTCGTAGCATTTGTTGCACCCGTACAGCGACGTGTGGAGGGGCTCCATCTAGCATGAAAATGATTTCCCCCTGGCATTGTCTTAGCTGAAGTGCTGGAATGACAAAGCTGTTCAACATGTAGTGATACTTCTCTCCGGTAACTGACACAGGAACGTCACCTTTACGCATTAATTTGTGCGTTCTAAAAGCACAAAGAGCAGCTGACATGTTGCACTGCTTGAGGTAAAAGAATTTACCAGTAACGCATGCTCGACTAAAGAAGGAGACATTGCACATAAACTTTCAATCCGATTGATACGAAACGTAACACATTGCCTTTTAAAACCTAAGCAGCTGGCACTGTGCCAATGGATGTAACATGAAATTTAAATAAAGAACTTCTTCTTCTGCTCAGCGTACGTGATATTGCAGATCACGAGACTTTATCGGTGTTTATGTAGATTTTACGCTTTTTTAAAAATGTTGCCATATTGCACTTGAACTACATCAGAAAATGTGGATAATAAAAGGTAATTTTATTCCTTATTAATTTGCATTTGTTAACAATCTATTTTCTATTACACTGCGCCAAATATTCCCCTAGCGGTGACTTTTGGAACTAATTTGTTTTTTGCGAAATTTTTCGTCCCCCGTCTTGTTTAATCCTCCTACAAAATGTGGCGTCATTCTCACAAATAGATCCCGCTATAGAACACTGTGAGTACTGTCAGTTTAATTATGGCCACCTGGTATATATATATATATATATATATATATATATATATATATATATATATATATATATATATATATATATATATATAAGGTCCTAAGGCTTGATAAAAATTTTCATGATATAGCATTTAATTAACATTCTTATACAAGTGATAGAAGATTTAAAGTGTAAGCTTAGATTACATTTAATAGCAATCAAGTTAATTATAATGCTCTTTGTGAAATAATTCCTTCGAGTTTCGATAAAAGTATTCTTGTTGAAAAATGCTTAACTAAAAGTTCTTATAAATTTTTTTGAAGAACTTTAGTTAAGCATTTTTCAACATAAATTCTTGTTGAAAAATGCTTAACTAAAAGTTCTTATAAATTTTTTTAAATTTTGATTCAATTGGAATCTTTTGATATTTTTATTACTGTGAAGAATTCCAGTCTACTTATAGTAAATTCAGAGATTTGAGTGATTAAGATTTAAAACACAGTCAAACCTATGAATTTGCGATATTCTGGGAATATATTAAATTTGAAATATTAAGTATTAACGTACTAGTACAATACAAACATATTTGTGCGGATCAGCCCCTAATTGCACTTTAAAGTTAACAGGTTTTGGAATATTCGCCCATCATTAAGTGTCTCGTCATTTTGAACTACGGTCAGGTGATTAGGTCACTGGCTCCCTCCTCTTCCCATCCACGCCACACCAGCGGAAGGACTTTGAACGTCACAGATTAAAGTGGGTAAGTCCCCAATCCAGCAACACAGTGAAGGAGAATGTGGTCACCCTCCCAATCACCACCCGAGGCAAATGATGCTTCACATTACTGATCTTAAGGAGAAGTGACGAGAAGCTACTGAGCCATTGGAGCTAATGTAATAATATAGTACATTTTAACAAAGTAAATTTGCTTTTAAATACTATGATGAAAATTCACAGTTAGAATCATTATTTTAGTCATTATCTATATTAAACTGAAGATAATTTGTGAAGAATTCAGTTTCATTTATCATCAAAAGAAAAATTTTTTCTCACTCATCAAGGAATGAGTAAACATGATTAATTTCTTTTTCCTTAGTACTCATTTCCTAAATAATTTTAATGAGCAGATTTTATTTGCATTTAATAATATGATATGAGAAACTTTAAATTTCTCTCACATTTAATTCAGGAAATGGATTTTTGCTAGTATTACTCATTGAAGAAACAAAAATTGCAAATACAAGGAAAAGATAAACAAACGGATAAGTACTCTCAAAATGGAATGTTCCTGAAATTTAAAAACAGTTTTCACGCAGCTCTTTTGCGCATATTCTTACATTTTTTTCTTATGAAGATAATTCTTAATGAATTAAATTGTGGGATTCTTACTGAAACTGGGCAGGTTCTTATTGAATTCAAAACATACTTAAAATATTGCAAACTGAATTTTTTTTTCTGCCGCGTTTTCCAATTCTTGATGCTGTCCAAATAAGCTTTTTGTTGAAGAAAGGATATATTTTACATATTTTTATAATATGTGTAATATGTTTTTTAAAAAAAATATGAAATTCAAACTATTCTCTTTGTTTATGAAAAGTGGTTACACAGAAATAAATAAAAATAACAAAATTATATTTAATGAACAAATATATTATACTAGCAAAAACAGCTGATAAAATGTTCATGGAATTTAGTAGTATAAATTCTAAGGAATCAATATTTAAAACAACCACCCCTGGCAGTAATAAAAACACTCATACTTCTTGTCATTGTATCAAACAGATGTTGGATCTCAAACACAAATATACAACTGTCCATGTAGTTTCAAAATGATACCACAATACATAGACCGTAGTGATTGACGAGCCAATCGCTTGGCAGCTATTGATCAGACGTTCTATTGGTGAAAAATTGAAAAGTATTAATGACAGCAGCTAAGCATTTTTGGTATCAAAGAAGTTACCGCCAACGTAAAATCATCTAGTGTTCTTTTAAGATATAGCGTTTCTGAGATCTCGGAAGAAAGACAGATACACAGCTTTTAACGCCACAAAAATGTAACAGCTATCACACAAAATGCTATCGATGCAAATAAAAGATGATTGAAATTTGTACTCTAGGGCACCCAATATGATCTCTCAAGATGATGAGCTAGAATGATGATGTCGAATGTATTCTAGCAATTTATAAATTATACTAGCAATATCCTGCCAAATGAGGATACAACTTCTTAAATGATGTAAACTGAAATAGGATTCGTCTGATGATATGATTTTGTGCCATTCCTGTTCCATATTCATTTTTGATCACATGTCTGAAAGCTCTTTTGTCGGTGTGTAGCGTCAAAGGTAACTGAAGCAAAGATTGATAGAAGCATCTAAAGTTCTCCTGTCTGTGGCGTAGCATCAAAGGTAACTGAAGCTGTGATTGATGAAAACATCTAAAGATTTTCTTTTTGTGATATAGCGTCTAAGGTAGCAAAAGCTGTAGTTGATGAGATAACCATCCATGTTGTTACACATGTCATCGAATTGTACAAGCAAATACTTGTTGTCTTCTAATAACCTAATTTCTTGGCTCGTAACTTGAAATGTCACATATATGGATGTCATCCAATAATTGCTTTTATCTTCTCTGCTGTTAGTGATATCAGATCGCTGGATCCCAAACGATATTTTGTATAATCATTCTGAAGGCACTGAGTCCATATTCTGCCGACAGCCATGGAATCTCTGCCGACACTAGCAACAGCACTTATTCAATAAATCAGAAAATATCTTAAGTTGCTATTTGATTTTACCTAAGTTGGAAACGAATTGGTAAGGATTTCTTCTTATAGAATCATCACAAGAACTCTTAATAAATCAAAAACGGTTAATTTTTGATAAGAAATTTTCAGCAAAATTTCTTCATTTAAGCACATAATAGGTGTCCTTACCTTCATCTATACACGCGTTGAATAATTATTTTACGCATATCACAACATAGTCTTTCTATTGTACAATTTTCATGTGTATAGCGTATGTATGTATCAATTTTAAAGATCAGTAGAGCATATGATAAAAATTTTTTGAGTGTTTCTTAGAATATTATAACTTACAAATAACTAATGCAACAGTTTTATGAGATATACATATAAATTAATTTTTTTAATCATTAAGTTAATAAATAAGAACCTTTTTTTCAGATTTTATTTCTATGGGGAGTAATGGAAGAATAATTATTTTATTTTACTGAAATTTAGAGGGCGCATTCAGTTCAATGGTCTTGGCCAGAGGAAAAATCATGTAAAATTATGGGTTTGCCTGCACCAAGTAATAAATCAACATTAGAAAATATGTCGCATTTATTCATATGATTCCTAGATTATTTATTTGAATTTAATTGACGTGTCCCTATTGTACTTCATTTAATTTAAGCACTATTATTGAAATATTTAGTGTATATATTCTGTACTGATAATCAAAATTAATAATAACAAAATGAGAAATTTTATGACATATATATATATATATATATATATATATATATATACATTAAAAAATCAATGAAGAAGATTAACTTTGATGAAATACCAATAGTAGATAAAGCAATCTTAAACAATATTCGCTCTAATAGAAAACATTCAAAGAAAATCTTACTTTTGGCGAATCAGGCAAATTTAACTTTAATTAGTATTGAACAAAACGATCAATCTTTGTAGACAGACGATAGTTTCCGGGTTCTAAAGTGTAATTTAAATGTCTAGTCATACACGGAAGACGGGGTGTCGAAGTGAATGAATCTTTCCCTGAGAGGAATAAAATGCTTACATTATTTTTAAAAGGAAATTATTAATTACATAAAATATTTTTCTCCTTATTTCTAAAAAGGTGACGAAATTTATTCTGATGGAATGAAGAATGGATTTATTAAATTCTTTTTTTCAATTGTAACCGCTTAGTGGCAACAGGTATCTCTAATGAATGTGTTCGCACTCTATAAGACGATAATGTAATCCTACTTATGCAGTTGCCATACTTTGATTGCAACTCTGGATATTCATTTTTTTAAAATTAAACTTAAGTATTTTTTCTTTTTTATTGGTCTGCCCAAGTTTTTTTCTTGAGTACTTTAGTTGCAAATATTGATTCACTTTGCACAATATGAAAAAAAAGTAAACAATTTTAATAGATAAATCAATACTTTGAATATTTATTAAATTTTAAAATTAGTAGCCAGGAAGAGTTTATTATTATTATATACATGCAAAAAAATGTGTGTTTTTAAAATGACAATTAAAAAATAAAGTTTTCAGTGAATAGGATAAACTAAATTGCGAAAAATTGTCGTTCAACAAAATTTCAGTGATGAAAATATGTTTCGAAATTAAGATTTGAATTTTAAAAAAATTTAAAATCTTTTTTATAATTGCTGAAAGAAAGTTAATCAATTCTTATGGCAACATTATTTCAAAAATACGCATTTCCATGCTTGAATTCGAAATGCATTTGATATATTCATGCCCATGCATTTAGATTAAAAAATATTTCATTCAAATTGAGAAAAAATATTCTTTAAGCTAGTAGCGTTTAACACTACTAAAATTTTCAGAGAGCTTTTTTAAATTAAGTGGAATTTCTTACAAAAAAATCTCTTTAAATGAAACAGAAGATTTTATTTAAGAATATGCATCTATTTACAGAATTATACCCTCTTTGACAGAAATAAGGTAAGAAAACGATGAATTATCTAAAAAAAAAAACTAAAATTTGGAATATGTTGCAAAAAAAGTTTCAATGGAGTAGATAGAATCAATCAATGAATGCAAAATCATTTAATTTTATGAAAGAGTTTGCAAATAGAAATGTCCGGTTGAAGAGAAGGTTTTTAAAATTGTGTTGATTTGAAATTTATTGTTGATCAACAAAGCTCTCATCAACTTTCGGTTAATTGAAAATTGCTTTCTGTTTGTAGTATTTTGATGTTCAAGCAAGTGAATCTGCATATTCAAGAAACGATTCTCATAATAAGAAGGGTACTTTAAAGTACTCTTGTTCATGCTACGTATTCTAAGCAATTTAGTTCTTTGATATGTGCCGTTTATGTTCCAGAAGTTTTTATTATTTTACCATCTGATAACACTATGAATAAAATTAGTATTTCAACAATATCATGAGAAAAGTTGATACAGTAAAATTAGAACCATAATTTTAGGCTGTTTGTGATAAAGAATAAATGCGTTTAAAAACATCGCTTTCTTCTTGGGAGAAAAAAATCTGTTTGGAAGCCATACGAAAACAGTTTTTAATAATAATTTAGTTAGTTAAAATTCAAAAAGTTATGACATTTTCGAATTTTAACTTTAAAAATTAGTTATTATGCCTATAACTAATTTTATTATGCTGCATGTTTGAAAAAGCTCCGAAATATTTAACAAGAACGCAACAGAAATTGTTGACGTGGCATGGCTCAAGTGCATGCTTTGCAAATATTATATTTGTGGGTTTACTTAAATTTAAGTAATTAATACATAAAACAAAATTTTACAAACAAGATGGTGATTTTATCTTTTTAGAGTTGAGATGAACTCAAGAAGAACCTTTTACCACTTGCTGATTGAAGCAAAATATACAACTTGCTTAAAAACGTTTTGTTAAGAAACAAAAAGTATTTTATGGAATACTCTTTTTTATGCACATTTCTGAATTTTTAAATCTTACCCTTATTGTTGTTGTTGCTTATCCTCCAAATGTCTGACGAAGTCAGACAAGGTCCATCAGACCATTGACCCTAAGGAAATCGAGGACTAGAAGGGATTTTGAGTATATATCCTCTCTGGAAATTCCCAAACAGTCCAGGATGTGATTAGGAGAAGGCTGCTCAGTTTTACATTTAGAGCAGACCTCAAAGATTTTCCTGCCTTCGAAATACGTGAGACCCCTAGTGTGGCCACTTGCTAGTCTGGAAATTGCGGTTCTAGAGGCTCTGTCACAATTGAGGGCGAATGAAGAGCCAGGCTCTTTGCGCGTGTACTAGTGGTGGCAGGGAGGTATCCTCCACCCTTTCGAAATTTCAGAATTAACTATGGACTGATGTTCTAAAAAAGTAAGTGTTGAAGAGGAAGGATTATCGTGGTAACAGCCTTCCTTTGCCAGTCTATCCAATCTTTCCGTTTAGTGGATTTTATCTTAAGATAGAATTAGTATTGTCCCTAAATGGATTAATTTCAACGCATAATCACGTGTAGTCCCTGTGATTGTAATTTATATTTTGATGGTGCTTTTGAATTTTTGAATCATTCCCAGTGGTGAATCAACTTGGAATTATATTTGCAACCCACCACAGGATTGAGAAACTACAAATTCATTTGCAATTTTTTTCACTGTCCGTTCTGTCACTAAGATATTTGCAAAATTAGAATCTTTTATGACCCTTACCAATTACAGTGTGCAAAATATTTCTTTGTTGTTTCTCCTTCATCATTTTTTTAATTGGCGATTCTATTTTTCAGGATCAGAGCTAAACTAATTACATCTTCTAAATACTTTTATTTTTAGCAAGTTTTGTTTTTTGTTTTCACAGAAGTATTAAATCTATTTGGTCTTTTAAGATGCTTTATATGTTGTTCGCCGCAAAATTAAAAACGTTGCAAAAAAAAAAACCCTTATGAATATATGAACAAAATTTATCATTGGTTGCTCTATATTTACCATAGCTCATTTCTTAGGAACTGCCACATTCTTAACGTTTAAGATAATAAAAGTTCAACAGAGAAAAAAATATATATGACAAAGTCCATGAACATATTCTACTTTCAGTCTACCACAAGAAAAGCTCCCGCCAATTTGTCTATGTCTGTCTGTTGCCATGGAAACAAGGCATGGTCCAATTTTGATAAGAGAAGTCAAAAGTAAATTACCAATTTTGACTTACAGACTCTCTTGATAACATGAGATACTATTCTAAATGTCACCAATTCATAACGCTCATAATACCCTTTTGTACTGTGCATCTCTTTTTACTATAGCAATCATCACTAACCAAAATACTTGGTAAGAGTTATTCTTGTTATTGTACCAACATGCTTCCCTGCACCTTACCCTGAGCTGGGCGAAACCAGTTAGGACCAGTGAGTGGGAGATTCTTCGTAATTTAGAAGCAGGGATCAAGCAGAAGATCTTTCCATACTTGAAGTGCCACCCCCACAAATATCGTTTCACTTGGAGGAAATTGCGATTATACATGTTTAACGTGTCCTACCCTTGGGATTCGAACTTAATACATCCGATAAGCAGGAGACCGACATCTTAACCCACCAGATCACCGCGGCCTCTTCTGAGTTTTTCTCGTGGCAAATAGATAATAATAGCTTTTTTACGGTGTCAAGTACAGTTTTAAATCTTTTCTTTCGATAAAAACTTACGAAACATTTGTATTAGCAAGCATACATTTTAGTTATATATTTCTAAGAAATTATAACTAGAAATAGAGCATATAGATAACATAAAATGATATTACAATCATGACATAAAATTGTTAGAGTCACGACATTACAATATTAGTTAGATGACTTAATATAATATTTGTTAAATTAATTCACACACACACATTCAAAACTATTTTCGAGCAATAAGAAATAAGATTTTCAAAATATTTTAACATTTATTCTTCTTTTTGTTTTACATATCGTTTGATTTTTGTAGTTTTGAATCTTTCTCTATATTGGTTCTTTGATAGATGTAAAATTTCGAAGGATTATGACTTGCTATATTTATATAACAGTTATCCATTGTTTCAAAAACATTATCGTTCTTTTTTTATTTTCCAGCATAGTTTTTTTCCAATTTGTGGAATATTTTAAACTTAGATATTTCTTACTAAATGTAAAAATTAAAAATCTAATAATTTACAAATTCACAATTATCTTATAATCTAAATTCCGTAGTATTCAACGAATCACTCAAATTATTTGTAAAAATTTTATTTTAAATTAGCCTGGAATTTTGCATGAAACTGAGTACTTGGTTCACTCAAAAAGAATTTACAATACTTAGCTCTAAATCCACTTTTAAAAATAGTTAGGAATCTATAAAATGTAGAATTTCTTCAAATACTGTCCAATAATTTTTTGATATTAAGCTAAGTTTTAGTGAAAGTTCCTATGTGGATTCAACAGAAAAATTTCAAATAATACATTTTTAATGTTTACTCAAAATTATTAAAATGTTTTTCCACAATTTCTCAGTAATTATCTATTCCATATTAAAGTGGGATAAAAATTAATTTGTATTTTATTTACTTTTGTTCAACTTAAGTTCCATAAAAATTGAGAATAAAATTTTCAATTTTTAAGGAGAAATCTGATAAAATTTATTAACAATTAATCATTGAATTTGAAACTTTATTTCACTTCTATTAGATCAATACACAAATTTACATTTCATTTTTTTTAAATAATATTTTTTCCTCCTTCTATCTAACCTTTTCCTTATTTCTTAGTTTTAAGCTTTCTGCTTTATTCTTTAATTTTTTTCTTCAATAACTTCCGATTTTTTTGTTCTTTTCTTTAAAAAGTTTCCAATTATTCACTTAAATTTTTCTATTCTTTATTACGGGAAATTATCATATTTAAATATGAATTTTATGTTGTACATTTCTACCAAGCTTTTCTGCTTATGGAATTACATTTTTTATCTGTAATGGATAATGCATTTTTTGTCTGTAATAATTACATTTCTTATGTGCAATGAAAAAAGGACGTTTTTTTGACTTTATCTATCTTCTATTATCCTGCTTATAACAACATTTTAAAAATAGAAAATTTTTTATATTTATAGAAGAAATGTTTGTCATTTATGTGATGCGAATTTTTCTGTACAAAAAATATTGCTAGAGAAATTACATTAAAGCTCAAAACCACACAAAAGAATCTTTATATTTGATCAATCAACGCCAAAATTAATGAACAAACTTTAATGAAATTGGATTTAAACAGACTTGAGAATGATATGAGAAATAACATTCAGTAGTAAAAATGTATGTACATGATCTCTTTACCCCTTATTGGAATCGACAAAAAATGGTCTCAGAACCAAACAAAAACATGGGTTTGAAAGGGTATTGTTCACATTTTCAGATAAACATTCCTCATATGTAATTTACATACTGGAAATTAGGTAATTTATGCATCTTAGTAAAAATTGATCCTACATATTCAGTAACGCTGTTTTCAGGACGTGAATAACTCTTCTTAAGTGCTTACAAGTTGCAAATGCTTTTACTGAAATGTCCCAAACATGCTTTAGTGCATTAATATCTGAAGATCTGGCTAATTATATCATACAAGCATCTTTTCTTAAAAAATGTATCTATGTGTGTGCGACAGTAAATTTTCATGTGACTAACTGGAATCAAAGTCCACACAATGAAGAGATTAATATTGGATTTTAAGATTTCATCCCTGTCCATCACACAGCTCATAATTCCCCTTTCAAAGATATGAACATTCATGGGAATCTCTAACATGATGGCTGCTTAGACTATCAAACTTCAACTCCCCTAATAGTTGATTTCATGGACATTAGAAATGAGGAAGTCTGTTCTTGAATTTCTCCACATGATTATACTTAATTACTTGTTAAGTACAACCAGAAACAATCAATGAAAATAATGGTTGTTGATTGATCTGTACTACAAACGATTTGTTCACCATGCTTAAATGACTACTTTGTTCACATAAGAGAATGAGACCGTTTTAACAATTTCATTATCATGAAGACGCTTGGAAATAGTAACCCTGGAATTTCAGATTTATATGGTTGCATAAAAATCACGTGAGTGTTCAGAGTCTAGATATTTGGTATTCCTTGCTATAATAGACAAAGAGCAATCCTTTCGACAGTCATGGTTTTTGGACAACCTTATTTAGGATTTCTTTCAATGGATTCATTAGCCTAAATTGTTCCCATTTTTAGACCTGATACTGAGGATTACATTGAATTTTCTACAAGTTTGTACATAAAACTTGCTTACTTATATCCCTTCAAGATTCTTCACTGAATTTTGAAACTTATTTCATTGTATAAAAACTGGTCGTTTCTTTGAACGTTTACTTTTAATTATGAACTTTTACAATTTGAATTTGATTGATTGTTGCTAAATGTATAAGTAAAAGAGAACATATATAAAAATCGAGAAAGCGAATGAACAAAATCAGCTATGCTTACTGAATTAAAATAATAGGTTAAGAGAATGCGGCTTTTGTAAGGTAATCAATGAAGTTCTTACCGTTTTTAACGGTCATAAGGAAAATAATTTACAGAAAGTTTATTTTATAGTTAACCCTCAAAGTAATCTCCATCACCATCCAGCAACTTCTGCCAACGTGTCTCCAGATGAGCAATGCCCTTACAGTAAAACTCTGGGGTTTTGAATTCAAAGAAATCTATGCATGCTTGACACAAATCTACATCATTGGTCTGAATCTCTCGACGTAAAATTTTAAAACTAATGCGTTTATTCCCACAGCACTATTTCTTTGCTCTTGGTACATTTGGCAATTGATGCAGTTAATGATAAACTTACTTTGAAGTAGTTAGGCCAAGAGCCTTTTGGACTCATCCATTTATTTTCGCTACTGTATGAGTTACTATTGATGATAATACGTGTGTGATTGGCTTGTTTTTATAACAATTGCTGTTCCAACTTTTGACTGATAAATTTTCAAATCATGGTATGTATTAATTTGTATACCAGTTCTTACATCATTCAATGGCAAAAACTGTTCAGTGAAATAAATTGAATTCATTATCGGATTTGTAGAACTGTGCCATGATGATAAGATCCTTACGACATGGAACTCTGCTCTTCTAAAAGCATTCTTTCAAATCAAGGAACAAAATAATCGTGATTAAATGTGTATGATTAACGACATTGTTGAAGTAGTCTTGACTATTATGTGTTACTATACAGGTGTCAGTAGATTAGATGAATGTTTGTAAAATATTCCTCAGACTATTATACCACTTCCACCAACTGGAACAGTAGATACCTAACAAAAGGGAACTGTTGTTTCTTCTTGTTGTATCTAGACTCTGCGCCGCTGAGTCAAGCTAATAGCCAAATGGTTGGTGGTCTTGCCTTCATTCAGTAAACGAACTGCTGAACCAATGAAGGCTCTTGCTTTGATTGGTTCAACAGTTATTGGATTCAAGTACTACTTTGGGTTTAGATATTTGTAGTGGTTCGGAATCCACTTTAAACCGTAAGTTTTGATCTAATTAGTCCCCACATGGGAAAAAATTAACATTGAGAGACAAACAAACCGATTTACGTCTCTCATCCGGGTGGTATAATGGGAAGCGGGAATCATTTGGCTAGTACATTTACCGGTCGTCAAATTAGAAACTCTTTTTGGGTTTTGTGTCGAGATCAAAGGCACACCTCATTAGACTGTCTGAATTAGTTGTCCATTCTTACTGATGTACGGGGTGTAATGAATTCAGAGATATAATTCAGTTGTCCAGTGTTGTAACCCAAGATTAGTAGTCAAGTTTATATATCAGTCTTCCGTAAACAAGTATTTCTAACCTACTCTTATCCTTTGGATCAACAAGTCATTTGCGACCATATACTTATTTCTGTCAGGTTGTTTTTCAATTTCTTGTCCAGTCTTGGTAAACATTTATAATAATTGTTCAAGAAAAGCTTATTAGACATGTGGTTTTCGAAATACTCAGTCCACCTTGATGAGCACCAACTTTTATCTCTAATTGTTTTCAGATTTCTTGTTCTCCCATGACGATGGTGAAACCATTGCTAGTTGACAAGGGTGTTAAACGCTTTATATGATTGCCACGTGCCAACCTTATAAGTGGCAATTGCGAAACCAATACATTTGCATTGTTTTGGCTGTATTTAATATTCTGGCCATTCAATATATCTTTTAACGGGAAGATGAGTAAATATCTTTTTGTTACTTAACTTTCTTAGTTCACCGTTTCCTTAATTATAGAGTGAAATCTGTTATAACTTTTCTTTCATGATTCTGAATAAGAGACAAAAAAGTTACAAATCTATTAATGTGTCTAAATATTTGTGAATTGTTTTTGCTTGAAACTTTTTTCTTGAGATTGACTGTTTTGGTTAAATTTCAGATTTTGTAATCTTATTTCAATAATCATAATTTATGGTTTTCGGATTAAGATATTTTTAGATTCAGATTTATATCTGTTTTTGAGAAAAAATTAAAATATAAGGTAAATACTTATAGCTATTAATTATATTTTTATAAGATATTTTTATCACTCGTATTTAAAGAAGTATTGGATAAGTTCTTACCTTGAAGTCAATATATCAAGAGTATACCTCATGTCGCATTTACAGAAGTTTTGTAATATAATATACATCTATTGCATATGTTGGGCCTACTGATGACTGAGTGATCAACGATCATGATTCCGAAGCAGTTTGTCGCGGGTTCAAATCTCGGTTCGCGAGTAAATGTTCTTTGATCCCTCGCTCTCTGTTCTTTTTCTTAGGGTGTTAAATAATGTGGCCCACTCTATACACGGGTTTGTGGTAGTATGACGTCAATAATGCTACTCGCCTCCGTGCAACGATCACTAGTCACCGGCTCCCACTGGGTAAAGGTAAATGAGTAGTAATTTCTGGCCTTGTTGTGGTTAAGGGTTAGTCACTTTGTACCCACCATTAGAAATTTTTTTGCGTGTTTTGGCTGATAGTGTGTTATGAAAGTGATTATTAAAGTGTCGTTTGAGTTCTTGATAAGTTCTTAGATTTATATGAGTATCTTGATCACTAAATACGTCATCATCTATATACATGCGAAGATAATATTGTTGGCTTAGGTTATATCAACTCTCGAACCAATGTCAATGAAGTCGCAAAATCCCTTAAAAATGAAAAATATTTAATAGTTGAGCAGTAAAGATTAAATTAAAGTATATGAAAGAGAAAACATATTTTAAACTATGCTGAAAAAATTCATATAAATCAATGCAATATTTTATTAATAACATTAATCACACAATTGATTTGTTACTATTTATATTCATTAAATATATTAATTTTTAGCGATGAATCGTGACTAATAAATGGAAATACAAAACTTTCACAACCAAATCCACTGGTATTTTAATTATATTATCAACCCTAACTCATCTTTTACCACAAGCAAATTTAATTTGAATATAAACCATTATATCGGTTTATCAAGATTGATAGAATGCACATTGTTTCGAAAAGAAAAGCAGCTGTCATTCCCCATCCTCCTAACTGTAACTGTCTCGAGAACTTGTAGATTAATCTCTCCCCCTCCCCCGAAACAATCACGAATTTAGCTGGCAGCGATGTCAGAAATCAGAGCAAAAGAGAAAAGGGAATGACAGAGAACGATACCTACAGAACATGGAGATATACCATTAGATTAATGAATACACCCTCCGTCGCAGCCCTCCAATTTAGCCCCCAATCGGCTCCTCCTCCTCAGATGTCGAGCTCTTCTCCCCATTATGAGAGAAACTGTTTTCTTTTTCTTCACTCGCCATCCCAGCTTTCTTTTATTTCGCTGACCTATCTCTTCATTTTTACATTTCTTCACCCGTTATTTATGGTTGGCCGGGAATGCTTCTTTAGTTCCTTTTTTACCAGTCTCTCGAAATTTCGGGCGACGAGGCGAGCAATGCAGCGAGTTGATTGGTCCTTGCTTAATTGCGATTCTTGCGCTGATTGGTTTCTGGCTTTCTGCTAAAGGTACTGCCTCTTGCTGTGAATTTGATCAAGATAAAAGCGGGAAAGTAGCTTTTATAAAGAATACTGAAGAATGCAAGCAAGAATTATTGTATTCATTGTGATATAATTGTGTAAAATAAAGTAATATACAAATACGTTCATTTGTTTTCATTTATCTTATTTATATAATTACTATTGTCGAATTATAATATTTACTTGGAAAATATTTCGCTTAAGAGTTTTAGAAACTAAGAATCGTTTTTTTTTTTTCAAATTTATAAAACGTATAAGCGTGTGTTTTTTACAGTCGAATTATAATTCGTGTATTGCATGTGTTGAATTAATTTTTTTATAAAAACATTTTGAACGCATTTCAGTTTCTGCAAGCAAATAACGGTAATGATCTATTATAATGATTTGTCCCAAATACAATGTTTTTTTTTTCAATTTTTTTGTTTTTAAATATTTACCCTACCATAGAAATTAATTTTTATAGAAAATTTTTATTTCTAGTTAGGGCTCATAGATTATTTTTAACAAATGAATAAGACAGCTAAAATATTGAGGTATATTAAAAGAATTTTTTTCAAAATTTTCAAAATTAAAATGTTGGTGGCTCATTGAGGATTAGTGACAAGACCCCACTCTTCGAAGTATAAAGTATCGGGTTTGATCCCAGCCACTTTGGAATAAAAGTTGTTAAAAGATGATACGCTTCTGCACGACGGGTTCGTCGGTTGGAGTGAGTGCTTGAGAGCTTGCCAGGTTTCCTTCCTTGCGACACGCGAATACGGCCCACTATTCATAAAAAGTCATCCAACAAGGTCTTTTGTGATCGAAAAAAATTTATTCTAATAACTTCTCATGGGCTGGTCTCTTGCACTTTTAATTCTTGGATAATATACGACGATTGTTCCTTTGCTTTTCCCTTTCTTTCAACTCCGCATAACCAGTCGTAATACTACCTGTTGTGTATTTTGAAACACTATCTTTATGAAATGCAAACGATTGACAACGAAATATCAATACTTAAAAAACTTTGTATGGGAATGATTTCATTATTCCCATACAAAGTTTGATTCAATGAATTTATTTTTATTATGAATGAAGATTCAATGAATTTATGACTGTTCGTGAAAATAAAGTAGTATAAGGATGTTTTAAAGTTATGATAATAAAGAAGTATGAAGAAGAAAAACGAAGTCAAATCTGAAATTCAGGTATTAACAGCTGATTTAAGGATTTGATAGGTAACTTGATTTGAATTCGCAAGGACTTGAAACTTGATACAAGCAATGAGCAATATTTTCTTACTTATAACATTGACATGAAACGCATAGTAAAATTTCAGTGTAATCCAAAGTATTGTGTAGCTGAATATTAAGAACAATATAAGCAACTTGAGAAGCGAAAAAAAAAATACAGTTTCTAATAGAAGTCTTTGTAACAACAGAAAACCAATAGAGGTTGTTAATAAGGAACGAAATCCTTCACTAAAATCAAAGCCGATAGTTGTATATCTGATACATCGATTGATTATAGCATTTTTATCGAGTTCATTTTAAACGTGCACGTTTGCTGCCAAGACAGTAATTTATTGTTATTTAGCTGGTTTGTTTTTGATTCCCATTTGAATTTTTATGTGTTGTATGTAATTTTAGACAGAATTTTCTCTCTGTACTTTAATTTTTAATTTTTTTTGGCAATAAAATAGCTTTGTTCAATAAATATTTAATATGGATATCATTATTTCTTTTTTGCACGATGTTTTGGGAAAATATTTCAAGATTTTTATCATACATATCCTCAGATTTTTTATTGTGGAACATATTCCCAAATTTACTTTAAGTCGCATTTATTTTTGATACCATTTTTTGTATAGATTTTGTATAACATGTGTACCGTGTGCAAAAGAATTGAACATGTTATATACATATACACATACATGAATATATGTACATCAAATTATTCAGGATTCAAAATCAGATATGGAAGAATGACTAGATACTGAAATACTGTAAAGCTCAAACATTTTATTATATGACAAAAGAATATAAAATTAATTACAAGTATAAAAAAAAACATTCGAAGTTGCACTCAATGACATTTTTGCAAGCATGGAAAGCACCAGGCATGGGTTGGTATTTGAAAAGATGTATGGATTGTCATGGGTTGTCGTGAAGGAAATTTGTTTTCAAAATTTACTGATGTGTCACAGACAGGATTCTACACTCTCCAGAGAAGATGATCGATAAGAAGAAAATCGGGTGATCTGAGAACCATGCGACGGGATGATCCATCCAGTGAGTTCCCGGTCCACTCCAAATGGTCGCACATAAATGTGTGGTCATCTCCATCAGGCGGAAACATCATCGCACTGTTTGTTACTCATGTTCATTAACCTGCTTCATTCCTCTGAAAGATGTATGTTCCACATGAATTTGATCCATCCATATGAGCATTTAGTGATTTGGTTAACGGCTTGTACAACCACTTAACATTGTAACCATTTCCATCAGATGCAGATTCTGAAATAAATTTTTATTTCCTTTAAATGAGAATTTCGCTATTTTAAAACTGAAGAAGTTAAGAAAATATATCTCAATTCTTTAGTAAACAAGATGGCAGGGTAGCAACCACTGCATTAAGTTTGATATCATAAATGTGGATGCTATCAAGCAAAGAAATAATCAATAGAATTTTGAAAATTTTAAAATTCTTCCATAAATGAAAGTAAGCATTAAATATCCTAGTCTAAAGTGTAATCAGCACTTCATGTACTTCGAGATGACTGACAGGAAAAATATTTGTAACTTAATCATATAAATTCTACAAGATATTTTTCATTTTAAATATGACGTTATTTCAAATGGAAATGAATCCTCTCCAATTTTCATTGATGAATATTCTGTGTATGAGAATTAAACATTTATCATTACCATATCGAGATTTCAACATTCAGAGATGTTGCAAATCTATGGCAACTGTGGCATTGATGAAGAAAGCTTACCGAACTCCTCATACATGATGCACAGCTTTCGTAATGACTTTACAAACATCATTTGAAGTCATCTGGGGGGGGGAATCAAGGGTATCCACCTCTCTTTTGTCCGGTTAATATAATGACGTATCACAGTACAACCGACCCCTCTTGCGAGATGAGGGGTGCATAGATTAGTGAATGTCCACAGAACAACCCCCCTTAACTCAGAGCTGCTTACAGTGTTTTCAGATTAGGGTGGTGCAGCCTTGTCCTGTGGTCATTGTAGGATAAGAAAATAATTTTTTACAACGTCATGATTTACAATTCATTCTCTGAATCTATATTTTATTCGCTTGAGGTTACATTGCTATGTTTGCTAAAAAATATTGATTAAGTAGTCTATAGAGATGCATTTATTCAGTTAGTATTTCTCTTAACTGACTTTGACAATTTTTTTTAATATTTTATAAAAAATAATGGAAACAGTGAACACAGTAAAAGATACCTCAAAATTTACAAAAAAAATTTTTTAAACCTCTTTGATTTAATGATATACGTTTGAAAATGTAAGCTCCATTTGTTTTTCCAGAATGGCAATAGAATGATTATTAGGGAACATTATTTTTCGTTTCATACCTTTTCATTTCTTGGAAATGGTTGTTAACTTTCTTTTCTTTATTTCTGTTGAATTAAAATTATTTGATTTGAATATATAATGAAATTTTAATTAAGTGCTATATTTTTGAAGTGAGATTCTCAAGTGAAATAGGATTCTTTAATTTATTACAACTCAAGGATTTAGAAGTAAATTCGGCTTAATTTCTAATTTATAAAATAAATTTTAAATATATTCACTTTAAATATATAAAAATAGTCACAAAAATGCAAAATCAACATAAATGTTTAATCTTTCAAATGCGGAAAACTAAAAGAAAGATTAATTTGTTTTGTTAAATAATGAATAAGATTCTTTTTTAGGTGCTTTATTTCTGATTTAAAGTTTTATGATGCATTTGTCACTAAACAGTATATTTCTTCTTACTTGTTTAGACTAGTTAATTACCGAATCAAATACCTAGAATCTTGCGATTTTTATGTTAGTTATAGGTGATAAAAATAAAAAATGGAATTAAGGAATGTGATAAAATGATTAATTTAGCATTTGGTGGAATAAAATTTCCAAAAATATTCTAGGAATATCAGCTATAGAAATCTCAGTAACAGTATAAAACTTAATGCTCATTTTCCGTTAAAAATTAAAATTAACTATCAAAAATTAATAAAAGATATTGGATTTTATAAAAATTGTATAATTAAATTTGCTAGTCAAAAAAGCATTATAAATATAATTTACACAAAAATCATAACGCCTCTTTATAAAAACTGAATGAAAAATATCATGTTTTTAATATTACAAATAAGTAATAAAATGAGATTTTTAATTGTTCTTACAAATGTGAAGTGTTGAAATTTACTTCCGAATTGTAAATGAGTAATTATTAAACGAAAATAAAAAAATACACTACGTTTAAAAAAATTCAGTTGAGTTTAAAAAATATGAAAAAAGAAAACATTATTATCATTATTATCTTTAAAATAAACATTATAATGTTTAAAAAATATTAATATCTTTAGAAGAGCATTATTACATTTAACATCAAACATTTTGCTGTTAAATGGAAAACATTTCAAATTTATTTCGTTTAATTTCTGTTACTATTATAATATAATTCATTTTGCTTTCGAGCAATTCTTTTAGTAAATACAGTTTCTTAATTCATTGAGTGTGATCACTCATTAATTTTACTTCTGAATTTTTATGTTAATTGTATAGGATGATTTATGATACCAAGGTAGAAAAATGAAAATTAATTAAATTCGAACTGTTTACCTTAATTGAGCATTATTCTTTTTCATTACACGTGGAATTAGATAAAACAACTAACTTTATAAGTAATAAATAACTGAAAATTTGTTAATAATAAAATAGTGGAAACTCATTCATATTTTTAAAAACTTAATCAAATAAAATCGAGTAAATTCATGTATCATATTCAAAAGATAAAAAAATAACAGTTATTTCTGGCTAAAAATTGTTACCTTATTTTCTTACTTAAATATATGAGATTTATTTTTTTAAAAGAATATCCCACGCTTACGTAATTAGTGTTTATTTTTCCCTAGTTTCCTTGAAAAAAATTAGATTAATAAATATCCAGAACTATAGGATAAGGTATCTCTGAAGAAATCAATTCCAAATGTAAAAAAGTAAATAACTATTAATACTAATTAAACAATAAACTTTTTACTTAGGAAATTAAAAATGAAGACTTCTAAACCTTTTATTAGACCTTTAGTAACAAATGGTATCTTTAATAAATAATAGTAAATTAAATTTATTAATCTTTGAGGAAAATGTAAGAGGATTTTTCGTACCAATAAAACTAAATAATTCAATGAGAAAAATGGAAAATAATACCGAACCTGCTCATTTAACAAAGCGAGAAGACATCATTCATTTTATTAAATCTTGGCTTTTAGCATCGTTGGGTAATAAAGAAGGAGTAGATGAAAATAATGTTTTAAGAAAAATTGTAAGCTAAAGCATTTTGATCCAAAGACCCAGCGAAAAAAATTATTAGATGATGTAAATCATTTAATCAAATGATTTTCATCATCTAATAATTATTTTGGCAAGATTTAATCATCCTAAATATCAAGAACTAGAAATTTAAAGAAAAAAAATTGAAAAAGTGGAGTGACACTCCTCATCAAACTTAAGCCCATGCCGGTCTGTAGTGCTACGAAATAAGAAGAAATTAAATAAAGATTTAGGAAAAACAGGCAGGAAGTAGAATATCATTTAGTGCTGGTTAAAATGAAAAACAATGGAAGAAGCTTTCACATCAGTTTTTAAGATGTTGTTAAGGATTCAACAAATACAAGTATCAAAAAATATGACATTTTGCGCTGATTACAATGGACAATTGCTGATTAATTGGAGAAGTTTCCACGTAACTTCTTTTGTAGTTAAGGATTCTTCAAGTATAGGCAGGTATGAAGAAGAATGAAATTTAGGGAATGACAATCTGATTACAATAGACAACTAGTGATTAATAGTTAGAAGTTCCACATAACTTTTTCTGTACTGAGGATTCAGCAAGTGCAAAGAAGAATGACATTTCATGATATTGCAATGAACAAAACATGATTAATGGGTAAAAATTTTCACATCACTTTTAAGAGGTTAAGTATAAGACAAATGCAGGCAAGTATGAAGAAGAACTACATTTAGCGCTGATTACAATACATAATAGCTGATAAGTAGAAGAAGATTTCAGATTACTTTTTCCTTGCTAAGGAATCAGTAAATATAGGCATGTGTGAAGAAGAATGGACAACTCCTAATTAATAGGTAGGAGAAGTTTTTATATCATTTACTGTGGGTTTTTTAAGTAATATAGTTGAAGTGAATCAAATTTTGTTTTGTGATAAAATGATACCATTTTAATTGAGTATCAACGAGGTCAAATTTTAATCTTGCATAGATCTATCAATTATTTTAAGATTAAATCATTACATAAAACAATATATTTTTATTTAATCCACCTTAAAAAATACAATAATTGAGAAAGAAGACAGGAATCAGAGTATAAGGTAAAATTTTTATCCAACGTAAATAAAAGAAATCGAGAAAATCTGGATTTACAATTATCTCGCATGAGAGAAGAAAATGAAAATCTTAGTCTCATTTACTTGCACAGAATATTCTAAGAAAATAATAAAGATTTAAACCTAAGGAAGGAAATTTTCCCCTCAAAACTCATGATAAATTAGTTAGAAAAATGGTAGACAAAGTTGAATGAAGAATAATAAAGGTATTGTATCTTTTTATATAGGAAAGAAAAATCGAATTATAAAGCTTAATCGCATATATTTAGCCTTAAAACGAATCTGATTAACTTCATCAATGAAATCTGAAATTGAAACGGGAATTTTTTTTAATTTCAGATGTCAACATTTTTCTCATTTCAAAGCATTAATAATGTTGTCCACACTCAGAAATAGTGTGATACATTAAAGTTGATTTAATTTTCATCATATTTAAAAATGATATTTAAATATGTAAGAAGCACAAGCTTTAAAAATAGTCAAAGTTGATTTGGTGAAACGGAAAATGTCCAAGACATTGCTTCTACTAATGCAATATTAGTAAGAAGTTGTCTAGAAATGAAAGACATAATGAAATGGTATACTCACAGATATGAACTCCTTTGAAATTATTAATATAGGACATTTATTGAGTAGTATTATTGCTCAATATTGATAAATATCGTTAACATTCTGTAACAAACAAAATAAAAAATTCACTTATCATTAGAATGATATTAACAAATCGAGATATTGATTTTTTCCAGTAAATTCAATAATGAAGGTTTCCGCAGAAAAATGGGAAAACAAAAAAAAAGTACAGTTATTTCTAAAATAATGAGTAAAATATTTATTATTTTGAAAATAATGTAATATTTTACTCATTATTTTAGAAATAATGAACATTCTGTTCATCATTTTCAAAATACTCAGATTCGAAAAATACTGAATATTTTATTCGTCATTGTAAAAACAACAAAAATGATTTCTGCTAGTGAATGGAAATCCCATTCATTTTCAGAATCTGAAATCGAAAATATTTTCTTTATGTTTTTAGGAAAAGAGAAAGAATAAATGAATAAATTATTGTTTAAATGGCAAATATATTTTCTATTTCAATATAGGTCATATTCTCTCTTTCTCTGTCTTTACTTCTCTGCATATATATATATATATATATATATATATATATATATATATATATATATATATATATATATATATATATATATATATATATATAAATATATGTTTATATATATTACTAATTTCTATGCTTATTAAGTACATACATATTATTTTGTCTAGTTATAAATTATGGGTTTTTATATGGTTATTTTTTTAAATTTTATATTTTTTAACCTACATAAATTTAAAGGACATATAATTTTAAAATACATAAAAACATTAAAAGTAGCATAATAAATTCTAGCGTTCGAAGTAAAATCAATGTTTGAATATTTAAAGGAACGCTTTCTAAATCGTACATCAGTGACATAGCAGTGTGTGCAAAATAATTCTTGTAAACCAGTTAAAATTTCAAAATAATTCAGTGTTTACTAATGAAAATTATTAATTTTTATATTAAAGATTTTATTTTTTCCAACTATCCATTGCTTAGGTTTCATTAATTTAATAAGATGTGAAAATAGTATGAATGAGGTGATATAAATGACCCCCTCCCCAGAGTAATACAATTTCAAATGATCGTAAAAATATCCTTGGAATGTACGCAAAAATCGCACTGTAAGATTTATACAATTCGAATGACAATATTTGATAATGGGGAAAATATTGCTTCAATAAGACAACTCCTGAAAAAAGTTGTTAACATCACAGAATTATTTTATTTTAATTATTTATTAAGAATTTTTTTTATTGAATATGCTGTTTTTTTTATGCATGTCGCGTTTTCTTATCCCGTTTAATCTGAGCTCCAGTGGCTCAGTAGCTTCACGCTGCTTCCAGTTAAGATCAGCTAAGTGAAGTTTCAATGTAGCATCCTCCTCACCGCGGTCAGCAAATGGGAGGGTGATCACATTCGCCTTCAATGGCCTACTGAATCTCCGTGGGTTGAAAATGTGTCCACATTAATCTGAGACGTCCGAAGCCCATCCGCTGGTGTGGCGTAGACGTGGAGAGGAGGATACCAGCTCAAGTGTGACATCACAACCTGACTGTTGTTCAAAATGAGGAGTTGCCTGATGATGAACGAGTATTCCCAAACCCGTTAATCTTAAGGCACAGTCCGAGGTTGTCCGAGGTTCGCCTGCACCACTATGTATGTATTGAAGAGCTGATTTTTAGTCTTGCTGAAAGCCTATCCGTGTTATGTAATATGAGACCATTTATGTATATATTAGTATTTTGCTTACCAGTCGTTCTAATTACGAGGTAATTGGTGAATATCCAAACCCGTTAACCTTAAAATACAGTCAGGAACTCGTCTGCACTTCTATGTGTATAAGAACCATATTCAATCTGACTCTATTATAAATTAAGTCTGATTTGTCGGTCTATGGTTACTTTTTCACAAAAAGGCTAATTCAACCTAGACCGACGTTTTCAAATGGATTCCGAACCACTACAAAAGCGTTGAGTCCCAAGGTAGGAATTGAACAAACGAATTATTAAACTGAAGCCCATAGTGCTAACGATTTAGAGAATAACTCAGCCATTATAATGTCAAGATTTTGATATTGATCAATGACCTGTTTCATTGATAAAGGTGTTATAAGCTTTTTGTCATACATAATATTAGGTCTACTGGAAAGTTCTGTCCATAGATTGATGACGATATTGTTAAAACCATAGAGAAAAAAATCTTTTTCTGAAAACATGAGACATCGCAGAAAGTTTAATTCAGCTCTGAAACTATTTCAGACCATATTTGGAAGATATGATTGGTGTAGAAATATTTAAAATCGGCACCACATGAATTAAGCCAGAAGAATTTTGATGATCGAGTTATCTCATGTTTATCTCTGCTTCATCGGAACAAAATAGAGCCCTATTTGAGCCGGATGATAACTGGGGCTGAAAAGTGGATTACCTACGATAACATCGTAAGGAAAAGGGTATATTGTGCGGAAAACCTAGCTTTTTTTTTAATCTCTGAAACAAATTTGACTCTGAATAAGAGAATGTTGAGTATATGGTGGGACATTTGAGAACTAATACATTATGAGCATTAAAAATCGAATGAAAAGCTCAATTCAGAAAAGTATTGTCAGCAACCGGATAATTTAAAGGGAGCAGTTCGAGAAAAGCGGCCGGTGATGTTCCAAGAAAGAACAATCCAAGAAAGATGCCAAGAAAAGGGTTCGTCAAAAATTGCACAACTAGTCTGGGAAATTCCCCCCATACACCATATTCCTGGTACTTATCATCCCCCCCCCAACTATATATATATTTTTTGTTGTTTTTATCCTCATAGAATATTTTGAAGGGCAAAAAATTCACAAATGGAGAAGATATCAATCAAGCATTGTTTCAATTTTACATATGAAAAGATGAAGCATTTTTCAAAAATGGGGTATACAAATTGCCCTCACGCTGACAAGAAGTCATTATTTATAATGACAATTATATTTTTAATAGAGTTTATTGATTGATATTACGAAAAATTTGTATTTTGCTTCATTCCAAAAATGAATAAAGCTTTTCGGTTGATTTTACATAGTGTTCTCTTAAAAAACTATAAATGAGAAGTTCCATTCTTTTGTCCAAATGGTACTAACTATGCTCAAGCCTTTAATTTGATAGATAAAAAACTGTAAAACTAAAACATTATGCCATTTTCTTGTCTGTAGCTTTTAATTTCGGAAAGTGATCTCGCAGTTCAGGACATTGTGATATAGCTGTTATTCTGTTTGCTTCAAAGTATAAAGGCTAATTTATTAATTGGATTTTGTATTTTTAATTGAGTCAATTTGACTGGAATTTAAAATACAGAGTCTACTTTGAATTGCCACAAACATCCAGCCTGAAATGGGAATCAAACTTATGACTGTTAAGCTGAAAGCCATTCTACCATTCAGTTAACCAAGTGGACCATTCAGTATCCAGATTGGCGCACAGAGAAATGAACGCATTGTTACTTAATAATACTCGTATGTTATACCTTGTACTCAGTGTTTATTTTTCATACGATTGTTATATGATGTTTCACGTTTGTGAATTTATTGAGTGGTTTTTTGACTCAATAAATTCACATTGTTATTTTATTGAATAGTCTTCATCAGGGTGGTTAAGTTACATAACATAAACTATGAAATATTCCATTAATAATATTTTTTTATAAAAAAAGACAATTTTTTAAAAATATTTCTTTAACATTATTTGTCAAATTCTAATTTTAGTGGAAGTTATTTATTTAGTCTTCAAAAATCTTTATACGTGTAAAAAAGGACAAAAAAATAATCTGTTGAAATATTTTTAATTTAATTCTGATTTGATGAAATTCAGAAATTTTGAATTTATTGAATGACTTTCTTAATTGCATTTTTATCATTATTTCTAAATATTTTGTGGAGAAATTTACACTAAAAATAGAAACAGAAATTTCTTTTATTTTATTAGTATAACTATATTTTATTATTATCAATTTTTATATAAAAAAGGACAAAATATTACTAGATTTTACAGTTCTTTTACGATATTCATGAAATCACATTTTTAGTGTAAGTATTTTGTTAGATTTATATATTTTTTAGGTAAATAAAAAATACGAGCTTTCGGAATAAGCAAATACTCATAAACAACTTAGCTACCCAACCTGAAAATTTTATTGAGTCCAATTAGTGACAGTCCCCTTTGTACCTTCCATTGACGAAGCACTTTTTTTCCCCGTTCGGTTACGACAAACCAAAGTTCTAAACGACAAACAAACTCCCAAAGAATACATTAGAGCACTTAATGTGGAGGGCGACTTTTCCTGGCCCCGGTAATTGCTCTTCCACTTAAAAAAGAGACGATGAATGTAAGAGGGTGCGCCCTAAGTGGCCGCCCTGTTCCCAATAGCTAATGTTAAGTGCTCCGATCGATGCTTATTTATTTATACCGTCTTGTATATTTATTAAAAGACGAGCGATTTTCTTTTGATATGGAAGAAAACAGAATGGGGTAATGACTCAAAGATCTTTGTTGGCCGACCCTTGCTGATGGATGGTCTTCATTGTAAAGAGGAAAGAGATGTTACGATGGCTAGATTTATGGACGGCAATTGAAGGGTATTGGAAGACAGATTAGAGACAGAAGTGCGGATCAGGTCCTCCGGGGAGATATTGATTTCGAGATTGGAGCATTATGCAACAACAGAATTACCATCATCCTATGCCGTTGGAGAGTATTTAAAAATGAAAGGCCGTTGTTTAAAAGAAGATGGAAGATCCGATTTGGCTGCAGAGAAAGGCTGTCCGGAAATGAGAATGATGGCAATCGTTACCGTTATTTAGTCTTTTCTTCTCAATTTTTTTTTGTTGCATCGTCTTACAAGGCTTGTTTTCAGATGGAAAAGAAAGAAGCTTTCAACAATGGATGTAAAAAAAGTACTAATTTAAAGGAATATGTTATTATTTAAATTTTATTTTACTATACCTAAGAACAGTTATGTTTTTGGAGTTAATATGAAGTGGCAATTTATGATGAAAGGTTTTTATGCCTTTTTTTTAGTTTCTAAATATTATTTTTTGTGTAAATAATAAGCCATTGTGGTTTTTCGACAAAATAAAAGGAATTAGTCAATCATTATACATTTTTTCTCAATTGAAGAAACTCGTTTGAATGCTGCTTTTCATTTCAATTCTTGTAAACAATATTCTTCTTATTTCTTACAAGAAGGACTTAAATTAATTATGCGAGAAATTAGTAAATTATTCAAATACTTCTTGTATTTAGGCAATTGAAATTTAGCTTATTAGAGGGTTGGTTGATCGTCTTTCCATAATCGCTGTTGCAATTGATAAAAGATTTCCAGTTTAAGAAGGATTTCAAACCTCTACTAACATATATACAAGACGAAGGAATAGAACCCATGATTTTTTGCATAATCAGACAGAGCAATAACCATTCATATACTAGACCTGTTTAACACAGATAATGAATAATGTGAAATGATCTCATACATAAATTCCCCTTAAAAACAATGATTATGATTATATTGTCTATATCGCACAAAAATAAATTTCATTTAAACTTGTATAATAAATTTTTTTCTGATATGCAAAAAATCAAAAACATTTTGACTTACATTTTGGATCCATAAAAAATATGAGCAAGTTAATGAAGTATTCGATAAAGCTTATGAGATATTAATAATAGAATAAAAATAAGGATTCAATTATTTTTAATATGATGCAAATTTTTTTTACTGTATGCTACATTTCACCTTCTGAGAAAAGATTTTTTATACACTGGCTTATCATGAAAAAATGACACTAGCATAAAATTTAGAGTTTACATATAAATGATGAAAACGAACTTATGTAAATTTAGACAAAAACGACTTCTTTTGATAGAAAAGAACAGACATATATAAATGAGAGAAAAATATGCAAACATCAGGCTTTCACAATTATGAGTGTAACTTTAATTGATTTTCAACTTTTGATTCATTGACAATATTCTGTGGAATATCCCAATGTCTGAGAAAATTCCTTTGTGAGATTCACTAATGTGGTGGACAGTTGGATGTATTGAAATGGGGATGTCCAGGCTGAAGCTGTGAGCGCGCAAGTCGCTTTAATGTGTTTCAAAATGTGATCCATCATCTCTGGAATCAATATCAAACAGAAGCTTTTATCTCCAGAAGATATGTTCCAGGACGACCGCGAGCTGCAACACCTGCAAAAGACAGTTTATATCTCTTTCTTCCGGGAAGAAAAGAAGCATTTATATGCCACAACTTGTTGCAGATCATTCTGTAGCATCACTGAGAAAAATATCCGCCAGTACAGTGCGAAAATATCTTTCCCATTCAGGTTTTTATGAAAGGCGACCAGTTGTGTGTGTCCCCTTCACCGGACGACAAAGAAGTGCCTGCTTATCTCGGGAAAGAAAACACGTTTCCAGGACCAGACAGCGATGCACTTCAGCGATTCAGGACAGGAAGTCAGAAAGAGCTGATGGAAAAGGAACAAAACTCCAGGTATCATCAATCTAACACTGTGGAAAGACACAGTTACCGCAGAAGTGAATATTTTGACAAGTATCTCAAACAGTGGTAACCCCAACCTGCATGTGTACCGGAGAGAAACTGGCTGGGGTGTCGGTATGAGATCCTTGATTGATATATACGCCTATATGTCGATACAGTTGGCAATGTTTTTATTCCGTCGGATGATAGCGCACAATCTCATCGAGTGGTAGTTATTGCCTAGTATCTTGAAGATCTTGATTTGGAGCTAATGGAATGGCCAGCTTAATCTCCAGACCTGGATTCTATAGAGCATCTGTGTTACTATTTTAATAGACAGGTTGAGGTTTTAAATCCTTCTCTAAAATCTCTAGGAAAACTGAAAAACAAATTACTCAAACCCTGGTCATCGCTTCCCATTTCGGTAACAGACAACTTAATTGACAGTATAGAAACCCGATACCACCAATACATTCAAAAGCTAGAGTTGAGCGTATCCCTTATTAAAATGCGTTTTTGTTATGTTTCTATGATATTTTACCACATGAAACTGCAATTATTCTTTTTTCCCAAAATAGACTTTTCCTACGAGATTGCTTGTTTTTTCTGTAAATCATTAATTTTTCTTATGTAAACTTCTACATTGTAATCAATACATACTTATTTTGTGCTCATGTTATCCAAATTTGGTGTTTCTATATTCATTCATTATTAAATTAAGCTAAAAAGCTGGTCGTTTCTTAACTTTTAGAGGCCAGAGTAGAGGATGCTATATGGAGAACTCCCAAGCAATCGTTTCAACGAATATGCATACATGAAAAACAGAAACATACCTTCTATTGGTCGTTATTCAATAGTCTCTACATCCAAATCTAAATTTTTTGAGAATTTAATTTTTGGTCTACTATCTCGTTTTTTGTACTATCACGAAAACTGATATGTAGTTCACAAAAATATATGAATGCCTTCCACATATGAATACATTCTATGAATAAGAGTTATTAAAAATTATTATTCAAGAAAGAATCTTCTTCTTAAGTATAGACGCTAGATTCCAAAATTTGTGATCCCAGATTAAGATTTTTCAGTTTGGGGAGTAAAATAGCCTTTCATTTTATTTCATAAACTGAAAACGAAGCAGAAAATATTTAGAATAACTAGTTTCTTTTTTGAACCGAAGAATTGTTCTATTTTTATGAGTTTTGAGCAATAGATTTTTATATGAGTTTGTAGAAAAATTTAATTTATTTGTATTAATCATGTTAAATTAGCAAAAGCACATGTAATCGAAAATTATATTTTCAATACATAGAAGGTGATTATCAATTACATAGAAGGATATTAGTTATTAGCTTGATTCAAAATGTCAATAGATTTTGAAGTTTCATATCATTAGTGCATTAATTATTTTTTTGAGTGCATTATAACTCTCGTCCTTATGTATTTATTACTTTGAAGTTATTCATAATTTTCCATATTAGTTTCAGAACACATTTTGAATACTCTTTCTTGAAAGATGGTTACAAATATCTGGTATCCATTTCCACCGGCAAAATATCCAGAACATATAACTTGATGAGCTTCATGGTATTTTCCTGATAATTTCAACAAGTTTTAAAGTAAAAATAAAATTTTGCATGAAATTCATATTTAATTATAGTCAAAGAATAATATACCTATATGAGATTAAGTAAAAGATTAAGTATAAATTCAAAATTTAATAATTAAACGACTTTATTTCTATCTTCAAATTTGACACATATAAAGGTTCAATCTTAATTTATCAGCACAACTGACTTAAAATAAAATGATTAAGTAGCTAATATTGTAAAAAATTACACAATATTTTAATTTGTTTAGAAAAAATAAAAAGTGCATATTAAGAAAATAATGTTTTATACGATTATCTTCCACATTGTGTGATGGAGGAAAAAAGGATCTTTCTTTTTGTTCCTTTTTATTTTTAGCATATTATATATGATAAAGAATGAGAGCATTAGAAAATTTTGTTTTTGCAGCAAACAATTCAACTAAGTGTGTTTATTTAGAAAATTATTTTGCATAAATTATTTTTTCACACGCCTAAATGATCCATATTTTCCTAATTACTGTTTCACCTACATTGACCTCAGTTTTGAAATTAAATAAAATTTCAGCGGTAATACTTCATAAAATTTTGATGTTTTTTAGTCTAATGAGTGATATTTAAAGAATGAATAGACACATTTTTGTTCTAAAAGACAATTTGATATTGAAATGGGTGAAAGAGCTATTTTTTTCGTACATTTCTTTTTATTTTTGAAGAACATCGTATGTCAATTTGTCCTGATTTATGATTGCAAGATTACGCAGAGTATACCAGGAATTTGTATTCCACTATCTTTCCAATGCACGGAGACAGGATTAAAATCAACAACATATCATTTGGACTGTGCCTAACTGGGTCAAAATTGTATTTCTGGATGAATAAAGGTTTTCGCAGTAACCTAACAATAATCACGTAAAAGCTTGGAAATAAAAGAACGCTTCAAAACCGCAACGAACATCTTTCCTTTAAAAGAGAATTTATCATGAACTGGGCAAAGATTTCGTTCAAACACAGTATAGACCCTGATATATCTACTAACAGGATTTCATTACATTGTATTGTACTGGAAAGAAGTCCTAGGCATCCTTTTAACCTGGATGATGTTACAGTTCTACTTGCTTTCGCTTTTATGGGTAATAATATGCGTCCATATACACTCGCGTCCATAAATTAAGGATAATGCAAGTTCAGGCAAAGAAGGAATAAGAAGCAAAACAAATGTGACTTATTTGTAAATTCTATTTATTAAACAAAAGGTAAATATAAAAAAGATGCTATATGTTTGACATCATTAAAAAAAATTGCAATTATTAATCCCAAGAGCAAATTTCAAAAAATGACCTATTTACAAAAACCAATATAACATGGTTGGTATCATGGTTAATACATAGTATGCCCCCCAGATAACATGGTTGTCATGATGGTTCATATTTAGTATGCCCCCCAGATGATACAGGCCCTACAACGCCCAGGCATGATGAGTATCAAATCATCGATCTGATCTTGGGGAATATTACACCACTCATCAAGCAATGCTCTACGAAGTTCGGGTAGACATGTGGCAGGGGGTTGACAAGCTGCACTTCATCGGTCAAGCATGACCCACACACGCTCTATTGGGTTCAGGTCCGGTGAGTATGCTGTCCAGTCCATACGGATGATACGATAGAAGGCATTCGTGTACAGTGTTTGCACGGTGAGGATGGGCGTTGTCATCTATAAATAGAAAATCTGCACTCATGGTGCCCCAAAACTAATGTATATGTTGTTCCAGAATGACATCCCGATAGATGTGGCCAGTCATGTAGGTTAGTTCTGAAACCCAGGATAATTCGTCTCCAAACGAGCAATCCTGCACCACCGTAAACGGCGTTGTTCAATGGTTTTCTCTTGTTGGTAACGAATATCTGGCCCTCTCCATATAAAAGTCCTTTGAGAATCAGACTGAAAGCTAATAAAAAAGCTGAAGACTGAAGACTAAAAGTGAACTCGTCGGAAAATATCACACAAGACCCCTGTTGCGGTCTTTACTCCAGGTTAGCCGCAGGTGACAGTGAGTTATAGTAAAGGAAAAACATCTGACAGGCCTACGAGCATATAGACGAATGTGCTCTAAGCATGTCTACACGGTCTGCTTTGGAACTGTTGTACCGGTAGCTGAAGAGAGCTGACGATACAGGTCTGATCATGTGCTCCGTCTGTTTCTTTTGGCAGTAATTGCTAAATACCGGTCCTCATTCGGCGTTGTAACTCGGAGGCGACTTGTGCTGTAACGTCTTCTCACATTACCGTCATCTTGGAACCGTTGTCAAAGCCTGGAGATGACACTCTAGGCGATTCCTAGTTCCTCGGATATTTCCTGCTGCGTACATCAACATTTCAGATGGCTGATAATTCTACCACGCAAAACATCATCTAAATGGCTCCTTTGTGCCATAACTATGCGGTTATTGTACTGAAAGGCTTTTAAAGCCCTTTGTGAATAATTTTATTTCTTTGCAACCATTCCTTATATAGCCCTCTCTAACACTCACATCATTGTAACATACGGCGCCATCTGGTGGTCTCTTGTAATTTACATATTATTCTTCAAGATGTGTGTGATAATTCTGTATGTGAAATTTTAATTTTAGAGTTCAATTTCTTTGTGATTCTGAATTATCCTTAATATATGGAAAATTCTTAAGCACTGTTTTCATATATTATATAATATTTTGTTTTTACTGGCAAAAAAGTTTTATAAACACTTGTAACTTTATTTTATATATTTTGAATGAATCTAAAAAAGTAGCAGTAACAACAATATAACTTTTAATAACGTTTATAAGCCATCAGAATATATGGATTATCTATTTGTTGATAAAGCTTTTAGCTAGTTAATACACTTAGCTATTTACTTTTATAGCTAGTTAATACATTTTCAAGATTTCTTTTAATTTCATTTATTGATCAGTTTAAGCAGAAAACAAAATTCTAGACTGTAAAAAATATTTTAGTGCATTTTAAAGCTTAAGGAAATTTTAGAAAATTATTTTGTGCCACTGAAATGTTTGTTCTTTGGTATGAGCCACAAGTTAGACTAAGGGGAATAATAAAATTTCCAAACCACCATACATTATCATACTTCTATGTTTCTGATAATATTTAACTTTTATTTGGAAATTTTAAAATATCATACAAATGAACTTCAGTTGTTTCAAATATATTATATTACGAAAATGATAAAAATTGAAATTATGAATTATACAAGCATATTTGATCATTTTATCATAAATATATTTGTTAGGAAAATAAGGAGTTTTTGATTAAAATAATAATAGATGACATAAGTAAAAATATGAATAGATTCAATGTTTTTTTGTAAAAATATAGGGTAAAAGTTTACAATCGAATATCTTTTGATTTTTTGGCAATTATTTTCACACCAAGACAGGTGCCAAGATGTGACTAACAAGATGTCCCGACACAAAAGCTAAACTAAGATAAATTAAATTTTATTATCAATTTTTTTGCCAAATCAAGGAGTACCAAATTCTACACCAAACACAGATAAAGTTGCGTGATATGGAGATATTTTCATTGCTCATAATAAGAGTAATGCGAATTATGTGTATTCATTGACGGCTGTTAATTCTAAAAGACAAAGATGAATAAATTCATAAAAATTAATGAAAGGTAATAAAAAATAAGGAAAAACAGCGACTATAATTATGTTTATGAAAGCGACTTAGAAATGACTGATCAATATTTTAATTTAAAAATTCAATTCTCTGCGACATAGTTAGATGTTCCCTGGTCGTAACAAAAAAGATTATTTTGTATTTTGTAAGTAAGTATCTAACGAAATTTCGTGTGAAACGTAAAACAACCAAAAGTGATTACACAAATATATCGAAATCAAGAAAAGAGAAACGAAACATTGTGCCAACTGCACATCAAAAAAATTTTGATTTACTTTTCCTCCGCTACTAATTTAATTCTAATTAAAACATTACTTTATGAAAGTTAAACATTTTTTATTCAATTTAAAGTTATAAAATTTAAATTTTTGATTGGATTTAATTAGATTACCCATAAATCAGTTAGACTGTCTCATTTGCATATTAAAAATATTTCCTTTTGCTGCATATTAAAAAATATTGGACTACATATGATAATTACAATAAAAGAAATGATTTTAAAATGCTGTACAATAGAAAATAATCATTAAATGATTTTAAATATGACAATCCCGGAATAACAGGAAATTTCAGTGAAAAATGATATTATTTTATGTTAGGATATTAATAATACATCCAAAATTGAAGTAGTAGGTATTTTGTACGAGAAACAGTTTTTTACTAAATCAGAGAGCTTGTGATAATCACTCTGTTTAAGGGAATTTCTAATATTTTTTTCTTTTATTTTAACTTGTCTTATAAAAAGAAAAATTTCCTTAATTTCTGGAAAAAAAAAAAAAAAACGCTGCAATATTTGTGAACTAAAAAGCTGAATTTTTGGTGATGCGCAACGCCACATTTACTTACAGTTAAAAGTATTCTTTGTAGATAAAGGAATTGAAAGTGCGCGGAAATCTGAGAAAATATTACAATACTTAGAGACGAAGAGATAAGTTGGGAACATTTAATTTTAACTTTATTTGGGTTTTCCTTTATCGTAATTTATATTTACTTTTATTTTATGCGTTTTTCTCAGCTAATATGTCATAAGTCGAGATATCGCCACTGTGAAGGCTTTGGCGATACCTTTCGGTATTTAATTCATTGCTGTGTTTAGCTGAAATCGAGCGTTTCTTGTAGTTTTAAAAATTTGTTTTTAGTTAATTTCCTCAACAACGGCACTTATTCTGATGCTGCTATTCTTCCGGAAATTACGGTATTTTTGTAATTTCCTTTTTCTCTCTAAATAAATAAAATTCTCTTGTTTCTTAAAAGTTTCTGCAAAATTTTCCATTACTCGCACTAATGGCTTTAAATCGTAACCTTAAAGTTAAGATCTCTCTGTATATATGTTGTTTCTATTCTAGCGTAGCACATACGGTTTGTACATACAGTTATTTCATAAATTGTAATGAAAATATTTTTAAATGATAATATATAAAATTATCATTTCAAAATTTTTAAACAATAATTTTGCTCACGAAAACTGTTTTAATAGTTAAAATCTTCAAAATTTACATAAATGCAAAATTAAATAAAATTTAGTTTTTGAATCTAAAATATTTTGAAAAAAATTCATGTTATTTGGATGTTCCATCAAGAACAGTATAATTAACATATTTCCTTAAATAAGTAAAACATTTTCTTATAATTAGAGAGAACTATAACAAATAAAATAACAAACTATTGTGCTAATCAATTGGGTCGAACACAAAAATTTTCACAAATGTTGTTTAACTAGGTTGACTAGCCTGCGTGGTATAGCAATCTATTGCGAAATATAACCTCTTTTTGCTTGAATAAGATTCTGTACATGGTTTAGCATGTATTTCTCTAAATTAAAAAAAATGTTTTCATTTCGCCATCACGAAACTAAACTTTATAACATTCTAATTTTTTTTGTGAACAATCGATTTTACTCTCACTTCTCTTTACAATGTTTCACGAATTTTCGATAGGATTTGTAACAGGAAAATTGCAAGGCCAATTCAAAACTATTACTTTTTGTTCTGGAAAAAATTTCTTTTCTAACTTATAAGAATGGCATTGAGCCAGATCTTGTTGAAAGATACCAACTCCAACAAACATTTGCATCATAAGCACAATTTTTCTTTTATTATAGAAATGAATTTTGCAGAATTAATGATACCCTCACCTGGTACTAAGCTTCCCGGTCCTTCAGAAGTAAAATAACCCCATAAGAATTGTTTCTGAGCTTGCTTAACTGTTTGCATAAGAAGTTGTTCCTTGATGGGTTTTCCATCATTTTCCCTGAAAAATCTTGGTAGAAACCCATGAGCATAAAAAATGCGTTTTTTCGCTGAATATAACCTTCTTTCAGTCTGTGCAGTCAAGAATAGTTCCTGGACCAATATTTCCTTGTTTTGTGAGGATGCATTTTACTAATTTCTACAAGAAATTTACCTGTTAGAGGTGACATCTTAGATTTGCGTCTTCATTTAGTCTTTTGTTTTGGAGCCAAAATTCTTTTGCTGATTAATAATCCTAGAAACACTGTGTTTTCCAACTCCAATTGCTGCAGCAATATTCCTCGCTGTCATAGAAATATGCTAACTAAGGATAACAATTCTAATTCTTTTCCTGTGAGTGATATCCATTTTTAAATACTCGTCAAAATTAGGGAATTCCCAAACCGACCACTTCTTAGAGCAACCAAAGGGAACCTGTTTCGACATATCTTGAGAACGTGTCAAACCATTTTAGATTAGTTCTTGAAGGTCAGCACAGGGCAGACGAGCATTATAAGAACATGCAGTTGAAACCGCTTTGAGGCAGAAAGTATTCAAGAGCTGTGTATTATCACATGCGCAGAATAGAAGCGCAACAGAGGTTGTAATGGCAGCTGTTTAATGTGAAACGACTAAAAGGGTACGTTTTGTGTATGATTATAAAGAAATATGAATTTACACTTGAATAGAGAAACAGCGAATAATTTTATATTAGAACAAAATAAAGAAATTTTATCATTCTTGGTTTCCTAATGATATACTTCTAATGAAAACATATTTGGAAGATTTTATATTGTTCGCGAAGAAACTAAAAAACTAAATAGCTCGAATGACAAATAAATGATACCAGTGTTAACAAGATAATATGGAAATGGCCTTTAGAAGCTTGTCAGATATCAGAAATCCTCTCTGACGAATGCTTAAATCATTGCAGTACTTTCATATGCTTCTCGATTCAAATTTTGGCACATCTTACTAAAGGAGCAATCTTATTCAAGCATGTGAAACGTTTGCAAGCTCTATCTATTGATAATTATAAGCAGAATGTGAATTTTACAAACTGGTTTGTATCAGCCTGTATTTTACATGTTGGTAGACTAACAATTTCGAGGCTCCTAATTTTGTAGTCTACAACGTTTATGCAGAACAAATTATGATTGTACTGAGAAATACATGTGATGTACAAAATGTGTACGTGAAACATGAAAACTTGAAAACCATATAACTTAAAGCTTTCCAATGACGTTGCAGTATCAACATCTTGAGAAATTTGATTAATGATGTAATAAATTAGTATCTACCTGTTTTTTTCACAACTAAACGGAGAGATTTATTTCATATTTCCGATCTCAAGTCGTGTCGGAATATGTAGAGTGACCACCCTATATGCGGCGGTGAATGTGATTTCATTTATTTATTTATTTTATTACATCACATATATTCAGACTTGTATGCTTGATTCTTGAGATCCGCTTGTAAGTCTTCGTCGATAATAGGACAAATAGCACAATGACAGATGTACAACCACAGAAGAATAACGAAGAAAACACCCAGGGCCATGGTGGGAATCGAACCCACACTCCTACGCTCTCAAGCGATTAGCAGTGATGCTTTAAACCACTCAGCCACGGAGCGCCCCGAATGTGATTTCAATGCAGTAGAATTCCATCACAGTTATCTCATCTTTTCAGCTGACATCAATAAAACGCTAAGTTTCAAGAGCAGTTCAGTTAAATGCCTTTCATACCACTTTGTTCACTGTATCATCCCTTTCTATGACTGATTTCTTTTTGGGTTGCATAAAAAATCCCACTGTATAGAATTTTGTGGAAATAGTTTTACTTGCGAAAATCATTGCAGCAAGTGGATATATTGTTGATATATCTAGCTGTTGGCGCCTGCGAGCGCAGCGCCCCCTTTGAGTCATAAAGAGAAACCGGCAGTAGTCATTGTGAGTCGGAGAAATAAAGAGTGTGTTTTTATACAGTCCTTGAGTGAGTGTTTATTGAGTTAAAACTGAGCTATTAACATTGGTCATAGTCTCACCGGAGAAAATAAGCAACCTATGGATCTATATAATGGCTATGAGTGATAATTTACGCCTCTGCTGAGTATCGTCAACGTAATAGAGGTATGTGACTGAGTAATTTTTCTTGTTCTGAGAATAGATATTTATATATATATTGAAGTATTAATAACTATCCAAAATGTTTAAAGGCGTAAAAAAAGAGGATTTGATATTAATTGCTATTGAGTTAGGAGAAGATGTCAATGAGAAAATGACTGTTTCAGAATTAAGCAGGATTATAAAACAAAACCAGAAGTACGTGACAGAGAAAGATTCCGTTGTAGAATTAGCAAATACGATAATTGAAGAGCGAAAGTCCGATGAGTTGCGGCAACTAGAGTTAGAGAAAATTAAGCTCGAACAGAGAAAATCTGAAGAGCTTCAACAATTAGAGTTAGAAAAACTTAAACTTGAAAGAACGAAAATGGAATTAGAAATTGCTCGCGTGAAAGCGGAATCTAAGTCAAATTCAGAAGGTGAAAATTTTGAAAATAATCAGACTGAATCTTTAGACTCTCTCATAAAAAGTGTCCGTACTTTAACTATTAAAACTCCTAGTAGACCTGAGGGTTGGAGTTATTTTTTTGCATCTTTAGAAAGGGCCTTTATTTCAAAAAACGTCCCTGATAAATACAAAGCGGAGATTTTGTTAAATTTGCTAGGGGAAAGAGCTACTAATGTGATAACTTATATAAAGGATGACGAGTTAAATGAGTATTCTAAAGTAAAAACAATAGTACTTCGAGAATTTGAGCCTACCCCTCAATCATGTTTAGAACATTTTAGGAAAGCCTACCGCCAACCAAATGAAACATACGTACAATTTGCATCGCGATTAACGACGAGCTGGGAATATTATTTACAATTGAGGAAAGTAACAGATTTCGAAACACTCAAAGATTTAATTGTATCAGATAAAATATGCCAGACTTTAGATAGAGAAACTACGTGTCATATTAATATGAGACAGGCTGACACATGGTTTAAACCCTCTGAATTAGGGAAAGAAATTGATTTATATTTTACTTCCCGAGGTAAGACTTTGGTGGAAAATTCAAAGTTTAATAAATTGTCTGAGTCAAAATACACGTCGAGAGTTTTCCTTTCGGAAGTTAAAAATAATAAGTGTGTTTTATCATGTAATGAGAATCACCCCATATATAAATGCCCTAATTATAGAAATATGTCAGTAAATGAGCGTATTGAGTTTGTAAAATCAAATAACTTATGTTTTAATTGCTTGGGGAATAATCATAGAGTAACAACTTGTAAATCAAAACATTCGTGCAATATCTGTAGGCGACGTCATCATGCCACACTTCACTTTCAGTCAGAGCAAAAACAGGAACGTTTTTCGGCGCCTGTTGAGAATGAGTATGTAAATACTCTCAATGCGAAAGTGAGATCCTTCCCTCCCCCACAGCTTTAGAATTCGTTCCTACTGGCAATAAACAAGAGTCAAGTGGTCAGGATCAAAATTGCTTAGTGGCGACTAGTTATATTTCGTCAGAAAATTCGAAGTCTGTACTACTTAGCACTTTTATTTGTTTTTTAACCGATGACTTGGGAAATGTTTTACGCGTTCGTGGTTTATTAGACGTTGGAGCCAGCGCTAATTTTTTGAGTAAGAGTTGCGCTGACAAGCTTAATTTAAGAAAGGAAAAAATAAATATTGGAGTTTCAGGTTTAAATGGAATGTCTATGACAATTAAATCTAAAGTTAATGCTACGATTGTTAATGATATAAGAAATTTCAAATTAGATTTAGAATTTTTAGTTGTTCCCAGTGTTACAAATATGACCCCTTTAAGCCAAATTGATATTTGCGTTCCGGAATTAAAAAACATTAAGTTAGCGGATTCGGGATTTAATGTTCCAGGTCCAATCGATTTAATTCTGGGAGCAGAGAATTTTTATGGACTATTAAAACCTGATAGAATTTACCCTACTAATACTAATTTAATTTTACAAAACACGGTATTCGGATTTGTAGTGAGTGGTAGTGTACCAATAGAAACTGAGACTAAAGTACACTGTGGGCTTATAAACGAGGGTGCCGACTTAAATAAAATTATGCGGAATTTTTGGGAAATAGAACAAATTGAAGAAACACAGAAATTTGAAACTGCTGAGAGAATTGAAGCTAATAATCATTTTATAAAAACTCATAAAAGGGATAAATCGGGAAAATTTGTAGTACAGATGCCATTTAAAAAAGATCCGAAATTATTGGGAGAGTCTAGAGAGATTGCAGTCAAAAGATTAAATTCCTTGTGGAATAAGTTAGAAGGGAATCCAGAACTTCTGTCATTATATCGTCAATTTATGAGTGAATATGAGTGCTTGAATCATATGCAAGAAGTTTCTGTGACGCAAGAACCTGAAGTGGTCTACTATTTACCTCATCATGCAGTTTATAGACCACAGAAAACGAGTACGAAATGTAGAGTTGTGTTCAACGCTTCACAAATTACTTCAACTGGTGAGTCATTAAATTCCATACAGCTAAATGGTGGTGTAATTCAAGATGATTTATTTGCTATATTATTGAGGTTTAGAAAACATCTTTTTGCTTTTACTACCGACATTCAAAAAATGTATAGAATGATTTGGATTGATCCTGAACAAAGAGATTTGCAAAGAATTGTATGGAAAGATAGTAAGGAAGCGAATATTAAAACGTATCAATTATGCACAGTGACGTATGGAACCACTAGTGCTCCATATTTGGCTCAGAGATGTCTTCAACAGTTAGGTACTGATGAACAACTGAAATTTCCATTGGCTTCTCAAGTAATACAGAAGGATATGTACATGGATGACATATTGAGTGGAGGGTCAAATTTAGAAAGTGTAAAGTATCTAAAGCAAGAATTAACTCAAATATTTAAAACTTGTGGTATGGAACTACATAAATGGCAAAGTAACTGTCCAGAGTTAAGAGAAATTTCTGAAGATTCAAATGACTATAGCTTTGATGAAACAAAAACATTAGGGTTGCTATGGAAGGCCAAGAGTGATGAGCTTTCCTACAATATGCCCAAAAAAGATTCTTCTATGGTTACAAAGAGAGAAATTTTGTCCATAATTGCCCGCATTTTTGACCCACTTGGTTTGATAGGACCTGTACTTACAAAGGCTAAGGTTTTTATGCAACGTTTGTGGAGGTTGTCAATAGACTGGGATGAAAGACTGCCATCAGATGTCGTACAAGAATGGTTACAGTTTTTTGATGGGTTGTGTGACATTAACTGTATTAAAATAAAGCGATGTATGCTTCCAGAGAATGTTGTAAAAATTGAACTCTTTGGATTCTCGGATGCATCGGAGGACTATTATGGTGCAGCAGTCTATCTAAGATGCGAATCAGCGAGTGGTGAATTAACTTCACATCTAGTGTGCAGCAAAGGAAGAGTTGCACCAATCAAAACACTTTCCATTCCACGACTTGAACTGTGTGCAGGTGTATTGCTATCTAAATTGATGAAAAAGATTAGCACTTCTCTAGAACTTAAGATAGATAAAATTTGGTATTTTTCGGACAGCAAAATTGTTTTGTCCTGGATTCAGAAGTCTCCAGCAGAATTGAAAACCTTTGTCGCTACCAGAGTGGCTAAAATACAAGTTCTGACAGATGTCTCACAATGGAGGCATATATCATCGGAGCGAAATCCTGCAGACATCGTTTCTCGTGGCTGCAATCCAGCACAACTGAGAAATAATTCCTTGTGGTGGCATGGACCACAACTTATCATCGAGGAAGTAGAGACGCTTAACAACTGTGAAGAGCTGATTAACGTGGACTTAGAACATTTTAATACAGAACTGGTTAAGAGTGAACGAAGGTTCAAGAGACCTGTTTTCTTAGTGACTTTTAATTTAACTGAGGAGTTACTTAGTATTACTAACAATTATACTAAACTTGTTCGTGTTTTAGCTTTTCTTTATAGGTTCCTGAATAATTGCAAATCAAAGCCAAGGGTAACTGGCCCCCTGCAATGTAAGGAAATTAAAGATGCTGAATTTGTCTTGGTAAAATTAGTTCAAAAAGAGTGTTTTAAAAGGGAAATTTCAGGCCTTCAGAAGGATGGTAATGTGCCTGTAGAGAGTAAGTTAAAAAATCTTTTACCATTTTTAGATGAAACGGGTGTTGTAAGAGTTGGTGGAAGACTAGCCAACAGTAAGTTTAACTTTGATAAAAGGTTCCCTATAATTTTACCTGCCGGTCATAAATTGACTGTGATGATTGCTGAAATGTTTCATAAGAACTATTTACATATTGGCCCACAAGGGTTATTGTTTCTTATTAGACGTAGGTTTTGGCCTTTAAGTGGACATAACCTTTGTAGAAAACTAGTGCACGATTGTGTTGTTTGCTTTAAAGCAAAACCAGTACCTTGTCAACAGCTCATGGGACATTTACCTGAAGAGAGAGTAACCCCAAACTTTCCATTCCATTGTGTAGGGGTAGATTTTTTGGTCCTTTTTATATAAAATATCCCAATCAAAGAAAAGGAATTTATAATAAAATTTATGTGTGTATTTTCATTTGTTTTGTGACTAAAGCTTGTCATTTAGAGATGGTAACAGACCTCTCTAGTGATGCCTTTGTAGCTACACTTAAGAGATTTTTTAGCAGAAGAGGGAAAAGTGCCCACATATTTTCTGATAACGCTACTAATTTTGTTGGCAGTAACTCCGAATTAAAGAAATTGAGTAAATTAGTTAGCAGTCCAGATGAAAACTTGAGTAATTATTTGTCCAAAGAAAAGGTTGAGTGGACTTTCATTCCCCCTAGATCCCCGAATCATGGCGGACTTTGGGAGGCGGGTGTCAAATCCGCGAAATACCATCTTAAACGAGTAGTAGGCAATTTAAAACTAACATATGAGGAATTCTTAACTGTAATTGATCAGATTGAGGCAATTCTTAATTCCCGCCCATTGCATCCCTTGTCATCTGATTTAAATGATTATGATGTCTTGACACCTGGCCATTTTTTGATAGGCAGACCTATCACAGCAATTGCAGAACCCAACATCCTAAATTTACATGACAATAAATTAAAACAATGGCAAAAATTAACTAAGATAGTGCAGACATTTTGGAAGCACTGGTCTAACAATTATTTAAGTGCAATACAAGAAAGATCAAAGTGGAGGTTCGCCAAGGAGAATGTGCAAGTTGGCACTATGGTGATTTTAAAGGAGGACAATGTTCCGGTTTTTAACTGGCCATTGGGCAGAATTATGCAAACATTCCCAGGAAAGGATAAGAAGGTGAGAGTAGTTTTAGTTAAAACGAAGAATGGGGTTTTTAAAAGGAGCATTAATAAAATTTGCATTTTGCCATTGCCTAATTAAGGAGTAAGAACTCTATCAAATATATCTGTGTATCATTATGTATTTTGTGTAGTTTATTATTAATAGTGTGTATCATTGTACTCATATTTTATATTGTGTATTATATTGTGTGTTAATATTTTTCTTGAGATTTCAATTGTTGAATGTACCATGTCAACGCCGGGCGGAATGTTGGCGCCTGCGAGCGCAGCGCCCCCTTTGAGTCATAAAGAGAAACCGGCAGTAGCCATTGTGAGTCGGAGAAATAAAGAGTGTGTTTTTATACAGTCCTTGAGTGAGTGTTTATTGAGTTAAAACTGAGCTATTAACACTAGCTATTCAGTTAAGCGGAAAAAGGATTATATATGACAGCAAAAGATAGCAGATTTGAATACTTTTAAGAAAAATAATAAAAAAACTGCATAATTTTGAATGGTAAATTTTTAATACTTGGGGCCTGACTTACATTTTCTTGTCTCTGATTTTGTGAGTTTACATCGCACCTAGATTACTTATACGGCCATGAGTTCCACTATGATTCTTGCTTGCTACTGTGTTCCCGACTGAATTTTGCACGATAATTCTGAATCCTCCACTGTATATATATATCTAAGACAAACAGACAAAAACTAGTTACCTTATGGCAAGAGGCCAACCATAAGTGAATCGTTAACCTATTTTGATGGCTCAACGGTCAATTGACGCGCCCGAACAGCGCGAGCATTGATTTTGCTTGATCATAAGGCTAGGAGCATTGTTTGAAATATTTTTTCTTAAACATAAATTGTTTGTAAGTATGTGACAGAATGGGAAAAAAGGTCAATTGTGTTTGTTCACGACTTTGGCTATACAGTGAAAAAAAATACTGAATTTGTTGGTGTTTCTCAAGAGACAATTCATTGTGTCAATAAAAAAAAAATTCTACAATACTAGTTGCGCAAAATAGCTGTTGTTGTTATTTATCTCAGGTTGTCTAGCTAGGCTAGACAACCCCCATAAAACCAAAAATATGTAAAATGTCTAAAAAATGTGATGAGTCCCGAAGGACATCGTCTTTTTTAAAATTTAGGCAGGTTAAGATATGTCCAGGGGAGGCCATATTGAAGGAACACCAAGGACAGTCTGGAAATGTCCTTTGCCCCTGCTGAAAGGGGATTCCTCTCCGGTGCCCACTCAGATAGCGGGAAAAGTCAGTTTGTTAACATCTTGGTCTAAGATTGAAAGTCTCACTCGGTCTTTTGGCGAAGTACCATGGATGGCGCAAAATAGTACGTAAGAGATATAATTGCTAATAAAAGTCAAGACTGAATAAGAAATTGATACTTTTCTCTTTGAAATTCATTGAAAAGAAAAAAATCCATGAGATCCTACTATTTTAATCTGGAGCTGTTATTTCGTAACTGTTATTTAATAGTTACTCAGTAGCGTTTACTTACTGTCATACTTGAGTTTGCATTTAAAATTACTAAGGAGATTTTGGTATTTAACTATAAACTTAACCGAATAACCTTGCAAGTCTTAATTTTGTGTTATAATGGAACAAAAAATTGGAAAGTTAAAGATAACAGCTTTAATTGACTTAATTGTGTTATTTATAAAAGATTTAACCATATTAAAATGCATCATATACAATCTTAATTAATTATTAAATGGCAATTTATTTCAATAAGAAAATCTAAAAATATTTAGTCGAGGAAAGCGTCTGTGAGAAAATCTAAAACTATTCACTTATTGTATTATTACTCCAAACACATTTTTGGCACATGTATCTTTGATCATTTGATGACGTAATTTTCATAAATTATACTGCTTTTTTTGTTTAAATGAAATAAAAATTATGTATAAATACTTGTTTTATTGTTATTTCCAATTATTTTTTCACTGAATTTAAAAAAATTATAAATGATGTAATCTTAAACAAAGCAGTGAGTTAATTTAATATAATTATGTTTACTTAAAATTATCCTTTTATAATTAAATATACTAAAAAAATACTATAATTTTTTTCATCCTGAAACTTTTTTTCACTGCAAATTGCTTGCTGTTTTATTGAATAAATCTGGTGAAAATTATTTTTTACATGAAAAATTTAACATTTTCTTTGAAGAAAATAAACTATTTATTAGTTTTCTAAACATCTAGATAAATATTGCTTTTCAAATTTTGGTGTTCACTCCACTAAATTTTTAATTCAAAATTTAAATTTCAATGAGTTAAATATACAGATGAACACAAAATGGAATGCTTTTACATCAAAAATCTCTTGCCAGAACAGTGGTTAGTGGGTCCTTAATTTGAAGGCTCTTATCCAACAATCGTGAAACGAGATTCCTTCCTTTTAACATTCGCAGCGGCATATCGACAATGAGCTGGAAGTTTATTAATAAAATTTCGCAGTGTTTTGTCTGCACGTCTGACAGCTAATTAAGTCTGAAAAGACCGGATTTTTCCCTACTTCTGGTGGGTTTTTAACGAAGTGAAAGGGAAAAACTTTTTTCGCTCGATACTCAGTTACTCTTCTCTCTTTTGCTGCTCTAACGCATTGGTGGTAACGAACCACAAAACTTTTATACTCTCGATGCTACTGCCCAACTAATTTGCTTTTTCTGTTTCCGAGTGCCTTTTCTAACACATTCTCTAGTTACTCAGATGTAGGGTAAAATAAAAAAAAAGTGAGGGAAATTTAAACTCCAAATCACATTCGGCAAAAACTAAAAAGAAAAAAAAAGGAAAAAGTAGGGATGAGTTCAAAAAGCACAAGCAATGATCCCGTGCGCGTACACTAATAAAGCTGAAAGGCAAGCAAAGTGAATCAACGGAATACAAACTAGCTCGTTTCAAGATAGGACCAGCGACTGTTTTCTCTTAAAAAGAATCGATTCTTACGTTTCAAAAGTTATCAAGGAGAGTAGCGAATAAATAAATAAGAGGGATTCATTGGAGGAGGAGGGGGAGGGAATTCGGACTAGCCGTAGGTTGTGTGTGTGTTCTCCGTTAGTTGACTCAAACAAAATATTGTTTCGCAAATTATTGCAATCAGAAGTTTGTTTTTGGGTTGACTTTGTTGCCAAAACCGTTGTAGTTGAGTGCGTTGGATACTGACTTTCCTTGTTAAGGAAATTTATCCACGGGGTTGGCACAACTCGTAATTTGGAGGCTTCTGATATCAGCGGTGTATTGAATCTTGTTACATTTATTTGGTAGAAATAACATTAGAGCCACGTCTTCCAGCCGTAAGTAAAGCTTCTGGAAACAGACAAGTCTAAAAAAATAAATAAATTCACAAAACTTTTCTTTGTGGAAATAAGCAAATTAAGCATTAATTTTAGAGGGACTATACATATATTTACTTTAAAAATATACCTCCTTGTAGACAATAGAATTTCAGAACAGAATTTGATTTTGTTAATTTTTCATGGATTTATATTATAGATCATAATAAATGTACAACGAAAAACTTAAAATTCGGAAATTTTTTTGTGGATATAAGCAAATAAGGCTTTAATGTTAGAATAAGTGGTATTATTAATAGCAATTAACCATTAATTCTACATTTGAATGATTTATATCTGTACGTTTCCAGTGAGTATGGGAGTAAGATTGTTTTTGGGAATTTTTTCATCTGATGACTCAGAAATGCGTCTCACTATTTGGACTGGAAACAGAAAAAGCCCTAACTATTCAGAAAGCTTTAAAAAAAGCTAAAGTGAAGAACCGCAGTTTTATATTTACTTAAAAAGTATACCTTTTTGTGACTATAGAATTTAGTTAGTCTATAGAAGAATATAGTCAGACTATAGAAGGTTCAATTTGAGATTAGCATTTGTTAATTTTTATGGATTTATATTATACAATTTCATAAATATAAAAGACAAATCTAAAAATTTCGCACAATATTTCTTTGTGGAGGTAAGCAAATTTGACATTAATTTTACAGAGACTATAGTAATATTTACTAAGAAAGAATATATATATATATTTGTGATAATGCGATAATATAACTTTAAAACAAAATTCAATATTAGAATTGCTTTTATTTATTTTCGTGGATTTATATTTGACTGTTTAGGAAAAATTAACCAAAATTAATATTTTTAGTGTATTTTCGTGCAAACCTTAACAAATTAGTATGTAGATTACATATAGAAACAGAAGAATTACAATTCCTTTCTATTCAATTTCATTTCAAACGATTTTTCTTCAGAAAAGAAGAAGTATTAATCAATTTATTTATTTTGCACAATGTCTAATAGAAAAGAAAATATTGGCTTGATATGTCACATTAAAACTGCTTTTTGCTACTGAGGAAAATTTAGCCAGAAAATGTAAATTAACGGTGATTTCAAAACAGTATAAATGCTTTCAACTGGGATAAGAATTGAAACTAATGAACTTTTGAGCTGAAACCAAGAGTATTGATAATTCAGCGCTGCCAGTTTACTCAGAGAAAAAATTAATAATATCTATTGTTGAAGCTTTTTTTGACACTATGTAGTATGGATGATTTAAATTATTCATTAAAAATAATAGTACTCATTAAAGCTCATTTGTATACACACAGTTATAAATTGTTATATTATTCAATATAAGAAACTATTGAAATAATGCTTTTAGAATCGTGTTTTTGAAATCATACAAAAAATTATTTCAAATTTGATAAAACTATTTCAAATTTGAATACTGCTTAGTGGATAGTCTAAAGATATCTTTTGAAATTTCAGTTTCTATACCTTAAATTCCAAATCCGACAGACTTGCAGGCCAATGATACAGAGAGGCACAGCATCCACCTTCACAATTCCTCGTGTGACCTAGAGGTATGACAGTTTATATAGATTTTGATTAATGCATATTTGGGATCGCATAAAAATCAAATCATCCTTTTTAGGTGCATTTCAAGTAAATTACTTGCTATATATTATATAGTTTTCTCAAGAAATTTTACCTTTGAAAGCGATAGATTTTTATAACAGACCAAAACTTCAACAAGGTAAATATTTTTCAACCTGATACCAGATTTAGCTGGTTTATTTTTAAAGAAAATTAAGACTGGTTATAAATACTTTAAAGTATATTATTCCCTTACTTAAATAAATATTAAAACAATATAAAACATTAACTAACGAATGGAATAATTGCTCTTTTGCTGTTTCAGTAAAATTGTCTATATAGAGAGATTAAACCATGTAATGTCCTAATATGAACTTCATAAATAACAGTAACATTTTATTCTTGCACAGCTGAAATATAATTAAAACACACACGCACACATAATTAATAGACAAAATAAATAAATTTACTCACTTATAATGTATTCGTACTAAAAAATAATCTCACTTAACCATTGTATTTTATACACATAGAGCAAAAAATCAATAAATGTGTTAATTCAGATACTCGGAGGCATTCCAGTATGATATCACATTATTGTTCACAAATAAAGTATGAAATACTGGACATCCAACACTTGTTTCCTATTACGGTTAATCAAGAGGTTTATTTGAATAATTGTGAATTGACTGTAGGTGCTCATATATTGGGACATTCGATTAGAAAGATTCCTCAACAGTTAAATTTTTTCTAATCCATAATAAATTTTATCATTGTCAGGTGGAAATGTATATTAAAAATATACAGAGCAGTCACTTTCCTAGCCTTAAGGAACTAATAGAAATCGGCAAACATGTTCAGAATCAATGGGCAGATATCTTTGTTAGGGGTTGTTGGGAGTTTCTATTTCAGATGAAGTACATTTGTCGGGATCAAAATTGTCCACAAGGAGGAGATCGGACTTGATTTTTAAGATCCTGCTGTTGCCATAAAGTCTCAAAATGCAAGAAAGAAATGCTCTGAGGCATTTTAAATAATGCAAAGAGTACCATATTATAATATCATCTATTAGATTATCAGAGAAGTATTATAATATCATCGATAGTATATCATCAATAATATCATCGATAGTATTATAATATCATCGAAGTATTATGAATAAAGATTTATAGTTTGGCATTGATAGTTGCGTGAAACTTGATAATGCTACGTGAATGGTATTTATTAGTGCATTGTGTCGGCTGAAAAAGTTTATGGTTTTGTGTCACAGCTTGAAATTATTTCCTCTTGATTCTTAGTAATTATTTTATTAAGAAACTATTAGTAGGAATGACCTGTATGAAGAAATTTTGAGCAATATGCTTTCGAATCTATCGCAATACTTTGAAAACTCTTTTTTTGTATTAATACGTTAACATTTCTGTTTATATTCCTACTTCTATTTCATTTGATTAGTGTCAAACCTTGATACGATCCCAAGTACTGTATGATAGAGCTGTTGTTTCATAGTTTGACAATAATCAGATGAAAGTTATCTGGTTAAATCAAAAACCTGAATTGCACATTAAAAACCATTTTTGAATCAAATTGGTGCTTTGATGACATACTAGAGAAACTTGATCAGAAACTAAACGTGAACTGCTTAGTGCGCTGTAGGTTAAATGGAACATAATTGTTGACTGAGGCATTCTTTTCGAGCATTTCCCAGTGCACCAAGAAGTCCTTAAAAACTGCCTCAACAACTTCTTTGAGACCAGACCAGGCGATTTTTGGCGGAACGGCAACAACAAATTGGTCGAGAGTTTGTAAACAGCAACGGCGAATATATAATTGATTAACTTATTGACATAATTATTTCTTTGTTTAAATAAAAGTCTTTGGTAAAAACTCTACGAACTTATTCCCCAACCTAATTTTAGTCTCGTATGCTTTCTTCAACTTTACATTTCACTGCATTTCGCAAATTATTTAAATTGTTTGAATAAATTTTTTGCTGGTCCCTTTTCTTATTCTAAATTTATCATTTATTTTCCAAAATATCATACCATGACCATTCTTGTATTAAATTCATTTTTTCTTTTTGCATAGTATGTCTCATATGAAGAAAGGTATAAAATTTGGAATAAAACCATCCTATCTATATTAGTTACTGAATTCTTTTAATAAATTAATCTTATTAATAACTATTCTGTATAAAAATAGACGTAATCTCTCCAAACTTCCGCCAGCTAGTTATAAAAAAGTAAATTCCATAATAAGTAAACGTTTGATTATACGAACCTCTAATTTACAAACATCCTAGGTCTTACGAATTATTGACTGGATTCTAACACTTCCCACTGACACAATTATAGTTTTGATTTTCTTTTAAGAACTAAAATTTTGAAAGTTCTCTTTTATGCATTATCTCCTTTAATGTTTTGCTTTTTATAGCAAAGAAATGACTTGAAAAAAAATTAGATTGGTGTATTAAAGAATCCTAAATACTACAATTTTGGACAACTAACTGCACTTTAAATGTTGAAATCCCAGATTTTTTAAAGCAACTGATGAAGATTTTCTCCTGCCTAATCTAACTTTCATCTTACAGTCCATGCATCAAAGTGTAATCAATGTCTTCAGGTGCCGATATCGTCAGCAGGAACTTTTGAAATAAATAATCATGCTTTGAAATTGTCTTATGAGGTTGACATTCTAGGCACAATATTCGTTTCAATCTATATTTAAAAGATGCTGCACGAAAAAAGGATATATAGGTCATCTTTATCAAAGAAACAGAGTCCAGTGGCTCATTATCTTTGAAGAATCACTTACCGTTGACTGTGATCGGTAGGTGAACCAATTTACCGTTCTCTTTACGAATTCGTAAAATCGAGCGTCTACAACTTATTATGAATAGTTGTAATCAATAAGGCATTCTTTCCAGGAGCCAAGAAAATATCTTTAAATTTCTCGATGAAAAGTCGAGTTTCCTCGGAAAAATATCTTTCTATGTTCTCTTTATAAAATTATCAAAATTACCAAACAACAATCATCCACAAAATAATAAATACAAAAAAAGTATTACCACAATTAGTAAGACTGTCAACGAGATTGGGAGTAAGATTATTGAGAAGGAAAGAAATCACATTTACTGACATATGTTGAATAAAGGTGACTAAAATCAATGAGATTCTGAATAATTTTTTCTGGTAAAATATTATCCAAAGCTTGAAATAATGATCTTACCTAAAATAAAATATCTAAAAATGTAAAAATTATGTTTTGTATTTCAAGAGATGAGTACCAAAAGGGAAATGTATTATTAGATCCACTATTAAAGGTTAAATTTATAAGTTCTCATGTGACATAATGACGTCATACAGAATCATCCAATTATAAATGAATATAAAATAAAAAATTTTCACGTGCTGAGTTACATTTTGCGGAAGGATTTTATTCACGGGATTCACAATATCAAACGATCATAGACATGAAATTTATATTTGGTTAGTTTATTTATATAACAAGTCACCACTTATTTTTTTCCAGTCTGTTTAATCTGTATAGTTAAATTTCAAAATTTGACATGATTACATAACCGTTCAAATAATAATGCTAGATACATGCATTTAATATATGATATATTCAAAAGAACATTTAAATTTATAATTAACATAACAACAACATTTAAATTTATAATCATCTTAAATATGATATACAGTTTATAGCTGAAATAAAAAAGGAAATGAATATAAAATGAAAATATTTTATAAAAATTAGTTATTATAATAACATAAATAGTATAGTATATGTTTATGTTATTATAATAAATAATTTTTAGAGCATAATATTATGTTTATTTTAAGGTGTGAAATTAGAAGATAAAAAGGAAATTTTTATATTTTTGAAAAAAAGTGACAATTTTAGTTTACTATAAGTATTTTTGTTTTTATGTTGTTAAAAGCTATAAAAGATATTTCATAGTCAGAAATCTTTAAAAATTTAATAACAGAGACAAATTATATGTAAAACAACATATTTACACATAAAAATTCTAGAAAGATACACAGCAAATTACGATAACTACAAAAACGAGAATGTTTTATAAACAATAAAAGTATATAATTTTCATCTGCAGTAATTCACTATAGCTGTAATTTTCTTTTGAAAAATGTTATAATATAACATTTTTATGTTTACATGTTTTTATGATTTTATTTTTCGTATCGCTAATAAAAATCGGAAACGAAGAAATTATATATTTTTCAAGTATTCATCTCTTATTAAAAGCTTAGAAATATACTTGAGTAAAAAATAAAAGTGAAAGAAATAGAGAATAAAATCAGCAAATAAATCCATTTTTTTATATAAATTTATATATTTACTAGATTAATGAAGACACATTTATTTTGGGTGTTCTTATTTATTTATTTTTTAATCTCATTCACATAATAGGTAATTTTTGATGATCTTTACGGGAACTGTCCCATTTAATTTTATCAGCTAATTAAGCAATAAATAATATAGTATTATTAATAAAATTATTTTTTAACTAATTAAATTAATTAGAAATGTAAGCAAAATTACACTACTGATTACTTTTAGTGTCTTTGTAAATCATTGGAAAATATTAAATGTTATTAAAAAGTAATACCTCGTTTATTCATCATTGAAAAAGATTAATGAATGATTTCTACAGTTCCACGAAATAAAATGTTAAAATTTATTTCTGTGTTGGGCATAAGAAACATAGATTATAACAAAAGCATTTGTTCCAACAAAACAGAACAAAAATTTCACATTAATAAAGTAAAGAGAAGATATTTGTGTTGAATGAATTACAAGTAATATCTGTTTTAAAAAGCAGAAATATTAATAAAGTTAATTACAAATTTTGTAGATTAATTTCAGTATTTTTGTTTGTCTTAGCATTCAAAATTTACAAAAGTAAATTATGCTATGAATAACTGGAAGAAATTATAAGTAGAAAAATTCAAAAATTATTATTTTTTTCTTTCTAGTTTTTCTAGAATAAATATTTTTCAATAAATTTTCTTAAATAAATTGTTAAATTTAAATTTATTATAGGAATACAAAAAATTAACCAAATTAAAGATATTTGATAATCATTTACTTTCTGTGATAAATATTTTTTAAATAGTTCGAATGTATTAAACTTTTTTCAATATGATCCTTTTTAAATTTGAAGTATAAATTTTATTACATTAATAATTTTAGAGATAGAGCCAAGATAATAAAGTAAATAAAATTTACACGAGTTTTATAACTCATGTAGTAAATTTGCAATAATAATATAACTATATATTTTTAGAAATTACTTTTTTTTCATTTTTATAAAAAATAAGTATAGATTACTTTTATAAAGATTAAGAAAACCAAGTTACGAAAATAGAAAATATATAATTTAACTGAAATTTAATTCATTATATGACTAAAATAACATGTCAGAAAAACTGTGGGCACTATTTTATTATATCCTTAACATTTCTGTATTTATTATTTGGGAATTTTTAAAAAGTGAAATAAAGTAATACCCTCACTAACTTTTTATGTTGATTCATTAACCTGAAATTAATTCTTCAAAATTCATCAACATGAATATTTTAAAATTCACTAACTTTCTTTTAAAATTATTAATCATTTCCATTTAATACTGTTATTCATTTCAGTTGAATACGACAAATGTTTAATTTAATTTATTACATTTCATTGAAAAAGGAGGATATTTTCAGGATGTTTTTGTTTTAATTAGATATTTTTTGAAAATAAGGTATTTATATTGATTAGAGATAAGCGATTGTGCATAAATTTATAATTCTGTTCTCTATTTAATCAATTGTTAAATGCGTAATATTTATTAATATATTTTGTGCATTTATTTCTATGAATAATAATTATAAAATGAAAATGATTATCTTAATTTCAATTTTCCGATGATTCTGGTATTTTTTTCCAACATCAAAATTTATAAACTTTTTGGAAGTTTCATTAATTACAATATGAACTATTTAAATAACCCCTTGTGTTTTCAATTCTGTTTTTCTGGGGCTAACTTTTTAAACTTATTGATTTCTAAAAGCTCGGAAAGAAACAACTTGAAGGGGGAAAAAGTGTCCGATAAGAAGAAATTTGCAATAAAAGCTTCATTACCTAATTCCTTTCACTCTCTATTTTAGCTTTTTTTATTGGCAACACAAACGAACGCAGACGAACTTTTTTGTTTTCGAAATTCAAAGTTGCATATTTATTACGCAGCTCAAGGATTGGCTACACTTACCCTAATGGAACACAGCGATAAATTCCTAACTGCCTTGCATTTCAAGCTCAGACGGAAAGGAAGAGGTAAAAGTCTTCTAAATCATTTACGGATTTATCCAGGAATTTATTTATTTTTTTTTCATCATGTATACATTTTCTTTCCTTTCTCTCTAACTTCATGCATGCAATGACTCACTTATTTATTTATTTTCTCGAAAAAAAAAATCGCAGAACTTCACACGCCCTCTATCGGGAAAAAATTTAATTCATCAAAAATTTCATATATATATAAATTATAGTGATATTTAGTTTTCCCGTTTTTACTTAAATGAAAAGTTCCTGTTTATGAGGCTTTCAAGGAAAGTGGTAGCTCCAAAAGCTTTCGGAGAGGTCTCAGGCTATATATATATATTTTTTTACTTTTTCTCTACTATCTGCGTTCCCCTTTTTTCTCCTCCTGTTATTAAATGCTTTTAAGCTCTCTGAGAAAAATACGAGTTTTATTCCTTAAGGGGTACTTTTGAGAAGCAGTTTTCCATTAAGTTCTGAAGTATGATCACTTAGCCTGGAATAGCAGCAGTGATTGGAAATTCGCATTCCCTCTCTTCCCGAGAACAAGCACTTTATAACACACATGCGATAGAGGAGATATTACTTTAATGCCCGAAATGTATTTAGCTTTCACGGGTTGTTGGTTAATAATTTATGGTTCTTCAGGCTCACAGAGAAACAATCGCCTTTTATTGAATTTCCACACTTTTTAATGCATCTTTTCGCATTCTTTGTAATTCGTTTACGAGTAGTCAAATAACGTTTCATAGGTGTTGCAAATATCTTACCATCAAATTTTTCTTATGGTTGGCTAATTTGTAGGTTCAGTTGAACAATCGTAGTTATTCAAGATTTAAAATATAAGAATTTAATAGTTTATAATATGTAGTTAAATAACATTTTTAACTATTGCAAACATTTTATTCTAAAGTTATTTTAATATATTAGATTAGTTTGTAAGCACGGGGTAACATTAGATGTTATTCATAGATTAAAATGTATATGAATTCTGTAATCTATAATATGTCATCTTTTTCTTAGTAATATTGTTTACTAAGGCACAGGTGCCTTATAATCCATGATGCCAAATTCTGATATTGGCGATTTTTTGGCGGATTTTCTTATGTATATAGCAACCTCGTGTTTATTACGTCATAAATATGTAGACCTATAAGAATTATGCAGAAATTTCTATTTTGGTAACCTAATATTTACGTCATCGTGCACGTCACGATACGCCATCTTGGAAACATTTCTTCATCGCCAAAAAAATTCAGAATTTGGAATCATGTATTATACAGTACCTGTGTCTTTACTAATTTTGTAGAATCAGTGGAATATTCGTGATTTAAAATATAACAGTTTAATAACTTGTAATAAATAATAATATGTAGTCCAATAACATTGTTTAACTGTTGTGAATATTTTATTACCAAGCTATTTTAATGTAGCCTAATTTGTAAACTTAATGGAACAGTGGAAGATATTCATGGTTTAAAAATAAGAACTGATTAATTTTTAGTATGTAACCAATAGCAAATAGAGTAAACTAATATTTTTAAAGCTGTGAAAGTGTTATTTAACCAATCTGTTTTAATATATTAGCCAAGTTTGTAAGCACAGGAGAATAGTAAAAGTCTTATTCATGATTTAAAATATAATAATTCAATAATCTGTAATATATCGCCAAATAACGTCTTTGACTTCTGTACATATTTTATCACTAAGCTATTTAAATATTGTACCCTAAATTGTAAACTTAGTAAAACAGTGGATAATATTCTTGTGGCTTAAAGTATAGCAATTTAATGTTACTTTTCAATATGCAGTAAAAAACATCTTTCCTAGTTATATTACAAATAATTTACCATCATGCTATTCTATAAGATTAAAATTTATTAATTTGATTAAAATTTATTAATTAAATTTATTAAAATTTATTACTTTAGAATATTCGAAACTATTCATGAGTTAAGGTATTTGTAATTGATGATAATTTTTTCCCTAATTCCTAGCCAATTTTAGTACATTTTGAACTTTTGGTATTATCAAGGGTGGAATTGATGGTATCTTGTATAGTAATGAAACCAGCGGGTCTGTCATAGTAACACCAATAGTGGATATATCAGTGAAATTTAAATGATAGATCCGAACAGAAGGATTGAAGACTTGGCTTGCCACTCCCAGTCCTATTTCACTTGGAAAAACATTGAGAATAGGATCTATTTTATGAGTTGCTATAAGCAAATTCGATGGCTTTTCGGTTGGGTCCTAATAGAACCAGCTACTTTTCAGTTGGAAAGAGGAATATCTCTCTCAACTATGTAGTCACTTTTACGTGTTAAAAATTAATCAAAAAAATTTAATTCTATGGATTTTATTTAGATTTTTCAAAACTTGATTTCATTATAAGCACCTTGCATTTCATAAGATTACATGATGACAGCGTTTTGGAAAGACTGACTAGTTTTCAGGCAAGTATGAATATAGGTTTAGGTTTACATGCAATAATTCCTAGTTGATTTGAAGGTACCTTTTAATATTTAAAAAATTTCATTATTGGTCTATAAATCTTTAGGTTTTTTTCTTAATTAATTTTATATGTGATAATTTTCTTCAGCTATTTTAATGGAACAAATTGATTGAAATTAACTGAATTTTAAATTGTATCCTAAACAAGCTATTTTTATATAAGTGATTTCGATTTTATAATTTTAGCTAATTCAATAAAAAACGCTCAATTTCTTTTATTCTATATATATCTTCATATCATCAGGTGCCCAATATATATATATATATATATATATATATATATATATATATATATATATATATATATATGTGTGTGTGTGTGTGTGTGTATGTGTGTGTGTGTGTGTGTGTGTGTGTGTGTGTGTGTGTGTGTGTGTGTGTAAATATATATAGGTAAATTTTTCTGCTATTTTTTGATTTCTTGTAAGTATTTGATTGCTTTGCAATTGTAACTGCAATATAGCCTGTAATAGTATTAATTTTACTCTCAAGATACGAGTATATATCTTTTTGAAATTGATTATATATTTAGGGCTTGACGAAAAAATCTCAAGTATAGACAATACTATAATTTTTCAAGACATAACTGAGTGGAAAAAATGTTTGAAAATGCGGTACTTTCAATAAAAGCATGTTACTATATAAATGTACATGCATCATAAATATACCAGTATTTCTCCAGTATATTTTTTATTTGTTATTTTTTATTTAAAGTTATATTTTAAATTTATGCGTTGTTTGATGAAATGTCATACATTACTAAATAGCTTGCATGCATTACTAGATAGATTAAAATTCTGTGGTAATAAAGTTCTCATAGCGAGAGATCCCTCTCCTTTTTTTAATTAGTATAGCGTTTAATCTGATTCATATAGAATGAACTCTACTTTAATCCTTTTTTCTGGAAATTCCAGTATTAATTAAAATAACTTTTATTTGGACTGGTATTTTTCTTTAATATTTATTTGGTAGCATGAGAAACTTGATGAATAACATTTAATCATGTTCCCTTTGTCATAAGTGTGTTATTTTCTGAGAAATTTTACCATAAATATCAGATAAATATGTTACTTAAAATGTTTAAAACATCTCGTTTGGATTGTAAGACTAGATTCGTGTCAATTCGAGTTGAAAATACACATGGTAATCTACTTATTTTTTGACTGACAATGTTACGAAGGTTACTTTGATATTTTTGAGAACTTGCAAACGAGAAAAGATTTACAGTTAGATTTGAAATATTTTATCTCATCAGACTATCATTCATTGAGTAGTTGCGAATATCTTATCGTAGAAAGCAGAACTCAAAATCGAAATCCATCGAAAGCATTATCATTCAAGGATTTTCAAAGACTTCAAGTACAAATAAATCAAGAAGGATGAATTTGATGCCTGCAATCAAAATCTAGAAAGGGAAGTCCGTCTGCTATTACTGTATTAGCTTGCATATGGTTTGCAAAATTTCCCTTGGTCCTAATTTTCTTCAAGAAGAAAAACACATATTGAGGTTGTTGTCAGCTCTTATCCCAAATATTGATTTCCCCAGTACAGAAGATATATTAATTGAGGACTGTCATTTTATCTACCAAATGATAAAAAAAGAACTTAAAAGTTGAACCCGCTGCCATCCATATAATTATTCATAAAGAAATGTGTATGAAAAAAGTAGTCCACTATTAAGTTCTCCATAATTAAATATTTTCCGTACATGTCTGTTAAAGATAATACGTTGGAAAGATAGAAGGTATAGTCATGGTAAACCAATAGATTATTAAAAGTGTTCCAGAAATTCAAGATTCATATTAAAGGATTCATGTTTCACCATACCAATGTCCCTTCTCATTTAACAAGTTGAATTTTTCAATCAAAAACGCATCAGGCGACTTAACATTTAGCTTATTCAGCTGGTTTATCTGTATGTGATTTTTGGCTCTTTTCTAATCAAAATAAGAACTTACATGGATATCAATTTTAATAGAAGATTGCTGGGACTATAAATGCCTTTTTTCATCAATTCCGAGAAATGAATGATTTGAGGTCCCACTCTTTGAGAAATTTATCAACAGAAATGTATTATTGGGATTTTTGTTACGAAACGCACATTGTACTTATTAAAAATATTTCAATAGAGAGTATTCAAATGGTCTTTTCAAAAGTCGAAACACACTACTAGAAGGTCCTTAAAATTACATAAATATAATTTAAATACCTAGGTGTTTTTTAAAGTAACACCCGAATATTTCTAAAATGAATTTAAAATTAATTTTTTGAAAGGATATGGCTCATTGAAATTCTTTATAAAATTATTTCAGTCATAAAAGATGTTTACGCGAAACACATTTTAATATATTCCCCCCCTTTAGCAGTAAGTTCAGTAAATTTACCGTAAGATGTGTCTACAGTTTTTGTTATTCAAATATAATTCAACAAAACTTCAAGGACACGTTGTTTGTTATACACCGTGCATAATTTTAAATATAAACAGAAAATTTCTATTTATTAAGAAGGTATTGCTTTTTATACGGTTTTTAAAAGTATATGTTTTGTTATTACTATCTATAGGAAAAGAATTTTAAGAAGAGTGATTATATATATATACATAAGAACTTGTGGTCATTTATATATTGCTATATATTCGAGCGTAAAAATATTTTATAACGAATTATTGATCTAGCTAGATACGTGTTTTTTGGGACTGAAACATCAAGTTAAAATTTGAATAACACCATTTTATTTTCGTGTCTTAACAAATTTAAGAAATTATTTAAAAGTTTAAAAACTAAATCATATTGTCATTATTGATAGTAGTATCAAACAATAACATGGAAAAAATAACAGAATTGGGAATATCTTATAAACACAAGTAAAATAAGTTATGTAAAGCTAAAAGAAACAATTTTTCATGTGAAAAATAAATTTGAATAATTTAAAATTAGAATAAAGCCAATTTTTATGACAAAAATATGTAAGTTCAAATGAAATGAAAAATAAACATTTTTTAGAATTACTTGTAATTCTTTAAAACTCATTTTCGCTTTTATGGTTGACTCTTTACTCTGTTTCTTTAAAACAAAATATTAAATTATATAATCTTCTTGAAGGGCCATCTACTGTTACTAATTTGCAATATTTAATGAATGCATTTTCTACACAGTCTGCTTTATAATAAAACAAGCATGGGATTTATATAAACATTATTTAATCACTCTAAGCCTCACAGTAATATTAGCATAATGTTACATAATTAACACGATGAATGGCAACATTCAGATAAACATACGAGAAGCGTAATTTAACTGAGACGTGTAAACATAGTACAAATTTAGCAAATTTGTAAATTTATCTGTTTCTCCAGCACTCATAAATAGCAATGAATAATTATATTCAGACTGTTTTAATTTCAATTAATGAGTTTTGAAACAAAATACGTTAACATTCTTTTAAAAGGATGGAAGGTTAAGCAATTCCATCCTTTTAATCCTATTATATTTAAACTAGAATAGGAAATGAGACTTTAAAATGGATTTGTTTGTGAGTTCTGTAAGTTTTAAGTTTATTTCCAAAAGAGTAAGCACTTATTTTTCATAATTATTTTATTATCACATTAAAATAGATATAAAAAAACTAATATAAAAAACCTGATATTATATTGTTAGGAACGTAATTTCGTGTTTACCCAACGCAGGACTTAATTTAATTTTTCACAACCAAAAAGCTTCACCTTAAGTTACATATTATATTTTGACAGCTGATATAAAATGCTTCTACATTTTAACAATTGAAAAAGTAAAAATGCTTCTCATGGAAAAAATATTATCCAATCAGCTCAGAGAAGTTATATTGACAGAAGGACCGAAACTTGTTTACCAAATTTCAATTTTGAAGTTGAAAATGTGCCATATTCTGAAAAGTCAGTTGAAGCAGATGAATATAATAAAGGCACTAATTGAAGCAAACCAGAAAATAACAAATAGGGAAATCACACAGATTAAATTTATCGAATGAGACACTTCATGATATCTTGAAAAATCTCAGTTTAATCTTAAAAGCTGGATATATAGGTTTCTAAAATTCTTATGGAAAGAGATTTGCGTGGTTGCTTAATGCTTGTGATTTTACTGCTTGAATGGGATATACAACCACAACTACCGTATTCTCCAGATCTTGCACCTTCTGATTATTATTTGTTCTATTCTCTACAAAATTCTTTACTGGAAAAACAAAAATTTTATGAGCGCAGTATCCTTCTGCAGACAGAAAGATGATAAAATGTATTGGATCAAAATAGACACAAAAAATATTACTAATTTTTCTAAACTTCTTTTGCTTGGAAAAATTTTTAATTGTAAATTAATTTTTTTTCTTCCTCTGTGGCACAAAAGTCCTGGGTTGGCCCTGACCCTTTAAAGAATTTTCCTCCCGACCTCACTTTTTTTGGCCGTGGTCTTCCAAGTGATCACTCTTAAAATGGCAAAATTTCTAGGCAGTCAGCTCATATAAGAATGGCTCAGTCCCTAGCTCTTGTTCCAGAGGGACTGGCCAAGAACATCTTCCGTGTTGAAAATTACTTCTTCATTCTAATAGCATTATCAGCCAATTGTAAAAGAATATCTTATTTAAGTTCCTGAAATCATTGAACTTCTTTATTGAAATATATTGGATAAATCCGTCAATTATGTTCCAATGTTTCATATTGTATTTTAGCTGCCTCGAAGCTAAGATGGAGATTTCGCTTAAATTCTAAAACAAGTTAGAAAGACTAAATAAAGAAAACTAAGAGCACCTTCTTTGGCTCTCGAAAAACAAACAATTTAAAAACTATGAGAATGACTGTTGTTATTTCGAAATTTTCAAAATGCATGTTTTTTTTCTGTTATTAAATTGAAACAGAATTTACATTAGTTGCAATGACATAAGTCATGAATTAAGACACTTTTAGGCCCTGAATGTTGAATCTGAATTATAAAAATTAACGATATATTATGTTAGATATATTAGAATCTCAAATTTTATTATAATAGTGGGGATATTAATGGCAGAAAACTATAAAAGTAAGAAAATATTAATGGTAAAAAAAACTAAAATAATTTGAATATTAATGACAGAGTGAGATAGTAATGGCAAAGAAAACGATAAAAGTGGAAATATTAATTGCAGAAAGTAATTAATAAGATTATATCATAATGATAATTTTCCCTATAATTTCTTATTTTTAATATGATTTGTGCATTTCAGTTTAATTTGTATTTCACTATAATTTCGGTATGCTTAATAATCATTTGAATTAGTTACAAAACTTTATATTAAAACAGTTTTAAGAAATGTGAAAAGTTCTTCGAAAACTACTTCATTGAAATAACATGTTTTAACATACACAAAAAAAAGTTAAAACCTAAGAAACACATTTTTGAATAAAAAATAAATACAAACGCAAAATCTAATTTCAATATTTTTTATATTTTTGACCTGTTTTTCCTGTGTTTTTTGTTTTTATACTCATGTAGAAACAACAACAGCTGCTAATTTCATTTTTCTAGGCATTTTTTTTTTTAATATCAGGGGTAACATTTCAAAAAGAATTCTTTTTGTCCAAAATATGTAATTAGGTTCTCAAATGAACATTTTTACACATTTTACATTTTAAAAATATTTATTCCATCTTAACATGAATTTATATTTTTTGATGACTTTAAAACTTATTTTTTCAAATTTCCTGTGTTTTCTCTCGCTCTCTAAATTAGTTTTAAGATTTACAGAAATTTAAGGAATGAGCATTTTACTCAATATTTTTTTCATAACATTTGATGTATAATTTATGAAGTTCTTACAACCTGCATTATTTTTATCAAAATTATAGCGAATGTAATATTCGCTATAATTAATGAAAATTGTGAATAATGAAATTAATTTAACTAATGAAAATGTTAAATAAATGAATCACTGTTATTAAAATATATAAGATGTTTTCTTGATAAAAGTTGAATCTTTCTACGATTGAAACTCACGATTTATCAGTTACCATACAGAGCATATAATATTTATCAGTTAAATTTATTAAACTTAGAAAATTCATTAATATAAAATTAGTACCATTTGATTAATAAACTGAGGTATTTATGAACGACATACTGCATATACAAAATTTTATCTTTTTTGCAGTTTCAAATCGTCAAGAAAGTTATTACTTAAAAGCATTCGAAAGTGTCTATCATAAGTTGAGAGATTATAACTTTTATTAAAAGCCAAAAATCCATAATATAGATTATTTAAAATAACTTTGTTAAAGAGTTTGTTTAAGTTGTTGCAAAATCAGACTACGCAGACGTGATAAGCTAAGAATCAGACAATTCTAACTAAATGATTATTAAAACTTTTTTATGAAGTGCTAGAAGGAAAAATCTTTTTAAGCCACGCAACATATTTCATAAAAATTATCGATGTCAAATTATTTTTCTTAAAACTGTGGCACAAGTAAAAATCGGGACATAGCGTGGTACCGAGTGACGGATATATAATGTAAGGCAGATCCATTAGGTTCAGTTCTAATAGGCCGAGGATGAATGCAAAAATCAATCAACAGCAAGTTGTCGGGTCTATTGAATATGAAGGAATTTGGGCTCAGATGCCGTATAATCTTGGATGACAAAATTCTGAATTTTTTTGGCGATGAAAAAATGTTGCCAAGATGACGTATTGTGACGTGAGCGATGACGTAAATACTGAGTTGCTAAAATAGAATTTGCTGCATAATTCTTGTATGTGTCTATATCTATAACGTAATAAAAGCCAAGATGCCAGATGCATAAGAAAATCCACCGAAAAAAATCACCATAGTCAGAATTTGGCATCCTGGATTATATGGCATCTGTGCCGGAATTTTTATCACATCTGCTTATTCATACACACTTGTTTTTAATAATGTATTTTTAGATGAAAATTCGTCTATTATCTGGATGAAGAGAAAAATGGGCCTCATCAGAAAATATTATAAATTGTAGAACCCTTTCTCATCTAGTTCAGATACTTCGTCATCTTTGTGAGGCCACGGTGCCTCTCCGTTAATGTAATACCATTAATCTGCAAGAACATAGGCTTAACCATGCGGCTTATTTTGTTTAATTTGAATCAAAACTGCGATTGCAGTAGCCGAGTGGTGATTTTGTTGAAGAATAGGGACATGGGCATTTTATTGATTTTTAAATTTTGGAGTTAAATATCGCGATTCTTTATGTGTTGTTGCATGTCTACGGCTTTACCATGTTCTTCAATCTATACTTCATGTCTTCAAACAGTTCAAATCCTAGAAATCCTATTTTGGGAAAACTTCATTGGTTTCTATTACTTCAACTGGTATTCTCTGGACTAGGTGCAGGGACGACAAAAATTTCGGCTTTTGTTTGACCTCCCATTAACTGACCAATAACTCTCCAAGCTTCTAATTTGATAAATGACTTCATTAAGTCGTAGTACTCATTGAAAAAAACAATTATTGACTGTAATTTAATGCTTGCCACTTTGTCTTTCAATAGATTAAATTCAAGATTTTAAGATAGGTGTAAGATTCAAAATCCTTATGTCTTAAACTTGAAAACGAAAAAAAAATTGTTTGTTTGTTCTTCTATTTTCTATGTATATATAAAAAAGATTCTCTTCTTATAGAAAACGTCTTTATTTTATTAATCGTACAATACTGTGTTGTTGTAAAGGATAATAATTCTGAATGCGTTTCTCCAAATAGAGAAACCAATTTCACTGTTTATAAATAGCCTTCTTTTAAAAAAAATTCAACTGTCGATATTAATTACGAACTTGTTTATTTGGCTATTAATATAATTTGGAGACTTATCCCCTTAATATAAATATTTTTACCTATCCCTTTAATATTAATACTTATCCCCTTAATATAAATATTTTTTTTAAAAAATTAAGTTTAGTTCAGGTGTAATACGATAGAGCGTATGTTTCCATTTCTTTACACTTAGAGGGTAGTTTTGATATCCAAATATCAATATTTACACTCGTGTCCATATATTAAGGATAATGCAAGTTCAGGCGAAGAAAAAAACAGAAGCAAAACAAATGTGACTTATTTGTAAAGCCTATTTATTAAACAAAAGGTAAAAAGCAAAAAAAAAAATACTATATGTTTGACATCATTAAATAAAAATTGCGATTTTTACTCCCTGAAGCAAATATAAAAAAAGAACCTATCTAAAAACCAATATAACATGGTTGACATGATGGTTAATACATAGTATGCCCCCCAGACGATGCAATACAGGCCGTACAACGCCTAGGCATGCTGAGTATCAAATTATCGATCTGATCTTGGGGAATATTACACCACTCATCAAGCAATGCACTCCGAAGTTCCGGTAGACATGTGGGAGGAGGTTGACGGGCTGTAATTCGTCGTCCAAGCATTTATCAGGCATGTTTTATTGGATTCAAGTCCGGTGAGTATGCTGGCCAGTCAATACGGATGATATCCTCCGTTTGAAGGCATACGTCTAGAATATTTGCATGGTGAGGACGGGTGTTGTCATTCATATACAGAAATTCTGCACCCATGGCGCCCCGAAACAAGCGCATTGTTGTTCCAGAATGACATCCCGATAGATATGGCCTGTTACATTCTGAACATGCAGGTTAGTTCTGGAATCCAGAATAATTCCTCCCCAAACTATAACACCGTAACGGTGTCGTTCAACGGTGTTCTCTTGGTGGTAACGGGTACATGGCTCTCTCCATATGGAAGTTCGGCGAGAATCAGACTGAAAGCTAAACCTGGACTCGTCGGAAAACATCGCACAAGATCACTGTTTCGGTGTCCACAATGTATGCTCTCTACTCCAGGCTAACCGCAAGCGACAGTGAGTTGCGGTAATTGGAACAAATCTGACAGATCTACGAGCACATAGACCAATGTGCCCTAAGCGTCTGTACACAGTCTGCCTTGAAACTGTCGTACTGGTAGCTGAAGAAAGCTGACGAGACAGGTCTGATGCTGTTCTCTATCTGTTTCTTTTGGCAATATCTGCATAATACCGCTCCTCATTCGGCGTTGTAACTTGGAGGCCACCTGTGCTGTAACGTCTTCTCACATTACAATCATCTTGGAACCTTTGTCAAAGCCTGGAAATGATACTTTGGGTGATTCCAAGTTCCTCGGATACTTCCAGTTGGGCACGTCCACATTCCAGATGGCCTATAATTCTAGCTCGTAAAACATCATCCAAATGCTTCCTTTGTGCCATAACTATGCGGTTATTGCACTGTAAGGCTTTTAAATTTCTTGTGAACAATATTACTTCCTTGCAATCATTCCTTTCTTACACTCTCGTCATTGTGACATAGTATCGGTGCCATCTGGTGGTTTCTTGTAATTTGTATATTATTCTTTAAGATGTGTGTGATAATTCTACATGTGAAATTTTTATTTTAGAATTCAATTTCTGTGTGACTCTGAATTGTTCTTAATTTATGGACATGAGTGTAATTTAAAATTTTTTCTAGTATATAATTTTATGGATATTATAATATTTTAGATTTGTCTGTTTTCTCTTAAATAAATGTTATTTGTTCTCAAAATTGTGTGTAATTTAGATGTAGCAATATTGAATTAATTGTCCAGTCTCATTATAATTCAAATTTACTTAAATTTATGAATCAGTTAAGAATTTAATGATTGATATATATCTTTAACTGAAGCAATATATCTTTTTACTTTTCATTTTTTGTGTGTAGATTTTGATTTTTATTGTTTTTCACCAATAAACAGTATGATTTTTTTCTTTATTTAACTTTGCACTCAAATACGAGAGTAGTCATAGCTATATACTTTTGATATCAACACGTTAAATTTGATTATGAAAATCATAAGCGATTTTTTGTTTTCTAACATTTTTAAAGGAATTCTCATTTAGAAAAGTTTGACAAAATTAAAAGTTACTTTGTAAAAAATTATGTTTTTTAGTTAATATTCATTTTCCGATATTGAAAATTCCATACCAAGAAAGAGTAGCAAAACAATTGTGCAAATTTCAGGGTAGATGCATTTACCGAGTTACAAATGCTGCAAAATGCACAGTTTTCCAGCGCACGTAGGATCAGATATAAGTTGAGGAAATGACAAAGTTGGCAATATTCGCGCCAGCTTAGAAAAAAATCGTTATTGCTGCTTGGAAATAATCGTTGAAAGTTTGTTCTAGTCACAAATGATCCCTGCGATTGTAGAGAATGCCAGGCCATCGTCGACGGAGTCAGTTCCAATTAGACAGATGAGTTCACGAGGGGCATCGTGATCGGACGGAGAAGGGTAGGTTGGTTCTTATGGCAAATTGGAGCTGACAGGCACTTGGACGCGTCCACATGGACTGTGGAACGTTTACGGGGTGCCGGTGCAGTCAGAGTTGCGTCAGTGCGCGTGGATTGACGTGTTAAATGGAGGTGGCAGCGGCCCGCAAAGCACGTCTACCGAAATTCTGCAGCATGTGCAAGACACCCTGCATGCTCCCATATCGAGCGAACCATTTGCCGTCAATTGATTGCAAGTTGCCTGTGCTCATCGAGTCCATAATGAAGACTGCCATTGATACTACAGCACAGACTCTCCAACATCTGTAATGGTGCCGGATTAGAGCGATGTGGACGACGGAGGGGCACAGGATCGTCTTCTCAGATGAGTCACGCTTCTGTTTCTTCAGCTATAGTCGCCGCGTACGAGTGGAGCGTCGTCGTGGTGACAAGTCCAATCTTACTGCAATAATGGAATGGCTCATCGAGTGATAACGTAGCATCATGGTTTGGGGAGCCATTGTGTACAATTCCAGGTCACCTCTAGTTTGTATTCAAGGCACTATGACAGCCCAACGTTTCGTGGATGATGTGCTGCAGTCGGTGATACTTCCCTATCTTAAGAGTTGCCCAATGCCCTTTACCAGGAGGATACACCCAACCACACATTGCTCTCATCAGTCAACATTCCCTGCAAAGTGTATAGCTGCTTCCCTGGCCACCGTGCTCCACAAACCTCTCACCAATCGAACAAGTTTGGAATATAATTGAATGCCATTTACAGACTCTCCCACTGTCTCCATCGGAAGACACACTTTGGTAAATGGTTGACAGGAAATAGAGAGCCATTCCTCAGGACGCCATCCATACTCTCACTGACTCTGTGCTGACACGTGTTGCTCATTGTATCCCCGTCCACTGACTCAACCCTGTTATCACTCTGTATAATATATATCATTTCGAAATACCGATAACTTAACTTCTTTACTGTCTCTTTCTGTTTGCCTAGTTTTGTAATCTTCTGGCAACTCTTTCTGGGTGTTGCATTTTGAATATTGGACAGTATATAAATTCTATGCTCAAATATATGAAATTTAATGATAATTTTTGTCAATTCATTTATTGCTTATGCTTTTTTTGTTACTACAGTACAGTTTTTTGCTCATCTGATGGATAGTCGAAACTATGAAAGAATAGTGCAACTGAAGAGCAACAATGCTCATTGTTCAATTACAATTTTTACAAACAGCTATGTTAGTATGGATTCAAGATACTTAAAAATTGTTTATTCATATAAATAGAGATGCAAGGGAGCCCCGACTGTACATTAAGATTAACCGGATTTTAGAATTACTCACCCACCACCAAGCGCTTCGTAATTTTGAACCACGGTCAGATGACGAGGTCACACCTGAGCTGTCTCCCTCTCCATATCCACGCCACACAAGTGGAAAGACTTTGGACCTCACAGATTAATGTAGGCATGTTCCCAACCACGAAGAATTACTGTGGGGGAGTGAATGATGCTTCATTTACCTGATTTTAATGGGAAGAGGTATATTGCTACTGAACCACTGGAGCTCCAGTATTGCTTATACTGAAAATATCATTAAATAATTTCATACTAAGCAAAATTCAAATCTAACAAACCTCTGCTTCTTTTTAAGAAAAATACATAAAATAACATATTTGTTTGTTTCTTGTTTGTAAATCTTATCTTAGTAACATAACGCAAATTTAGAGCTTTTAAACTTTATAATGGTTATCCTTTTTCTATAAACATTTTTTTACTTAATCAAGATTATCAAAAAAGATTTTTTGGCAAAATTAAAAAGTATTAATGTTATTTTTCAATTGAATATATGCAGTTTTGATTACATACAAATCTTATTACTGAGTATGTCATGAATTATGATACTTTTAATACATTTATGAATGTAATTTGCTGTGTTATATATATATATATATATATATATATATATATATATATATATATATATATATATATATATATATATATATATATATATATATATATATATATATATATAATCTAATATTTCTCTTTCGAATAACTAATTAAAGCATAAGCATCCCCTTTGGTTAAGTTTAAAAACAAAATTACAAAATTATTTTAATAATCAGGTAAAATGCTTTATTACTTTAAAAAAATGGAAGTTGAATTCGAATCAAATAACAAAACTACTGTAATAATTAAACTTAAAATCTGTATTTTTTCTTCTAATAAGACTTGTATTTTATTTGCTTCAGTAGCTAAATTAATATGAAAAGAAAAGAAATAAGAGAAAGAAATCTTGCTTGTAAATTTGTTTCTTGTGAAATATTAAAATATTAAATCAGATTAAAAGTAATCAGCTTCCAGGTTAAGATAAACTAAAAATTCGTTTGCAATCTTGAAAATGAAAGGTTGAAATTCATTTATACATGAAAGAATGATAGCTTCAAGAGAAATGAAATCAATTTAAGGTATGGAGGGAGGAAGCTGGAAAATGTTGAAATCTCATTTGCAGAGTAAAGTAGAGCGAGATAAATTACATTCAAATCGGAATGCATCAAATTCGTTGGAAAATATTTTTCAATTTTCTGTTTTTTAATTAGTTTTTGTATTTATCAATAAAATTTAATTTCGGCGGCTACATTCTCTGGATCCATCATCAGCATACTGCTTATTCCGTGACGAAAGGGCAAAGAATGGTTTGCATCTGAATTCCGAAACTTGGGAGCAGACGAGAATTGCACTGTTGCCATACCAACGCTGAGAAACTAACAGATTGGAAAGAGAGGGCTGGCAGAAAACTTGTTTGTGTCGTTCGTTTTCATCCCTCCCACATGCCCTCTCCCCCTTTCATTTTCAGATATACAGTTATTAGGTGTTCTTCTTCGACGATGTCGTCTGCGTATTAGATTAGTTTCCGAAAATTCTTTTTTAACAATTTCCCTTCTCCCCGTTCGCCAATTAAATTAAATACGACTAAAATTAGATTTAATTACAAAACGACTGCTGGTTCTCATCGCCATTAATTAAACTAATATCTCTCTTTCACGGCGAGGAAGGTAGTTGGCGCGCTATCGGATTATTGGCTCGTGCGCGAGCTTATTACGTGGGGAAGCGCCCTCTATCGAGAAGTGTGAAACAACAAAACTTCGTTTAATTAACGCCGCCATGTTGCAAGGCAATTAAACTGGTATTACCCGTTGGATTAAATTAAACTTAATTATACAGGAGCCCGCAAAGGCAAATTACGTTTGGCTCGAATCAATCTCGACTCGTTAATAATTAATAACGGAATAAGATTGAACAGGAGAAAGAGTTAGCGGAATAAATGTAATGATCTTCAGAACAAAATATGCAAACACTTGGGAAGAACTCACTTTCGTAACACGGGGAACATGCGATGCCTTGTCTGCTTTTACCCTCAGATTTAATTTAAATAAACTAAACGGGATTTCATGACGCAAAAACCATAAAGATATCTCAAAATTTTGGTTGCTTCAAGACAAAACAGAAGAAGATGTGACCTACATCTCAGCAAATTTAACAACCGCATTAAAAAATTTACATGCACACATTTCATAAAAAATATAATTTAAAATAACTTTTAGAAATAGAGTTACAAAATTCTTTTGCTCTAGAAAAATACTTTAAAAAAATCCTTAATCATAAATACTGCAAATTGTGAATTAAAATATTTTGTTTCTTTCTTTAATAGTATATAATAAAACCTTAAGATACTATTTCCCTGCGTCTAAATTTATAGCTGTTAGAAAAGTTTGACAAATTTATGGGTAAATAATTATTAATAAAAATAAAAGAAACACGTGCACGTTTGCATAAAAAGAGGAAAAATTACAGGAAAAATTTAAAAATACTTGTAATAATATAGTCTAATGTAGCATATTAAATATTTGTAATTCCACCAAATAAATACTGACATAAAACTGAAAAATATAAAATTTTCAATATATTTTGTTTTCAAAGAATTTTAATTCAAATTTTCTTTTAAAAATTAACCTATTTGTTTGAATCCCTATCTTGATTATATTCTGAAATGTTATGGAATACGTTCTCATTTGACAAAATGAAATAACTTTTTATCTTACAAAGTGAATATTTTGCGGATAGTTCTATTTCATCAACTGTAAGTGATTATGAATAAATTCCATAATACACCTGGATATTTGTTTAGTGAAAAATATTTTACGATTTGGATTTCTGGTTCTTTTTTGACATCTAGATTGGTGATAGTCTACGGTATAAATGTGGTAACAAAATGTTTTTATCTCCCACGTTACACTTCTCAAAATTAAATCAATGTGCAATCAAAATGAAAACTTTCTAGAAACTTTTTTTATCAATTTTTCAACCGATAAGCTCTCTAATTGCTAAAAATTTGGCCATTATAACTTTTGTTCACGCTTCCTTACTCGCATGATAAAAATTTTTCATTCATTATTTGTTCTAATTATGCATCTTGATATACCCAGTTTTGGGACACAATGGCATATAGTTTGCAAGTTTAAACATGTTCTAAAACATTTTTACATCGGCTGTGTACTGACCTTCAGAAGATAGCTTTGACGAGAGATGTGCAAAGACATTCATTCTTTTTACAAAGTTCACCGTGGAAAATGCGCACTCATTGTTACTTATGGATTTGAACCTGCTTCACTAAATCTTCGATTGCGATGAATATTCGACTGTGTCAAATATAGAACTTAATAACTTTCCTCAACCACAGCCTCCTCATAATTATCATTCTTCTTCGATAAAGAAAAGAAAGATTTGGTTTTAAGAAAAAGCATTTCATTTTTTATTCTTAAAGTTCCCGAATCTATCTTCAAAAAATATATGTATTTATATTCATAAGATTTTTGAAGTGCAAAGAATTTAGTTACTTTCAATGGACATAATTCTATACCAGATGTCGCTTTCACTTGGTACTTATCATAAGATAAATACCAAACGTAAATTGTTTATATAGTTGTGTATTTTCGTATAAGAATTTTGTAAATGTGCTCAATTTAATTTTATGCAGCAACTTGATAGCATTTTTTAACTTTTACAAAGTCCCATTTATATAGTAATAAATAAACCGTTGATTATTAATGTTTTTTTCAAATTCTTCAAGCTGAATAATTTTTGAAAATAAATGAGAAAAGAAGTATTTTGACGAGAAAAAAAAGAAAAAGCTTTTTTGTGACAAGAAAAAAATTGTCATCAGTATTATTTTATATAAAACAGTAGAAGATAGATTGAGTTATCGACAGATTTAAATTTTTTGCCAAAATAACCGCATAGCTCAAATTTAATCACCATTTTACTACGCCAGAGTAGCGCTTAAAAAGAAATAGTTACCATGAGATAGAACAACATTAGAGACAAAATGGTAAAAAATTGAAGATGTGTAGAAAAATAGAGAAGTAAATAAAAACCCAGAGCTCTTGTATCTCACATTAGATTAAAATATAATAGAGTTATGACAGGACACGTCAAATAAAAAAAGAAAATTGCCTAGTTTTTTGAGATCATGCGACTTTGACGTATTGTGAAGTGTGAGTCAATTCTTTAATATCTTGTGAAAAAACATACTTCTTATATCTTATTTACACACACACAGTGATTAGAAAATCATCACATACATATTAATATCATTTTCCATATATTGCCGAATTCTTTTAGTTCCGAAGTGAATTATTTTATTTAGCTTTTTGTTGGAAGTTTATAACCATTTTCTGAGAAAATGTTCGTTAATATTCAGTAAGTTGAGAGAATTTTTTTCATTCATTAGGCTATTATAATTTCTTTGCAGCAATTTCATGCATTTATTTCAAATAGAAAACTGCGAGTGATTTCATTTGATATTTTGTCTGGCTTTTGCTTAGTATTCAACAGTTGATGAAATCGATTCCTACAATAGGCACTATTCTTTTTAAATTTTTGTTTCAGTTCTTTGCGAGTAAAAAAAAATGACCCTAGATAGACTGATCAAGTCATCAATTTCTCTATACCTTTGAACCCATCCCACATTTTAACTACAACACATGCTTTTGATATTGATCAATTCAATAGGTGGCTTCTATTGGTTTTTAGAATACCAATAAATAAAACATAAAACTAAAGTTTTATGTTTAATAATTATATGTTTAATAAATAAACTTTAATTAATTAACTAAAGCGATTTTGTGTGTAACTGATAATAATAAATAAGAAACATTTATTACGCTTGATTTCTATACTAAAATTTAAAAAGTTGCTGTGTTGAATTCAAGATATTTAAAAATTACTTTGAGAGCTGTTAAGATAAATACACTGTGAAGAGTTTAGCAAAATATAAGGTGTTATCACTGATTATGAAAAATTTGAAATATTTGTTGAAATATTTGGATAGTAGTTATAAGTTAATAGCAAATTGGCTTATTATACAAAAAAGTTGTTAATTGATTTATCAATTCGTTTTTTCTTGAGTCTCAAATGTCCTCTTGCAGCAAACAACGCTGACTACAGAATACATGGTTCTTGAATGACATTAATTTACGAATCTTTTTTTTCAGTCTTGAAATTATGATTTGCTTTGATTTTAATACCTTTGGTAAGAGAAATGTACGTTTACAGTACACTTGGCTTGTTACAGACTCATGAATCAGGTACTCTGTGATAAGAGGTCATGAACTAGGAAGGTTTGTTACAGACTACCTGGTTCATGAATGGTATTGATTCATTAATCTGTTTCTTTTGCCAGTCTCTAAATAATGTCTGGCCTTGATGGTAATGCCCTTGGTATGAAATATACCCTTAAAGCATACTTCGTTGATTACATACTACCTGTCTTAATGAACTGCAATCAGAAAAATTTCTGTCCATCAGCTTGGACAGAGATTTCTTAGTGCTAATGGATAAAAACATCATATATTTTTAAACCTAGATTAAGTAGAGAAGTGAGAGAGAGAGAGAGAGAGAGAGGATCAAGCATATTAATGAAATGTTTTCTTGGAACGAATATTAAATTTTCCATTTTTTATAGTTAAACGATCCTTACTCTCTGGACAAAATCCTCATATTTTGGTGTATCGCTGACCAAATCCAATAAAGGCTTATTTTATGTAACTTATACATACTCTCATGAAATATACTTAAATAGCTTACGATAATAATTTATACACTTTCGAGAGATATCCATTCACACCAAATGTTTGTGATGCTGTGAAAATATCTTCATTTTCTTATTACATTTTGAAACTGGATGTAGTTCAAAGTGAATTTACATATGTTTTTCAAGTAATGAATGGTATTTTACGCTATTCTTCTTAAAACAATAACTGCGTAAAATAGCATTCCAAATACTAATATAGGATTCGAAATACTGAATTCGATTAATTCTTGAAGCATTAAGTGGTTTAAAAACAAAAAATAAAAGTTCGTCTTGATGAGAATCTTCTCACTTTTTTTCTTTTTATTCAGAATGTAATACTACAATTTCAATAATTCAATTTTTATATAAAATTTCTACAAAAGTTTTGTTGTCGTAAAATATAAAAAATGTTTTAATACTCAGTCACAACAAACAATCAGTGAGTATAAAATTTTCTTATGAATGTACACATACAGCTAATATTTAATTTACATAAATTTAATTGCATCGATTTTTAGTTTTTTATGTATATAAAAATGTAGAAGGTACTAAAAGTAACATTGGGAATTAATTACGGTAAATAAATACAGATAAAGCAATCGATAAGTGCAGTATATAAAAAGTGGAGAAGTATGCGACTTTGGAAATTTTTTCTTAACTGACATTTAGCACTTTGCTTTAAGAAGTATGGATTAAAACTCTTAGATTTATTTACCTTTACAGTATTAACACAAGATATAAATTTAATTACATTATTCTCGTTCAATTTCAATTTTCATAACAATTTAATAAACTTAAGCTTGAATAAGTACTTTGCAAATTAGATTACTATTAATTTATCATGTAAAAAAAAACATTTGACACCGCGAAATTAACGGCCTATGATTGCTGTACCGGATTTTAATATCCTCTGCTTTGTTTATTATGGGACGTGTATCCCTGTATTGCAAGGGAGAAAACCTGGAAAATTCCCAAGTACCTATCTTAAGCGACGTTCATGCAGAAATCAGATCAGTTTCCTGTGATTCAAGAATGGATGTAAATAAACACTAAATACAGCAAATTAATTTTGAGGAAATATTACAGTCCTTGCATTATTCACAATAATAAGTAACACTGGCTCATCACCTAATATTTTCGAGTTGACAGCCTAATGGCCCCGACCTTCGGTTCAACTATTCGCGAATTCTATTTATGCTTCGAGGGCGGGTGTTTCTAATGGTTTGAAATCCATTTTAAATTAAAATACATTCTGATTAGATCTTGGGAGTGAAAAAATGACTGTAAAACATTAACCACCCAAACACTTAATAATAATAAAATAGGAATATTGCACTAAAATTGCTCTGCAATATTTTCAGCAACTTTTATTCTTAAAATTCAACGCAATATAGGGCTACCTATTGAAATTAAATAAATGCATAATTCTAAAATGTACACTGGTTTAATTTAAGTGTATTGTAAAATACCCATAATTTTTATATGCTTTAATTCCAAGAAAAGTAAAAACAGAAAATATTATAATATATTAGTTACTTCTATCAATCAACCCTTTTAAGAAATATTTTGATTATATTTACCACAATTCAACTGCAATCATCCATACTTTTTCACTTTGGCAATGTGAACTAATACATACGATATCAGAAAAGACATTGTGTAAATCATAACTGAAAGTTGATTACTTAACAAAAAGCCCAAAAAAGCGCATTGTTATTAAAACAAACTAATAATTAAAAAGAAACAAATTGATGCCGTCGCTTATAAGTTAATTCGATTTGCCTTAAGAATTATGATGAAGAAATCTCATTTTCCACAGCGATGAATTGTTTGAATTAGCCTGGCACCCCTCAGCCCCACCCCCGCACAAGATCAATGAAACGATATTTTGTGTTTGTTTTCTCTCCACCTTTAATGAAATTACCTTCTCAATAAAGAGAATCGGTATTTGCTGGAAATGAAGGTGCAAAGGAGACAATTTTCGTATTTTGTATTACTGTTGGGCCTCTCCTCCACCATCCCCCAGGTGGGTGGAAGGCGGCTCAAATTAAATACTTCCTATTCCCCATTGTCTTGATTTTAATTGAATTTTCCGTTATGAAATGAAATTATTAGTGATTAATTCCACCTACTAGGAAAAAGGCAGCCCGACTGCGGAATAATTAATGAATTAAAATAAATGTTTTCCTTACGGATGTTTAATCTCTCATTGCTTTGCATGGAAATCGCTGAAGAAGAAAGGAAATTCGATTGGGAAATGCAATTTGTTGCTCCGTGGAAGCAAATTTACTTTAGAATTTAATGATGGAAAGAATGCTTCAGATAAAATATTTTAAATTTAAAAGCGCTATATTTGATTAGGTTTGGAAATTTATTTTCTAATTTAAATATTTCATGAAATTAATTAATAATTAAAATGCTCATTGTAAAATATTACAATTCAGCGATTATTCCTTTGGCGTAATTAATTAATAAAAATAATTAATTGCTAATAGATACTATTTTCATCAAAGAAAAGAAAAATTCAAAGTTCTGAATTCGAATTGTTCAAGAAGTAATTATCTTCAATGCTTGTATCGTTAAAAAAGCAATATATCATTTACAATTTCCATCGATCAAATAATATATCTGCTATCGTTATATCAATCCAGGAATAATATGTCATCTTTAATCTTTGTTTCATTCATAAAATCATAGATCACCTATAAATAAATAAATATATACAGTATGTCCACTAAAGTCCTCTTAACTTCGGAACGGCTGCTGCTATATTCATAAAAGTGATGTCTAGGTATAATAAAATAGCCATGTGCTAAAGAATGAAACCACCTACCGCGCCACCTGGTGGAAAACTGTGGAGTTAGCATTCGTATCTCGAAAACGGAACGAGATAGGTAAAAAAAAGTGATTTACAAAGTTGTAGAGCATCCTCGATTTAGTACGAAAAGATATCTTGTAGGCATTAATGTGAAGAATACAACGTTTAATACGCGCATTTGTTGTTTCGTACTGTGACGTGGCACATCGTACGTGTGCATATTTGAAAAAACAAAAAATCGTTTTCTTTCACCGCTAGCCGTGAAAGAACACGATTTACATTTTCGTGATTACATTTTTCACTTTTTTTAGAAATGGGAAGAACCGAAGTATTAAAAATAATTCCAACAATTTGTATGCAGTATGTAAACGTAAGAAACGTCATGCCTGTTCACCTGAAACAGCTATAAAATAGACATATTCTTGGTAATACTCGATTTTGTGGAGAGTATGCCGTTGTTTAATCTTAAGAATCTATGGTTTCAACATGATGATGCGACTGCTCACTAGACATCTCCAGTGAAGCAATACTTCGTCAAGGAATTTGGCAACCAAATACTAGGTTATGGCGGTTTCGAAGAGTGGCCTCCACATTCTCCTGATCTTACTCCACTGGACTTTTCCTGTGGGGATACTTGAAACAACTGGTGTATGCGACTCATCCACAAAAATTGCAGGACCTTAAACGACACATTACGCTCGCGTATTCCAGCGTGTTCAACGTAATCTTCAAGCGAGGATCCGAATGTGCATTGCAGCTGACGGTGAGAAGTTTGAACATTTTAAACAAAGTATATTGTTATAACTAGTTTTTTTTCCTATCTTAGATCGTTTTGTCACGTCACAGCACGAAACAACAAATTCGCGTTTTAACCGTTGTATTCTTCACATTAATGCCTACGAGGTATCTTTTCGTACTAAATCGAGGATGCTCTACAACTTTGTAAATCACTTTTTCTCTCTATCTGGTTCCGTTTTAGAGATAGGAATGCTAACTTCGCAGTTTTCCAACAGGTGGTGCAATAGTCTGTTTCATTCAGTAGCGCATGGCTTTTTTACTATACCTAGACACCACTTTTATGAATATAGCAGCAACCGTTCCTAAGTTAAGAGGGTGGCAAGGGACTTTAGTGGACATACTGTATATATTGCAGCGGTACAATGTAGGAGCACCTTATGAGCGAATAGCATTGGACATTTTGGGTCCTTTACCACGATCTTCAAATGGCGACAAATACATACTAGTTGTCATGGACTACTTTACTAAGTGGCCTGAAGCGTTTGCAATCCCCGATCAAGAGGCGACTACAGTAGCCGAGGTTCTAGTGCAGCAATGGGTTTCCAGATTCGGCACTCCCTAACAAATTCATTCTGATCAAGGAACAAATTTCACCTCTGTTGTGTTTAAAGGAATGTGTCAAATTCTCGGAATAGACAAGACGCAGACCACGCCACTACACCCACAATCGGGCGGCATGGTAGAGAGGTTTAACAGAACCATCTTGAATAATCTCTCAGTTATGGTTTCCAGAAATCAGCAAGATTGGGATTTGAAGCTACCGCTGTTTCTGCTTGCATATCGCAGTGCTGTCCATGAGACTACCGGATATACTCCTTCACAGATGCTCTTTGGTCGCGAACTTCGTCTCCCTTGTGACCTTCAGTTTGGTCGTCCACCGGATACATCTTCATCGCCAGAGAAATACCTTCGAGACCTTCAGGCACGCCTTGAAGATGTCCATAACTTCGCTCGAGGCCGAATCAACCTGACGACCGAAAGAATGAAGACAAGGTATGACACAAGAGCGTCAGGACATGAATTTCAAGAAGGTGACAAAGTTTGGTTCTGGAACCCGATTCGACGTAAAGGACTTTCTCCAAAGTTGCAAGCCAACTGGGAAGGTCCCTACACAGTCCTAAAAAGACTGAACGACGTCGTGGTTCGTATAAGGAAATCATCTTCTTCAAAACCAAAGGTAGTACATTATGATAGATTAGCTCCTTATCGTAATGTAAAGTAAAAATTAATAGACCAGGGTCTCTTTGTAAATAGTATAGATAATTTTAATCTTTTCTATTTTCTTGTATTTTTAGTTGCTTGTGTATGTAATGTGCTCTGTATCCTCTTGAAATGTAAATTCTCTTATATTAAATTTGGCCTCCTATCAGGGGATTGTACTGCCCGGGACGTGCAGTCCTTGAGAGGGGAGCAATGTTACAAATTTATAAATAATGATTATATTTGTCTTAAAATATCTAAGACAGATCGAAAAGTCTTACATTTTGGGCAAAAATTGCGGTATTTAGATGTGTTGTAGTTTAAAAGCTGATTTCCTAATAATTTGGCGACTTGGCAACAGTTGGCGAGATTCTTGGCGACTTGGAGAGAAATCGATACTTTTGGAAACATCCATTACCTAAGCTCTAGGACCAATATTTTTCGAGATAGCCTAGAAGCTTCCAGAACCTTGGCGAAATTGGTAGATTTCTCCGCCAAGTCAGGTATAAATACCGCAACCCGACATGGAAGAGTTGGAGTTTTTATGAAGACAGTCAGTGAGTGAAGACGATTAGTTGTGAATGCTAGTTGTTCTCTGTCTGAGGTATTTGAGACCTGTGACTAGAAGCTGTTTCTTATTATAGCTGACGAATTGTAGCTGTATAATTGTGATTGTTACAGCGGGAATTTCGTTTATCTAGTGAAGTTTTTACGAATAAAAGTCTTGTGTTCATTAAGTGGTTGCTTTATTCAACTCTCAATCGACACGAACCCGTGGAGCTCGGTACAACTGGTGTCAGAATCGGGATTGAAGAGTTGATGCAGCGTGTCACAAGAAAAATGGATATGGATTTAATGAAAAGTCTTCTCGAAAAATTAGCGAAGCAGATGGCTGAGATGAAAGCTGGACAAGAAGAGATTAAAACCGAGATGATGAAAGAGATAAAATCTGGATAGGAGGAACTTAAAAAAGAACTTAAGAAGGACATTGTAAGTGTTAAAGAAGAATTATCCAACATCATTCAGGAGAAGATGAATGTAATGGAAGATAAGGTAACTTCAGTTGAAACTAAAGTTCTGGAGATAGAAGAAAACGTTGAAGAAGCATTAGACAGTATGAATAAGAAGATTGAAAGCTTGGAGAAGCAAATGTCAAACAAACATGAGGAACCCAACGTGGCATTTGTGCCTTCCCTAGCCAATATTAAACTCTCAACATTTGATGGGAAATCATCCTGGCAAATATACAAGACCCAGTTTATGATGGTAGCGGAAGCTAATGGATGGAATCCCCGAGCCCAAGCTTTTCAGCTGGCGGCTTCTTTAAGAGGAGACGCGGCTGACATCCTCGAGACGCTTCCGGAGGAGCAGAGGCACGATTTCCAAGCCCTATCGAGTACGCTTGAGCTGCGGTTTGGAGATAAGTGCACTAAAGAATATAGCAGACTACAGTTAAAGTCCCGCTATCAAAAAGCGGGTGAAAGTCTGCAAGAATTGGCTGCCGATTTTCAGCGACTTTCCCATTTAGCATTTTCGGACTGCCCAGCTGAGACACGTCAAGATCTGGCTCTCCATCACTTCATCGATAGTGTGCGGGATCCGGAGATACAGAAAACACTCATACTCGCCGATGTCAAAGATATCGGATCTGCTCTAGTATACGCACATAAGATAGAGGCTGCCCAGCAGGCCACGCGTAAAGACCGGCACTCAATCAGAGCCGTCTCTGCTACTGATACGGACTGTAATCTAAGAAAGCAAATTGAAGATCTGCGGCGAAAAGTCCGTAGCTTAGAATTGAGTAAAGGTGGCAGAAACATGAAGATTCAGTGTTGGACTTGTGGTGCAGTCGGACATGTCCATAGAGACTGCCCAAAACGAAAAGATGGTGGAAAAGATCTTCCACCACAGCAGGGAAACTAATATGTGGCCACCTCGTGGGGCGGAGATGTCCAGAGAGTCAGATGCCCCATTTCAAATTGTTTCACATTTCTTCCATAAGTGGCGGCGACAACGGACTTTTTGTTATGGGACATGTCAACGCAGTTCCCTGCAGAATGATAATCAATACTGGAGCCAACGTAACTATCATTAGGACAGATTTGGCTCGCAAACTTGGTGAGAAACTCATCTGGACGCCGCCCTGCATTACTCTCCAAACTGTGACAGGTGATAAGATTAAAGTGCATGGAAAAGTTAATCTAAACATTGCATTTGGTAATGCCATGTACCATCATATGGCATATGTCGCTGAAATAAATGACGAATTTATTCTCGGATTGGATTTCCTCAAAGAAAACAATTTCAAGTTAGATTTTAAAAATAATGAACTACACTCATGTTCTAAAGACATAACGATTTTTAAGACGAAATATTCAGTTATTAAAACAGTCCATCATATAACTGCAAAGAGTGAAACAACATTACCACCAACAACTGAGACAATAGTTTCCGGGGCTCTTTCAGAAGATAATAATTTTCATTATGGATTGACTGAATATCCAGATTCCGACAATAGCGTTAAAGGAGTACTAGTGGCTTCTTCACTCGTCGACCTTTCACGAAATATAATCCCGGTAAGAGTTGCTAATCTAAGCAATAAGGTAAAACTAATAAAAGAAGGAGAAGTGCTGGCGACTTGCACTCCAGTGACCTATATTAACCGAAGTTGTCAAACCACACTATATGAGCCTCCTGACACTCTAATTAATGAACTGCTTCAGAGTGCAGAGTTAGATGATAAACAGAGGAATGCTGCAAGAAATCTATTATTAGAATTCGGAGATCTCTTTTCCAAAAAATCAAATGATGTTGGGCGAACCAAACTGACGCAGCCCCGAATCAATACAGGAAATCATCCACACATTAAACAACATCCGAGAAGATTGCCATTCGCTAAGCAGGAAGAGGTGGATAATCTTCTGATGGAAATGCAGCAGAATGATATTATTGAGCCATCAGAGAGTCCTTGGGCTTCGCCTATTGTTTTAGTTCGGAAGAAAGATGGTTCTACCCGATTCTGCGTTGACTATAGTCGGATAAACAACATCACTAAAAAAGATAGTTACCCTCTTCCAAGGATTGACGATACACTTGATGCTTTATCCGGAAATCAATGGTTTTCGACTTTGGATCTCAAGAGTGGTTATTGCCAAGTAGAGATACATCCTGAGGATCGAGAAAAGACTGCATTCACCACAGGACAAGGACTTTGGCAGTTCAAGGTTATGCCATTCGGGCTTTGCAATGCACCTGCAACGTTTGAGCGCCTGATAGAGACAGTATTACGAGGACTTTCCTACGAAGCCTGTTTGGTATATTTGGACGATATCATTATTGTAGGGCACACATTCGAAGACCATTTAAGAAACATCCGAAAGATGCTGGAAAAATTAAAAATGGCCAACCTGAAGCTGAATCCTTGCAAATGTAATTTATTCCGAAGTGAAGTAAGCTATCTGGGACACATTATCTCTGCTGAAGGTGTAAGAACAGATCCTGAAAAGATCTCTGCAGTTAAGGACTGGAGTCGTCCAAAAGATGTACACCAATTAAGAAGTTTTCTTGGACTATGCACATATTACAGGAAATTTGTTAAGGGTTTTTCAAGTATTGCCAGATTCCTTCACAAGTTGACAGAAGTTAAACAGAGATTTCTATGGACAGATGAATGTGAGAAAGCTTTTAAACATCTGAAGGAGGCGTTGACATCTTCGCCCGTTCTTGCATATCCCCACCCCGGAAAATTATTCATTTTAGATACGGATGCCAGCAACGAAAATATCGGAGCTGTTTTGTCGCAGGAAATTGATGGTAAAGAATATGTCATTGATTATTGGAGTAAATGTCTATCGAAACCACAGTGGAATTATTGTACAACCAGGAAGGAATTGCTGGCAATCGTCAAAGCCATAGAACATTTCCACCATTATCTCTATGGAAGAAAGTTCTTTCTCCTGACCGATCACGCATCCTTAACCTGGCTTTTAAATTTTAAAAATCCAGAAGGACAGGTAGCCAGATGGATTCAACGACTCCAGGAGATTGACTTTGAAATACGACATCGCAAAGGAACTCTGCATGGAAATGCTGACGCACTATCAAGGAAACCATGTAATGAAAGCTGCCGATATTGTTCTAGAGTAGAGAAGAACTATCAGTTAGTAAATCCTTCGGTACGCCAAGTTACTGCTTCACCTCCATCGAAACCAGACCCATGGAGTGATAATGAACTTAGAGAAGCCTAAAAAGAAGACCCAGATATAAATCCAATTTTAGAATTAAAAAAATCTTCCAGTATGAAACCAAGTTGGCAGGATATCTCCATCTACAGTCCTGCTACTAAACAATATTGGGCTCTTTGGGACTCACTCCATATAAGAAATGGTGTCTTATACAGGAAATGGGAGTCCGATGATGGACATAATTTCAAATGGCAGCTTGTTCTTCCAAAATCAAGAATTTCAGATGTTTTGAAAGAACTGCATAGTAGCTCAACTGGAGGCCACTTCGGAGTAATGAAAACTCTAAAGAAAGTTTGAAAACGCTTCTATTGGAGCAAAACGAGACAAGATGTAGAGAAATGGTGCCAATCTTGTGATGACTGTGCGGCACGTAAAGGACCAAAGAAACGTAGCCGAGGAAGGTTGCAGCGGTACAACGTAGGAGCACCTTTTGAGCGAATAGCATTGGACATTTTGGGTCCTTTACCACGATCTTCAAATGGCGACAAATACATACTAGTTGTCATGGACTACTTTACTAAGTGGCCTGAAGCGTTTGCAATCCCCGATCAAGAGGCGACTACAGTAGCCGAGGTTCTAGTGCAGCAATGGGTTTCCAGATTCGGCACTCCCTTACAAATTCATTCTGATCAAGGAACAAATTTCACCTCTGTTGTGTTTAAAGGAATGTGTCAAATTCTCGGAATAGACAAGACGCAGACCACGCCACTACACCCACAATCGGGCGGCATGGTAGAGAGGTTTAACAGAACCATCTTGAATAATCTCTCAGTTATGGTTTCCAGAAATCAGCAAGATTGGGATTTGAAACTACCGCTGTTTCTGCTTGCATATCGCAGTGCTGTTCATGAGACTACCGGATATACTCCTTCACAGATGCTCTTTGGTCGCGAACTTCGTCTCCCTTGTGATCTTCAGATTGGTCGTCCACCGGATACATCTTCATCGCCAGAGGAATACCTGCGAGACCTTCAGGCACGTCTTGAAGATGTCCATAACTTCGCTCGAGGCCGAATCAACCTGACGACCGAAAGAATGAAGACAAGGTATGACACAAGAGCGACAGGACATGAATTTCAAGAAGGTGACAAAGTTTGGTTGTGGAACCCGATTCGACGTAAAGGACTTTCTCCAAAGTTGCAAGCCAACTGGGAAGGTCCCTACACAGTCCTAAAAAGACTGAACGACGTCGTGGTTCGTATAAGGAAATCATCTTCTTCAAAACCAAAGGTAGTACATTATGATAGATTAGCTCCTTATCGTAATGTAAAGTAAAAATTAATAGACCATGGTCTCTTTGTAAATAGTATAGATAATTTTAATCTTTTCTATTTTCTTGTATTTTTAGTTGCTTGTGTATGTAATGTGCTCTGTATCCTCTTGAAATGTAAATTCTCTTATATTAAATTTGGTCTCCTATCAGGGAATTGTACTGCCCGGGACGTGCAGTCCTTGAGAGGGGGCAATGTTACAAATTTATAAATAATGATTATATTTGTCTTAAAATATCTCAGACAGATCGAAAATTCTCACATTTTGGGCAAAAATTGCGGTATTTAGATGCGTTGTAGTTTAAAAGCTGATTTCCTAATAATTTGGCGACTTGGCGACAGTTGGCGAGATTCTTGGCGACGGTTGGCGCGAAATCGATACTTCTGGAAACATCCATCACCTAAGCTCTAGGACCAATATTTTTCGAGATAGCCTAGAAGCTTCCAGAACCTTGGCGAAATTGGTAGATTTCTCCGCCAAGTTAGGTATAAATACCCCAGCCCGACATGGAAGAGTTGGAGTTTTTATGAAGACAGTCAGTGAGTGAAGACGATTAGTTGTGACTGCTAGTTGTTCTCTGTCTGAGGTATTTGAGACCTGTGACTAGAAGCTGTTTCTTATTATAGCTGACGAATTGTAGCTGTATAATTGTGATTGTTACAAAGGGAATTTCGTTTATCTAGTGAAGTTTTTACGAATAAAAGTCTTGTGTTCATTAAGTGGTTGTTTTATTCAACTCTCAATCGACACGAACCCGCGGACCTCGGTACAATATATATATATATATATATATATATATATATATATATATATATATATATATATATATATACAAGCTGACCCAGCCACGCGTTGCAGTGGCTGAATTTTTATAATACATAGAATCAAATTTTTTACTAATACTTGGGTACAATCAAATTAATATTTTCTAAAAAAATTAAAATAGGTTCATTCATATGAGATTAAAAATAAAACGTTTCGCAAAAATTTAAAAGTAATAGTTAAAGTATCGAAATTTTGAAATTAATTTGACATTATTTTGAAATTAATTAGATAAGCACAACCCAACATATACTTTCTGAAATTACGTTTTATTCATCTTATATCAAATTATAGTTTGTAATCAGTGACTTACTCTTATAAAATATACTATATAAATTAAAAACATCTAAAAATAAATTGTTATAAATGAGGTAGATAACATTGACACCGAACTATTATTTTTTCAATTTTAAATTATTAAAATTAAAATTATCTAAGTACTACTTTCTGTACAACATTCCTGGTTAACCTGTCTTTCGCTAACACGAAGAGATTTGATAGTTTTCCTACACGTGAGCAGGCAACATATAGCTGTCCATGTGAGAAACATGTGTTTTCCAAATCCAAACCACAAACAGACATTGTTTGGCCTTCAGATTTATTTATGGTCATCGCAAAAGCTAAACAAATCGGAAATTGGAACCTTTTAAACGGTATTGGAGATTCTGACACTATCAGTGGAATACGTGGAAACAGAACGATATCTCCTTTAAATTTTCCGTCAAAATTGTTGCTTCGAGAATATATTCGGTCTTTTTTTATGACTAAACGTGTACCGTTACATAATTGAGGTGGGTTTAAATTACGTAGAAGAATAATTGGTGAACCAATTTTCAATTTAAGATTGTGTAGTGGCATTCCTGGCATATCCAGAGAATTCAAAAATCCAGTTGGAAAGTTTACGTTTTCGTTTTCATCAATGACTGTGTCGATTGATTTAAAAGACATCAAATCTCCGGGCAACATCTGTTGTATATGGAAGTTAATTTCGTTCACATCAACGTTTCCTGCTGCCAAAATAGCACGATTACAGAGACAATTATCAAATTATAAAATAAAAATAAAAAAAATAAAAGGCTATCAAGAAATACTTACATGTTTTCGAGGTGGTATGAAAATTAGTAGAGAAAATCAGTAATAAATAAAATTTTATTTTACTATTTATAATATTAAAAATATTCAAACTGAACATTGCACAATAATAACACAATACAAAATATAATTATAAAAATGATTCACGAAAAATTGTTACAGTATGATTATACATCATGAAAATATATGTAAATTCTATATTCAACCATGCGCTTGCGCTCGCACGTTAATTTTCTCTGGGAGATAGTATAATCTAGAAAAATAAACACGTCGCCTTCTGCCGAGTACCTGTGCAACTTAGATGCTAAATCGCCAACTATTTGGAAATTACAGAACAAACTGATAAATAATCACTAATATCGTATAATAAATATTGAGATCAATAATTAAGAGATAAAAACTGTTCTATCTTTTAAGTTGTACCATATTATAAATGGTTACAAAATTTTATCAAAATTGGTTCAGTAGTTTCGGAGTTTATCGCGAATATACATCGTGACACGAAATTTATATGTATATAGAATTGCTGACCCAGCCGCGCTTTGCTGTGGCTGAGTAATTATAATACATTGAATCATATTTTTACTAATTCCTTGGTAAAATCAAATTAATATCTAAAAAAATTTAAAATAGGTTCACTCATATGAGATTAAAAATAAAACGTTTCACCAAAATTTAAAAGTAATAAGTAAAGTATCGAAATTTTGAAATTAAGCGCAAATCAACATATACTTTCTGAATTTACATTTTATTCATATTATATTAAATTATAGTTTGTAATCAGTGACTTACTTATAAAATATACTATATAAATTAAAAACATCTAAAAATAAATTGTTATAAATGAGGTAGATAACATTGACATCGAACTATTATTTTTTCAATTTTAAATTATATTAAAACTAAAAATTTTTCCTCGGCATTATACTGAAGTAAAAAATATTAAAAGAATTTATCATTTGAATAAATAAATTAGATCAAAATGTTTTGCTGAAAAAATTAATAATTATCAAATTATAAAATAAAAGTAAAAATAAATAAAAGGCTATCAAGAAATACTTACATGTTTTCGAGGTGTTATGAAAATTAGTAGAGAAAAACAGTAATAAATAAAATTTTATTTTACTATTTATAATATTTAAAATATTCAAACTGAACATTGCACAATAATAACACAATACAAAGTATAATTATGAAAATAATTCACAAAAAATTGTTAAAGTTTGATTATACATCATGAAAATGCATGTAAATTGTATATTTAACCACACGCTTGCGCACGGACGTTAGTTTTCTCTAAGATGGTATAATCTAGAAAAATAAACACGTCGCCATCTGCCGAATACTTGTGCAACTTAGATGCTAAACCGCCATCTATTAGGAACTTACAGAACTAACCAATAGATAAATACTAATGTCGTATAATAAATATTGAGATCAATAATTAAAAAATAAAAACTATTCTATCTTTTAAGTTTGACCATATTATAAATGGTTACAAAATTTTATCAAAATCCGTTCAGTAGTTTCGGAGTTTATCGGGAACATACATCGTGACACGAAATTTATATATATATATATATATATATATATATATATATATATATATATATATATATATATATATATATATATATATATATATATATATATATATATATATATATATATATATATATATATATATATTTTCTATCCTTCAAAAAATTGTACATCATCTACGTGCAAAATACTTATTTTTAAAATCGCAATCCTTAATTTTTCTATTAGATTTAGAAATATAACATGCAATGTTTGGCAAAAAAATTTAAACATTATGAAAGAACCATAGACGTTAATTAGAAATGACCCAAAACTAAATACTGATTAAGGTATACAAAGAGAATAATAAATAATCATAAATTTTACAAGTTAACAAATTCACTCAGAGCTTCCAACCAAGCTGCAATAAAAATCATTCTAAAACTTTGTTAATATATCAATGTGTGGTACTTAGACTTCTGCATATGAATAATTGGAAATCCCACTAATAACACAGAGGGCTGTATAAGCAACTAGCATAATTTGAAGAAAGTGTATGGAAATTAGAGAGTTAGATTTTTTTAGTGTTTTTTCTCATCATATTCATGCTGCATTCGAATAATAGCTCGCTAAGAAAATATGAAAAACAGTAGGTCAAGTGATGTTACCAAGAGATGATGGATATTTCATGCACAGATTGGATTGTCACTCACTCAACAGTCAGTTTACCCCACAAAGGTTAATTAGAGTGGGACTTAAGTTTTAAGTGAGTTTTGAACTACTACAAACATGATAAAAGTGGGATTCGTATACTAGAACTGTTGATCCGAAAACCAAAGTTGGTGGTGACAAATTATACAAGGACTTTTTGGTCCTACAACAGCTCCACTATAAGAAGAGTATTCATTTGGACACTGGCTTCAACTCCCATGACTCTTCAAAGTCTAAAAGTCATGTAGTCAAGATTATTGAAAAGATTCGTCTATGCTGTATTTCCTTAATGCAAGGCATTAACATAACTTGATTCAATAAATGAATAAGTTACCGATTGGTAAAGGCATCTTTGTATCAAGATAAAATTTTCCATTAATTTTTTGTCTATTTAATTTTCTGCTATCTTCAAAGATGATTTGCTCTTCAATCTAGACTATAATAATATCCGTGTTCTCATCAGGCTCTACTTTAATGAATGACTGCTTCAGAACTAACTGAACAAATGATACTGATGAATATCCTTGGTGATCCTATTTATTTCACACTGACAGGACTATATACATCATTGTTATACCGGAAAGTTATGTGAGATAATATATTTCCAGAGACTTATTTCAACAAGATATCGCTCAGTTGCTTGTTTGAATATACATTCTCATTCTTTAATGATTGGCATGGCTCCGTTGGTGGGGTCCACTGAAAATTTTAAATTATTATAAATCGATGATACTCCGACACTATTCAGAACATTGGCATTAGTTAAAAGACACAAAAGGTCATTGAAAAGTGACCTTCCTCACCATTTAACATTAAAATTTTCAATGACTCGATGTTATGTTTCATATTATTTTTTGTGTTACTTAAAGCCTGCACATGTGATACTGATTTTTCGTATTATTTCAATTACAATGCTTGTAAAATTTAATCATTGATAAAATCACAGTAAGTCATATGGATATTAATATTGTATACTTATATATTGTATACAATATTAATATTCATATGACTTACTGTGATTTTATAAAGTATTTAAAAATAAAAATTAAAATGAAATGAAAGAAAAAGAAAAAAACCATTTCTCAAGAACCCAAGATGGTGTCAAAGTTTCAATACGCGCAGTTGAATCTATGTGAATTTGAATACTGTGAGCTTGTGGATCTATGCTTTTATGTATTAACTCTAATAATGAAAATAAATTTCTTTTTATATGCCAAAGTTTTAACAGTTCAACAGAATCCAACTTAATTCAATGCATTATTAAATTGTATACATATAAAAAATGCGCAACTCAATGTTTATACTGAAATATTTCTTGTAAATTTTCCTAAATGTAATGAACGGGCTACTAGATTTTAATAAAAATATGATTTTAAGTCCATCATAAAATATCGCAATAATATTAGGATGATTATATTTCTGTATATGTAAGCATACATTTCATGGCATAATTTTCCATAGTAATTCTTTGCTTAGATATAAATTACTGAACATAAATTCATATGTAAAAAAATTGACTTTTATGATATCTAAATATTTGATACATAATTTTACAGTTTCAATATTCACTTTTGATCTTCCATTTAACAATTGCTTAGCAATAACCTTATTATTTAACAAACCTAACGACCAATATGCTATGTCAATATGTGTGTGATGGAGAACGCAAAAATACAGTTTTCTTTAAATTTGCATAAAACATTTTAAAAACTATTTATAAAAATAAGGTCTGACTATTGGCCAGTTCTTTGTTTGAAAAATCTCTTAAATTTTATTTAAAATTATTCAAATACAAAAAAATTTTACGATAGTTTAATTTACATCACATTTCGGGGGTAAAGAAAGAACAGATCTAATTAAAATCAATTATACAGAACTTTTAAACTTAAACAAAATTACCTTATTTCTATATTTTCTAAAGCATTCGAACAGCTCCATTAAGTGAAAGTGTTGCTAGATTCAGACTAGAGATTAACTAGACCAAAACAAGTCACAACTGTTCCCAAATCGACAGAGGTGAGAAGACGTTTGGAGTGGAAGGTAGCCAAAGAGTTCTAAGATTGAAAAGAGATTATTTTTGTGACACGAGACAGAGAATATTAAATGCCATTTTCTGCGAGTACCCTTAGCCAATATGATATTATTATTTTTGGTACAGCCTCTTCCGCCCCTTTTTTTCCATGCATTTCACCGTCGATGCCCCTCTTATATATATATATCCTTTCTTTATTTATCAATATCGTAGCGAAACTGGAGTTAAAATGGGAACTTCCATTATAAATCTCCACTGAAGTGTGGAACCCGTCAATATGCCATGGTACCAGAGAATGGTTATACCAGGTTTTCCGAGGGACGCGCATATTGCATTTGCTTCTTTTTCCCGTTTTTTTTTATATCTCTTCCGAAATTGGGAGGAATTTATTAAACTTCGCCCGTCACAATGTTACAAGGCAAGCGCAGAAAGAAGGGGCGGCCGACGCCCCTGCAACGAAAATATTTGTGCGGTCGCCGGGGCGCCGTCGAATTTCTGCTTATATTTTCGAAATGTTTTTCGCACTTCCTCTAGCTGCTACGGGCGAGTTTTGTTGTCCTTTGGAAGTAGTTCCTGCCTTGTGAGCAACAATTGCCCGTTGGTGACGTCACTGTGATTGTGAAGCAAGTGATTGAGAAATCAAGTCCTGACATGTCCCGAAATAGCGCAGAAATCAGGCGATAAATTCTATAAAATATTATGGAATGCACACAAAAGGATATTAATTTAATCTTCATTGAAAAATAATACTATATTAAGTCAGATTGTTTATAAAAATATTTAATAAAAGCAGAATTTGAATCCTATTTATTAGGATGATAACAATTATTGTCACATTTTCATGTTTTCTATGAAAATTTAATTAAAGTTGTTTTGCATATTACATAGAATTAGAATAAAAAGCATTAGATTTATTGTAAAATAAAAAATATATATATTAATAGGTGTGCTAAAAGTGTATATAATTGCTTAAATGTCTTGAAATATTTTCAATATACTATATGAAAAACATGAAAAATCTTTGTTATTTATGTGATAAAAGTTTAACTGCGTTATGATTTGATATTTTACAATTTTCGTAAAATATATTGAATTAAAACTATTTATCATTGCTTTATAATAAATTACAATATGAAAATAAAAAGTGTTAAATTTATTAGTAAAATAACTTATATCTCAGTGGGCTCAAACTCAAAATATTATTTATTTGTCACTCAATAGTCATTTTTTGTATACCTAATTACAACAAGCATTAATGGTTACAATTAATTTAGAACGATTACAAATATCCAAACATCTCGGGAATTAAACCAACGAACTTTTAAATTGAATGCAAGAGCTCTAACCAATCGACTACTCCTCGGCTTTGAAATATTTCTTCTTATACCTATGAGAAACATTGAATGTCATGGTGTTTGTGGGTGAAATTATAACTTTATTATGATTTGTTATTTCTAATTTTTATCAAATACACTGAATGTGAAGTATTTAGAACTGCTTTCAACTAAACTTCATATAGTAAATGTGAGGAATTTAGATTTTGTACGGTTTTTCAATACAACATCTTGGTAAATCGGGAAACAAGAAAAAAATTCTTTTTTCTGAAACCACTTTGAAATAATGAAAAACTAGAAGAAAATTAATTTTCTGATTGATTGATGGAAGGAAGCATTCAGTATCCACCACATCAGAAATCACGAAATCAGTATTGAATAAAATTTGAGAATCAAACTATTTTTGAACGAAAGATAAGTCCAGAGTCACCGTGAATTTGTGTCCTACAATATGATTATTGATTGATCGATTATGAATTTAAACCCTATTTCCAGAAGGTTTTTAATTTTTTAAATATTATTATTATTTCGGGCTGTGCATAGCTACATAATTATAGATTGCGTTTATTGGTTCATGAATGTTGGTAAATTTATTTCTGCTCCTTAGGATCCTATTTGAAGAATTAAAAATGTTCCATGGAGTATAATCGATTCTATAAATTATGAAAATCCACACATAGAATTCTTATAGCCTCAAATACTATAATAAATCGAATATTTCACGGTAATTTTTTTCCAGTATTTTTGATGAAACTACTATTATAGGAATTCATGATAAAAGCTACTAAAATTCACATGATTTAAAAGTCTAATTCAAAACTGATGCTGCAGTGATATTTCATTTATTAAAATATTTGTCCACAATAATCGTATTTCACTGCGTATATATAGTTTGAAATTTTATATTCATAATAGTATTAAACTTTTATAAAAACAAAATCAGTTCTCAATTACTTATAATAATTACGAGTCATAATTTATTGAAGGAACTTCTAAGAAAATCTTCGATTTCCTATAACAAAAATCTGATTAAAGTTATCTGGTAGAAAATTTGCGCAAACTTAACTTTCTTTTATAAAATTTTACTATAAATTCAAACCCAAGGTCTTTTGAACCGAAGGTAAGATCAGGAGTATGTAAAAGATAAGCAAGATCTCCTTAATGACAGTTGACGTTTAGGACACGCAAGGGACTGTCTTATTTCCAATCTAACATATCTTTTTCTTTGTCAAATTACCAGAAAGGAAGTAAAACTTCTATTGTACTTACACTGCTGCATGAAGATGGCTTAAACTTAATTTTAATTTAATTAATTGGTCTATATTTCAAGCACAATTAATTAGAAGTTGGAATCTAAATGTGTTTAAATTTTATTTCAACTGACCAACAATTTAAGAACAATTATAGTTTTGAATCACGTCTCGAATTAAATCTATTTCAACTGGATTCTTGTAAATTAAATTTGATTTCTTCCCAGCTGAATTCAGTTTTGCTATTTATTTGGATACCAAATCTTAATTTTTCATAAGAGAATTCAGGTTTAGCATAAAATAAATTGCAAACATTCTTTGTGTGATTTTAGTATAATTTGACTTTTACTTCATTTTTTACCTTGAGGAATTATATTTATTATAGAGAAAATAATATTTTTTTGGTTAATGATTTTTTTTAGTAAGCATATTTATAACCACCATCGCACTATGATTTCATGAAGTGGGAACTTTTATTTGTACTCCTTTGATAACGCAACAGGTGGTCATCCATGATTCACATAAAAAAAGCTGGAATTAATTCGATTTATACCTTTGAAGATAGTATATAGCAGAAAAAAGTCTGTTTTATTGTTACAGTTAGCTCGAGATAATAATGTGAGTTCTTCGGAGGAAGTTTTTGATGATTTCGTGTTTTTTCTAGCAATTAACATGACGCATCGAAAATGTACTAAAAAAGTCATTTTAAGCATAATTTGCAATATTCTTCGTTATGATGTTTTCGAATTTATCTGTGCATTACTTACATTGATTCACTACGATCAGTTCCTGTACATGAAGGTATTTGTAATTTAAAGTGGATCCCAATCTATCATAAGCATCCATTCTAAGAGGGAAATCGAAACCACGAACTATAGAATTGAAGGCCTGAGTACTAATCAATTAATGGCCAGTAGGAAGCACTGATATTAACTAAGTAATCAGTTTTCGTGGTATTTTATACATTATTGTGTCTTAAAACTTTATTAAAAATCAAAAATTAGTTGTTTTTCCCATTTGCTGTCTTTTGAGAAGTAAATATTAAAATTTTAATCTAATAATGTATATTAACTCCTACACTGATTTCTGACTAAAAGCAATATTTTTTTTAAAAAAAATTATATTCGCGTATCGTTTCATTGGTAAAACTATTTCATGAATATCATTTAAAATTTTATTTAAAAAAACATATTTTTGATTCTTTACTGAGCGAATTTACTAAGAAGATAAATTCATTGGAGTAACATAGGAGATTTTCCAAAAGCAAATGTTTGATATGTGGATGAACCATTTGCTATTAAAATAACAATAAATAACTACAGTAAACAAACTGAACTAAGCCTATATAAATTAAGAATTTACTATATTTAAAGATCAGAGTTTATTACATTTAAAAATTCTCTTTTTAAATAATTTGACGGAAACTTAAAATAAAATACATATTTTTTGTAGGAATTAGTCTTATAATTCCTACAAAAATATGCGTTTTATTGTGAGTTTCCGTCAAATTATTTAAAAAGAGAATTTTTATGGGAAATGGTGTTATAAGAAAGAAAACCATTTTAACAGCTAAAATGTTAATACTCTGATCTTCAGCTGAATAGTTCATAACTTTGATTCCTACCTTAGTCAAGAATCTGTGGGCTGATATAGAATTCATTTACATTTGAAGGCTGCAGTTAAATTAAAAGGGATAGAACAAATATAAACAATATAAATTGCAAAGATAAATATTTCATTAATCTGTTGATTAAGAATAACTGTCGAGAATTAGGAAATTAATATATCCAACGAACTGAGTAAGATAATGTTTAAAATTATTTGTCAAAAATCATTTGTTTTTAATAATAAAAAGAACAGAACAATTATAAAATTAAATTATATTCAGATAATATATTGTAAAATAACATTAATACCAAATTATTTCAACAAAATTGAAAATTGTTCTTAATGAATGAATAATTTATATATTTGTTAACTAATGTCATATATTTAATAGCAGTTAAAAATAATTTGAAAAAAGCAATTCAATGAACAGAAAATGTATCATATTAAATTTTTATGGAAGCTAATTTTTTGTCAAGACAATCTTTTTTCATCAAATTAAATAAAGGAAATCATGTCCAATTCCTATGAATACAAATAAAAGTACAAAAATTGCTCAAAAATATTCATCGAAAGACCGATATTAATAGAAAGCATTCAGTTTTTGATAATTAAATTTTCTCAAATTTTATTCAATAATCCTCTTTTTAGAAAACGAATGCGAAGAAAACAATCAGTTTTTCAATTTTATCAACAAAAGCAAGAATTTTATAAAAAGCTTCTTGTTGGGAAAAATCTTTGTCAATTTAATAATGATTAACAAATCTTAATGGTGAATTAGTGCATATGATTTGAAAAAACTTATTTCATTGAACTTATTGTAAATGATTGAAAATAATCGTTGTTTCATAAAAAAGATATTAAATGTAACTAAATTTTTCTTATTTAAATCAATAAATTTACATTAATATAGTAAACTTATATTCCATAAAGATCTCTAACATTCACAAAATTTCTTATTTGATACGAAATATAAATACTTATTGTTTAAGAATTTTTTCAATGCAAAATTATTCAATGTGTCAAGATCCATAAAAATGTATGATTTATTCTCACTAAATACATGAAATAATATGCGAATGTGGTATACATGGACAGGTCAATGATTTCTGAAGCAGAAATTGTTGATTCTGCATACTGCAAGTAAAGGAAATCGGAATTTTTAAAAATGTGATAGTAATCTTTCTTTCCCTGGTATAATTTCTGTAGCAAGTTTATGAATGCGTGTTATTGAAAATTCTTTTTTAAAACTCTTAAATGATCTTCACTACCAATATTATTTTATTGGTATTTATTTTAGTGAGAAGAACAAAACCGTAAATAAGTAATGCGGCCTTTACAACTATCAGGTGATGAACAATTAAATTATATTAATTTCCTACCTCCTAACATTTTCTAATGCATCTTCTTGGAGTTTCATATGTTACTCCAGCTACAGTTACCATTTTTTCCAGTTTCAAAATTGTTGTGAAATATTAATTTTTCTTGAAAATTATATAAATGCCTCACCAAAAACATAGCAACGAAAAACATGGTTTAAACTTGTCGGATTTCAAAAAATTCTTTATTAAAACTAGCCCCCAGGCTATAATATACAATTACCAACTAACCAAATAAATTAACAATACAGCTACCAACTAAATTACTGTTTCGATGTCTAACCCTTGTTATCTTTTGGCTTAGAATGTATTTGTAATAATGTGATTTGCTTTTCTAAAAGGTTTATGACTCCAAGTTATAGAATAAATAATGTCTTTTGATTTATTTTTCTATTTTTTATTTAAAGAGTTTTCTGATGTCTTATAAAAATTACATCATAATAATTCATTTGGAAAAGTTTTATAAGTGATATTATTCAGTTTAATATGGCTATGATGATGAATATTTCAAACATTAAGAAAATCTTTATAGTTAAAATAAATTCTATTTAAATAAACTTTAAAGCTGAATTAACTTTTTGAAGATTCATGGGCTCGTGGATTTGTACCTGGGCTCGTTGACGTATACCTCATGATTTAGCTGTAGGCTGTATCATATATGGTCTAGCAAAGTAGAAACGTTGCATGCTTTTAAATTTAAGCTATTAATATTTTTCTTAAATTTAAAAACGTACCACATTTAATAATTTTTTAGATTATAGATTATGTAAACGAAGCTATACTTTCATATAAACACATGAATATTTCAATTTCAATGTCTTTAAGGGATTACTTAAATTTTGAAGGAAAGCATTATTTTAAAAATGTCAGTTTTTAAAACAACAATTTTTAGAAAGAAATAAAATCTGTATGTCAATCGCATTTTTATTACGCTTATAATTTTAAATTTTCTCTTGTGATTGATTTGTGTGTGTGTGTGTGTTTGGTTGTTCATTAAAATAAACTGATGTTAATTTTATATTTATAAATATGAACAATTCTTTCTTAAGCTATTCTTAAACTTTTTTTATATATTTATTCATTTTACTTAAAAGATTTGTTATTTTTTTAAAAAACTAATGACTTTTTTCGTATTAAAATAAACAGCTTTTCTTAATAGAATAAATATATTTTTTAATTAAAATAAATTGTGTTCTTGAGAAAGAATGTAAATTTCTGATATTTTCAGATTTATTAAAGAGATTGATATTGGTTTCCTTACTTTGTCTTTAAATACAAATAAGTCTTTGTTATATTGAAAGAAATTCGTTCTACAAACATATGCAAATATCAACACATCGAATGCGAATAAATAAATGACTACCACATAATTTAAAACATATACTAAAAATAAAATTTCTGCAATCGTGATGTTTTTAATACCAGATATTCTAAAATTTCATAAAGGAAATTTTTGCATTAGCACACACACACAGTATAAAATATTCTTCATTAATAAGGTAATCTTACAAGTTTAATACCTCAAAAAAGGAAGTTTTCCTCAAAATATCTTAAATCTTGTCTATCCAAAAATCTGAAAGCAAAGTATTTTCCTCTGCTTATCACTTTCTTAAGATATGTAATAAGATTTATAATCTTTTATATTTTGAAGACATTAGAAATGGAATTCCAAAAAAGAAAGTGAAACGCTTTCAATGCAGCTAATGAGCCCTTAAAATAACTGAATGAGTTTTCTGCTATTTATGTGATTTTATTTACTAAACTGTAATATTTGTTTTTACCCTCTCATTTCTTCCTTTTGAGTGAAAGGATCTTCCCTGTGAAGCATTCTTCTCTGTCTCAAAGTGGTCTCTGGGGAAGGAACACAAATTGCAAGTTCCATTACTTTTACAGCGTTTGCATCACTAGTAATTCAATACTTTACTAATTGGGATCTGAGTTTAGTACCTGTAAGACAATATAATTAATGACTTAGAATCTAGAGGCTTTTCCCTCGTATGAAATCTCATTTTTGAAATAAAAGCCGTTGTCATTAAATTATACATGAAGGAGCATTTCCTGATTAAGAAGAAAACTTTTTATTCATATTGGTTTCAATTAAGTTTTATACGCAGTACAAATAGATTTTATAGGTATAAATTCAGCATTTATGATATAACTAATAAATGTATAATTATCTTGATTTATAATAATCATCTATTATGTATATTCACCCTCAAATATATATATATATATATATATATATATATATATATATATATATATATATATATATATATATATATATATATATATATATATATATATATATATATATATATATATATATATATATATATATATATATATATATATATATATATATATATAAATTACGTGTCACGATGTATGTTCCCGATAAACTCCGAAACTACTGAACGGATTTTGATAAAATTTTGTAATCATTTATAATATGGTCCAACTTAAAAGATAGAATAGTTTTTATCTCTTAATTATTGATCTCAATATTTATTATACGACATTAGTGTTTATGTATTGGTTAGTTCTGTAAGTTCCTAATAGATGGCGGTTTAGCATCTAAGTTGCACAGGTATTCGGCAGATGGCGATGTGTTTATTTTTCTAGATTATACCATCTTCGAGAAAATTAACGTGCGCGTGCAAGCGCGTGGTTAAATATGGAATTTACATATATTTTCATGATGTATAATCATACTATAACAATTTTTCGTGAATCATTTTCATAATTATACTTTGTATAGTGTTATTGTGCAGTGTTCAGTTTGAATATTTTTAATATTATAAATAGTAAAATAAAATTTTATTTATTACTGTTTTTCTCTACTAATTTTCATACTACCTCGAAAACATGTAAGTATTTCTCGATAGCCTTTTATTTATTTTTATTTTATAATTTGATAATTATTAATTTATTCAGCAGTACATTTTGATCTAATTTATTTATTCAAATGATAAATTCTTTTAATTTTTTTTTCAGTATAATGCCGCAAAAATTTTTAGTTTTAATAATTTAAAATTGAAAAAATAATAGTTCTATGTCAATGTTATCTACCTCATTTATAACAATTTATTTTTAGATGTTTTTAATTTATATAGTATATTTTATAAGAGTAAGTCACTGATTACAAACTATAATTTAATATAAGATGAATAAAATGTAAATTCAGAAAGTATATGTTGATTTGTGCTTAATTTCAAAATTTCGATACTTTACCTATTACTTTTAAATTTTGGTGAAACGTTTTATTTTTAATCTCATAAGAATGAACCTATTTTAAATTTTTTAGAAAATATTAATTTGATTGTACCAAAGAGTTAGTAAAAAATTCATTCAATGTATTATAATTACTCAGCCACAGCAAAGCGTGGCTGGGTCAGCAATTCTATATACATAAAAATTTCGTGTGTCATGATGTATGTTCGCGATAAACTCCGAAACTACTGAACCAATTTTGATAAAATTTTGTAACCATTTATAATATGGTCCAACTTAAAAGATAGAATAGTTTTTATCTCTTAATTATTGATCTCAATATTTATTATACGATTTTAGTGTTTATTTATCAGTTAGTTCTGTAAATTCCAAATAGTTGGTGATTTAGCATCTAAGTTGTACAAGTATTCGGCAGATGGCGACATGTTTATTTTTCTAGATTATAGTATCTCCCAGAGTAAATTAGCGTGCGAGCGCAAGCGCGTGGTTGAATATAGAATTTACATATATTTTCATGATGTATAATCATACTGTAACAATTTTTCGTGAATCATTTTTATAATTATACTTTGTATTGTGTTATTATTGTGTAGTGTTCAATTTGAATATTTTTAATATTATAAATAGTAAAATAAAATTTTATTTATTACTGATTTTCTCTACTAATTTTCATACCACCTCGAAAACATGTAAGTATTTCTTTATAGACTTTTATTTTTTTATTTTTATTTTATAATTTGATAATTGGCTCTGTAATCGTGCTATTTTGGCAGCAAGAAACTTTGATGCGAACGAAATTAACTTCAATATACAACAGATGTTGCCCGGTGATTTGATGTCTCTTAAATCAATCGACACAGTTATTGATGAAAACGAAGCCGTAAACTTTCCAACTGAATTTTTGAATTCTCTGGATATGCCAGGAATGCCACCACATAATCTTCAATTGAAAATTGGTTCACCAATTATTCTTCTACATAATTTAAACCCACCTCAATTATGTAACGGTACACGCTTAGTCATAAAAGAAATGACAGAAAATATTTTCTAAGCAACAATTTTGACGGAAAAATTTAATGGAGATATCGTCCTGTTTCCACGTATTCCACTGATAGCGTCAGAATCTCCAATACCGTTTAAAAGGCTCCAATTTCCGATTTGTTTAGCTTTTGCGATGACCATAAATAAATCTCAAGGCCAAACAATGTCTGTTTGTGGTTTGGATTTGGAAAACACATGTTTCTCACATGGACAGCTATATGTTGCCTGCTCACGTGTAGGAAAACCATCAAATCTCTTCGTGTTAGCGAAAGACAGGTTAACCAGGAATGTTGTACAGAACGTAGTACTTAGATAGTTTTAATTTTAATAATTTAAAATTGAAAAAATAATAGTTCGGTGTCAATGTTATGTACCTCATTTATAACAATTTATTTTTAGATGTTTTTAATTTATATAGTATATTTTATAAGAGTAAGTCACTGATTACAAACTATAATTTAATATAAGATGAATAAAATGTAAATTCAGAAAGTACATGTTGATTTGTGCTAAATTTCAAAATTTCGACACTTTACCTATTACTTTTAAATTTTTGCGAAACGTTTTATTTTTAATCTCATATGAATGAACCTATAAATTTTTTTAGAAAATATTAATTTGATTATACCCAAGAATTAGTAAAAAATTGATTCAATGTATTATAAAAATTCAGCCACTGCAACGCGTGGCTGGGTCAGCTTGTATATATATATATATATATATATATATATATATATATATATATATATATATATATATATATATATATACAGGGTGATTATAAAAAAACTTTGCCAACATCTGCACTTCTAGCGTCCATTCTATTTAACCGATCAAGATGATATTTCAAATATAGTTCTTCTGAGATATGCGCTCGAGATTCTGTGAATGGCAACACAGTGGCCCTCGCGGTTACAGTTATAGTGACAGAAACTCGAAATTTTCGAATGGCAACGTCTACTTTTTACCATCGCAAAATGTTCAGCACATGCGAAAACCCTAAATAGCGTTGAAACGGTACCGATATGTCTAAAAACGGACGTGTTCTGCAAACACAAAAAAGAGTTCTGAAAACCGGCCAATAAAACACGATCTGGGCGCACGCAATAAATTTGCATGTGACAGAGTCAAGAAACCAATCACAGAACGCAGGTCGCCAGATATTCAGCGTAGGAAACCTATAAAATACCAAGCGGGTATGCGAAGTCGTCATTCGGGAACTCGCACATGCCGACGATATGAGTCTTCCTAGGAAAGTTCGCGGTGAATTGATCAAACTCTATTACCAAAATGGGATGAACGCTGCGGAAGCCTTGCGTGTGTATCGCCGCAATCATCGACAACGACGCGGCCCATGTACTCTGCAAGCTCTGCGTGATTTAGTGCGGAAATTCGAAGATACAGGCTGCACCTGTGACAAACAGAGCTCCGGACGGCCAACTGTTTCTGAGAACGTTGTCATGGAAGTGCACCATACAGTGACTGCAGGACACACAGAAACCGCAAGAGGCATAGCGCGCGTGTTGGATATTCCGAACTCAACGGTCCGCAAGCTCTTGCGCTCGGTACTTCACATGTTTCCCTATCGGTTCCAGCGCGTCCAGATGTTGGAGCCAGGTGACCCACAACAACGTCTGGACTTCGCAAATGCATTTTTGTTACGATATGATGCGGATAACGACTGGCCACTTCGCATACTATGGACGGACGAGGCGCATTTCACCTTAAATGGCAGAATTAACACAAAGAATTGTGTGCACTGGGGAGAGACGAATCCTCATGCTGTGGCGCCAGTACCCTTATTTGACGCCAAAGTGACTGCGTGGTGCGGCATTACAGCTACATTTGTTCTGGGCCCGTTCTTCTTTGAGGAAACGACCCCGACTGGCCCTACAACATGTTCTGTAACGGGCCCTCGGTATGCAGCCATGCTGAAAAATTATGTCTTACCGGAGTTGCGTCGGCTGAATGCACTCAATGACATTGTTTGGATGCAAGATGGCGCACCTCCACATATAGCGAGGTCAGTTAAAAGGCTCCTGGATCAGCATTTTGGTGATCGTATCATCTCACGTTATTATCCTTTTTCGTGGCCTGCGCGATCCCCAGATCTGACGCCTATGGATTTCTGGTTTCGGGGCTATCTCAAATCCAGAGTTTATCTGTGCAATCCTCAAACATTGTCGGACTTAAAGGATTCTATACGGCGTGAGATTGGAAACATCCCTCGTGCCATGTTGCGTGCAGCGACATTTTCCACCGTCTCCCGCATGCAATGCGTAATTGCCTGTGATGGCACTCATGTGGAAAATGTTTGAAATTAATAAAGATTTTTTTCTCTATGTGTTCTCATCATTGAGCAGTGTCTTGTCTCTGTCGTATGCATTATTCCTCCGTGCGCCTTGAAGAACTGTTTGTATGTGTATAACACGTCGGTTTTCGGACATATCGGTACCGTTTCAACGCTATTTAGGGTTTTCGCATGTGCTGAACATTTTGCGATGGTAAAAAGTAGGCGTTGCCATTCGAAAATTTCGAGTTTCTGTCACTATAACTGTAACCACGAGGGCCACTGTGTTGCCATTCACAGAATCTCGAGCGCATATCTCAAAAGAACTATATTTGAAGTATCATCTTGATCGGTTAAATAGAATGGACGCTAGAAGTGCAGATGTTGGCAAAGTTTTTTTATAATCACACTGTATATATATATATATATATATATATATATATATATATATATATATATATATATATATATATAGCTTAGTCTTAGTATTATGCGCTCATAGGTCTGAGGTTCAATCCTCGAGTTCACTATAGTCAACTCGACTTTCATTCCTATAAGTAAATTGATAAAGTACCAAGTATGCTTGGAAACTAAATAGGGTAGGGTCACGATAGGCTGATATATATATATATATATATATATATATATATATATATATATATATATATATATATATATATATATATATATATATATATATATATATATATATATATATATATATATATATATATATATATATATATATATATATATATATATATACACACACACACACACACTACTGGCCATTAAAATTGCCACACCTGGAAAGCGGCACACCACACACTTGAAATTTGCATGACAGGTAGAAATTGCTGTGATATGCAAAAGATTAGATTTTCAGATTCATTCTTACAAAGCAGGCGACAGTAGCGACATCTACAATGTGTATAAAACCAGAGATTTGACAGCAGTTTTCTCATACTCAATTTCCGTTTCAACGTTGTTTTCGGCAAAGAAAGTTGTTGTAATGCCTCGTGTAAGAAGAAGAAATGCCTATCAGCACCTGTCTGACTTTGATCGAGGAAGGATTATAGCCTACCGGAATTGCGGTTTATCGTAGCGTAATATTGTTGCTCTCGTCGGTCGAGACTCCATGACTGTTAGCAGAATATGGAATCGATGGGTTCAGGACAATCATACGGTACGTCATGCAGGATCTCAGCGACCCCTTATCAATAACAGCAGAGAAGACAGACATCTTATCCGCTTGGTCACAACGGATCGTATAGCCACGTCACGAACCCTGAGTCGAGAAATGGAGTCATTTGCAAGGCAACACGTTTCTGCTCGAACAGTTCGACGACGTTTGCAGCAGCATGGATTGTCTGCACGGTGACCATGGCTTCGGCTACCATTGACGCTGCGTCACAGACAGGAGCGCCTTCAATGGTATGATCAGCGACGAACCTGGACACGCGAATGGCATCAAGTCATCTTTACAGATGAATCTCGGTTCTGTATACAGGACCATGATGGGCGCATCCGTGTTTGGAGGCATCGTGGAGAACGCGCATTGCCAGCTTGCATTGGACATCGCCATACTGGCCCATCTGCTGGAGTGATGGTATGGAGTGCCATTAGATACACGTTTCGATCACCTCTTGTTCGCATTACCGGCACTTGGAACAGCAACCGTTACATTTCCGATGTGTTAGGGTCCATGGCTCTGCCCTATCTTCGAGGCCTTCCTAATGCTTTGTTTCAACAGGATAATGCACGACCACATGTTGCCCGTACGGTTCTGAACTATCCTTGATTCAGAACAGGCTCGACTGTTACCTTGGCCAGCACGTTCTCTTGATCTGTCACCAATTGAGAACATGTGGTCAATGGTTGCCGAGTGATTGGCACGCCATCACTCACCATCCTCTACTGTCGATGAACTGTGGCATAGTGTTGAAGCTGCATGGACTGAGATCCCCATACATGCCATACAATCTCTGTTTTACTCCATGCCTAGGCGGATAAATGCTGTTATTGTAGCCAGAGGTGGCTGCTCTGGGTACTGATTTCTCAAGATCTATACATCCTAATTTCCTATAAATCTAATCACTTGTTCTTTCCTCTATAATGTATGTGTCCAATAAATATCGTTCTGTTATTTGCATTCCTTCTTGGCGTAGCAATTTTTATGGCCAGTAGTGTATATATGTATGTATTATATATGTATATATATGTATATATTATATCTATCTATCTATCTATCTATCTATCTATCTATCTATCTATCTATCTATCTATCTATATATATATATATATATATATATATATATATATATATATATATATATATATATATATATATATATATATATATATATTATCTAACTGGCGTCTCTTAAAATTAGACTGCAGGAATTGTGGCTAATAAAATTTCCGTGGATTATTTAAATGGAATATCAGAAAAGATGGTATTATTAATTTTTTGATAGTATTAATAATTGATATTTTAACAGATTTAGTGCCTTTTACTATACTTTTCACATAAAATAATTCAATAAATTTTGGAAAATATATAATAGATATCAAGATCAGGCTAAACTTATACTATACAAAAAATTGCTAACAAAAAAAGAAGAAAATAATTTTAATTGGAAAATTTTTGCAAGAATAACAAATTAATGAAAATGTTACGATTATGGTTTTTAAAAAATTCAAATTTAGTGCAGCAAAATATTTTAACACTTGTACATAAATTATTGATGTAAAATGGATCATTCTTGCTGGAGAAATTTTGATTTTAAGATAATTCTTACAATTTGCCAACAAATTAAAATTCCTCCTACGATCTGAACTGGCAAATGCTTTCTGGAATATTCAGATTTTGATATAAAACAACAACTATTAAAATTGATACTACCAAATTTATCTGAAATCAAGGAGAAATAAATGTGGAATACAAATTACATTTAATATTTGCTTTTGAGTAGAAGGACCCTTCATAAATTTATAAAATTTAATCGCTTGGTAAAAATTTCAACACATCCTTTTATTTGAATTGTTTCTTTAAATAAAAACTATAGTTAAATTGTCCCGATTTCAGTATTAATTAACCAGATACAAGCAGAAATGCGCTACCATCAAATTTAACATAAAAATAAATGATCAAGATTTCAGCACTAATATAAACTTTGCTTAGTCACAAGAAAATTTTCTTAAAAAGCATCATATTGTTTGAATATCTCTGTTACTAGGAGTACCAATTAATGTTAACCTGTGATGTTAAATAACTGATTCAAAATTGAGGATCAATGTTTAAAAATAGAAATGATGAAATTTTTGCCTTATTGGTCAATGAAAGATTTTGTTCCCATTTTCTGGTGAGTTTTCAAAATTCAGCTCTTTGAAATTTAAACTGGGGATTTTATTTCTAAGTAAAAAAAGGCTTTTAATGGGAAATATTTTAATTTGTGGAGCATTAGGATATTATACTCCAGTACCACTACCGGCAAATATTTCTTCATAGAAGTTCATGTTTCTTTATTATAAAAATTACTCATGAAATCATGTATAAAAAAAAGCTGAGACATATTTTTCAAATACTCGTATTACTATTTTTCTCATTTCTATGCTGACTGAATGATTGTTTCATAAAATTTAAACAAATAACTGTATGAAATAGTCATATTACCAAAAAGTAATGCAGTTATCACAAAATTGCCGAACTGAAAAGGAGATTTTAAAAGGCAAGAAACTGGTTTTGTGAGCAATTTTGATAACATTTAAATTCTTGACGGTAGCAAAATACAATAACATTGGACTTTGCTCCGAATATATCACAGAATAAAACGATGGACAACTTTATTATTAATGTAGCGGGTATATGATTCGTATATATTTTCCAATTTAAAAGAACTAAAAACAAAATTTATAAAATAGTAGGCATCGGTTGAACGAAGAAAAATTTGAATAAGACACTTTAATTAAATCAGAACTTCTTACCCTACCTTCATGTTTATATTTTCTAATGGGGATCACTCATGTTTTATGGATAATTCTTAGAAATGTTTCAATTTCAAGGCAAGAAAACTGATATCAGTTCCATGACATTTTTTATGCTCCTTCGATTCTCTCATTTCCTTAAAAGCCGATGCGACAGGACCGAAGAAGGTGCGTTCAGATTCTGCGAGGAGGGTAATCTAATTAAGCAAGGTCCTCATAAAACGTTTTAAAAGTCGTCGTCGCTCGAAGATAAGGAACTCCGATGTCTCAATTAACCACTGCTGCACAAAATGAAACAATATTAAAATGCACCCCCTTCTTTTCTAATTATATAATACAATCCTGATCCTGACTGTTGCAGGGAGCCGAGATGAAGAATAAAAAAAAAAAAAAAGGAAAAAGCTGGCAGGAATACCACTTTCTTGTTTTCGTTAAATTAAAATACCTCTTGGCGTTATATTGATATAAATCACAGAATAAATATTAGAATTGATCAAAAGGATGCTAAAATTCGAAACAGGGGATGAGTGTGGCAGGGAAGAAAGAGTTGAGTTGTACTGGGGTTGGGGGTGGATGGAAGGGTTAAATCTTCCTAATCTGCTCCTTCGACTGGTCCCGCCTTTTCCACGTTGTTTAATTACCGAGTGCTAGTTTAGAAAGACGCAAGGATGCGCACACTTAATAACCTAATTAAGAACAGTGTTTTCGCTCTGTTAATTATATTGCCTGCGTTGGCAGAAAAGTGCAGCGCAAAACAAGTCCGCCTCCTTTTCTACCCGCAGTGCTAATCCTTTTGCTGCGAGAACATCTCTTTATGTGCAAGACCTAGGTTAAATCCGAAAGGCTCAGTTTTCACAGCTTATTTATTTGCTGCAGCACGAGGGGGCGCGAGCTTTAATTAAAGGAAATGTTATCAATTTAAATGGAGTTAAATTGAATTATATCCTAATGTTTTCGAGAGCCACGGCGCTCGTATTGGCGCACAAGAGGTTAATCCAGAGTTGAGTTGCAGCGAGCAGACTTCGTTATATTTAAAAATTTTCGAAATGTGAAACACATTTTTTTTTTCTTCTGTGATCTTCATACCCATCATTATTTAAGTCTCTTCTGAAGCAGTTTCGCTGCTTTTAGCAAGCAAAGAGTCGTCGAAATAAAGGTCTTCTCTCCATGTTTTAAATTTTGTCAACTCCAGAAGATCAACAGGCGAGTCGATAAAGAGGCGAAGGGACTGTATCGTCTAATTATCTCAGGATTTTATTAGTCTGTCACAATAGTTGGCTACCCAAATGTACATTTCGGATCTCTTGAAAATTACCTTGATGCAAGAAGCTGCAAATTAAACGCTGCGGTGGGAGAAGGTATTAAGCTTATTGGAAGGGAAGAGATTATTTAAGTAAAAGAAGATTATTCTTTTAATAAGTTATTTTATTCAATATTTGGGATTTGTTGTTGGAAATGCAATCGAGGGAACAAAAATTCGAGCAAAATTTTAAAATTAGCGAAAAAAAGCTAAAGTTATTAAGATCATATGGAACTGCTAGCTTTGAAAATTACTAATTAAGCTAAAGTTTAATTAGATACGCATCAGATTTTCACGTAAGATTTTAAAATATAAAATTGTCTTGACTCAATATTTTACATAAATATATAACAAGATTTCTTGTTTGCTATTTAAGCAGTAAACATTTCAAGAAAAATGCAGCAAAATTTTTTTATTTATCCATAAGTTATCACGGAATTGGAAGGAAGAATTAGATGAAAGATGTGAATCATCTACTTGAATTTTTAATAATAAAATAAACCTAACACGAAAAGTTTATTTATTCTTTCATCTAAATTTAAAATTTAAGTGAAATAATTTTTTTTGTGATTGTGTCTCACAATGATAATAGTATCTATATTTTAAGATAAGAAAATACAGAATTTTAATAAAAAGATATGAACCATGTTTAATCTGAAATATATATTTTAACCATATCAAACATTGTAAAAGGTACTGAGCAATTTATTCTTATTTTTATAAATATAAACTTTTATAACAAATAAATGTTGTATTTTTTTCAAGGATTAATTAACATTTTGATGATTTTCTATTTTTCTTTCACACATTAAACATCACTTAAATGTTTTTTTAATTTTCCTTTAAATCATGCCATTTTGTAATATTCTATGTTGTCTTCTACTTTAATAAGATCCAGATCAAATGGATTAGCATCTAAAAGTTTTTTTCTTCTTCAAGTTGTTATCATTGTACAATATGTATGTTTATTATAATAATCACTTATAATTTAATAGGAATGAGTAGTTATGAAAAAGAAAATAAATAGTATGAAATTAAAATAAAATACTTTGTTACTCGAAAACATTGAAAACGTTAAAGCCTCTTAAGAAAATGCTTACAGTTAGAATTCGACATTATTTTTTTTTCAGATAACACAAAAATAAATATTAGTCAAGCTAAAAAATTCTACTAAGCATTACATTACTTGTTGATAAATATTTCATGCATTTTTGAACCTATTTGCATTATTTGATTTAGAAGAATCATATTTTTCGCACTTTTCAATAAATGTTAAGGAATATGCTAGGTAATTAATTGAATTTAAAAGTCTCATTTATTTCATTTAATATAGATCTTAGTCTTTTATATAAAATAAATATCATAAAAAATTAAATCTTTTTAGGAATTTAACAGAAACGTCTTTATTGCCATCATATTCGACGGCTGTAGGGTTTGTGACAAGCCTGAATACTCATGATTTTATCGTTCGGCTTTCTGATAAGTATACAATACACTTTCAGTGGTTAATTTCCCATGTTGGTTTGTAGCGTAACGCGAAATCGCTGATAATTTTGTCTACTTTGCCTGCACTAACACCCTGCAGGACAATGCCCCAGCTTGACTTACAAGGGAATCTGCTCCATCAAAAAGATTATTGAACTTGAATCAAAAAGAATTTGAATATATTGATTTTATTTTTTACCACTTCAATTTTTGTAAGGTATATCAGTATATATATTATTTATATCAGTTTTACATTTGGGAGTCTAAAAATATCACCTTCTTATTGTTGTAAAAAGTGATACAATATTTGTTTTCTCATTTAAGAAAACGATGTTGTATGCAATAATCTTCATATATGAATGAAAAAAAAATCATTATTTCTATAAAATAACTATCAAAACGTCTAAAATAAATTATGAGAATTTTTAATAATTCTTAGATATACCTTTAAAAAGCATATGTAAAAATAATTTATTAAAACAATTTTAAGAACAGTATGTTATAAATTTAGAATGCTATGATACAATTCAGTATAAGCTTATCTTCATCTGTGACCAACTATTATTTGATATTAAAATTAATTGTACCCAATTTTTACATATTATTTATGCAATGAAATATCTCTAAATGATTTTCTTTTAAATAATTCTTTCAATTAATTTTTAAATCAAAGTCATTTTTAACAACATTAGACAGGCTTTTGCAATTTTTATTTGCATTTTATTCTGTGCGTATTTCTGTAAATATTATTAAAATGTTTTCTGTACAAAACAAAAAAATAGTAATTTAGTAAATAAGCAGAAAATTTTCAAAAATGTAGTCAAATTACCATACCAAAATAATTTTACCACCAAATCATTCGGTTTTCCGAAAATAGATAAAATGTAAATTAATCAATTAATTTTATTATGATATAAAAATAAAATAATTATTATAAATTATGTTAATAAAATTTCAGTTTAGAAACAATAAATAAACTCATAAGCATTTCCTTAAAATTTTAACGAACTGATGCTTATTTTCGTTGAAATGGCTTCACCCATGAAAAATTAGCAACAGGGATATTGAAAAATTTTGAAAAGGTGTTGTCATAGCTTGTTTTAACTCAACAGTCTTTGAAAATCTTATTTCTGAGAATAATGGTGACTGATATACCGAGAAGAGCATTTAAAATGATTCTGTTCTCGGAACGGTTACATTGACCTTCCTGTAAGTTGCTCAATCTATTTGGGTAAAAGTGGGAATGAAAATTCAATGTAGAAATTGATTCTTTTTTACAACCAGTTCTTTTCTCTTTAGTTTAGAAAACGGTTATTTTAATTGGTTCTTTTCCGTAAATTTGCAAGTTTTTAAACGCGTACAATTCTTAGTATTTTTTCAATGGTATATTTTTAAATTCCAACTTAAATTTCTATCAATAACAGAATTTATATAATCCTTAAAAAAAAGCATCGTATTTTAAAATAGAATTAAATTTCAAATATCACAACAAAAATGAATAAAATAATAAATCACTCCAGAAAAAATTATTAACATACAAATTAAAAATTTGATTTTAAAGAAATTGTTCATTTTACGAATTTTTATGAAAATGTTTTGAAGTTTGAAATATTTTTATTGTTATTATTAACAGCTTATATTTTATTGCAGTTATAAATGTGTATTAACAATTATAAGCATATTATTTTAGTACAATATAGTCAATACATATATGTATATATACATAAGTACATATATATATGTGTGTGTGCGAGCGCGCGTATGTGCGTATACACACCGTAGTAATTAATTTATCTATGTATGTTTTCCAATTCTGTTATATTTAAACTTTTAATTATTTATTTTATTTAAACTATTTAGAAATAAATTTATTAAAACATGGGTAGATTGTAATATTAAGTAAGATTTTTCCATTGAGTATTTCATTTACATACATTTTAATTCTATTCAAACTTTAATTTATTATTTTTATATTTTATATATTTATCTAATGCTAAAGTCCAAACATTCAATATTTTATATAAAATTTATCGGTTGTTTCAGCAGTACCTTTGTTTGCTATCAATTTTAATTTCCTTTTTAATATTTTTACATTTTTATTATTATATTCATTAATTTCTATTTTTTAAATCATCAAGTTGTAAATATCAAATTATATAAATAGATATGTGCTAGTATTTGCTATTTATTTGTTGCTATAAAACATTTTTAAAATCATATTCTTTTTTAAATCATTTTCCCTTTCTGCTTTTATCATTAGTTGTGTGGGAAAAATTTATTGTTATAAATCAGAATAAAGAATGATTTAAATTTAAAAAACATGGAAAGTTTAAATGAAAAATTTCATTTTACATAAAGATACTTTTATTTTGTTATTTTGGAATATATATTATTTATTTATATCTGACGCAATATATGAGATACATGCATAACGCAACATATGAGATATATACAAATAATAGTCTTTCATTAAAGTTCCTCGCACTTATAAATAAATACATGCTCTGTTTTAAAATGTTTTCTGCATTTTTCGGCACCAAATCAAATAAGATAAGTCAAACCTTTAAAATTATTTTTTGTTATCATCCTAAGCGCTTTGCTATGATTTTTCTGCCTATTTTTATTTTAGTATTTTCTTTACATTCTGTTATTACTATTCATAAATGAACTCAATGCCTGATATAAAATTTTCGCGTTCGGTTGTTAAATTTATAATTTTTTATCATTTTTAAAAATTAATTTTTACCAATTTCATCAAAATGCAGTTTTATTTTTTACAATTAATCTTTGTAAGTAAAATTTCAAGTAATCAGATGAAAATAAAGTATTTATGTGTAAAAACTTCATTTTTAGCGAAATAAATAATAAAATCTGTCCTGAGAATAATTATTTCTTTCATTAGAGTAGAAGTTTTATCTTTGTACAAAATGCATACAATATGCAAATATTCAAATGTTATTTTTTTAAAAAAAATTTTCTGGTTTTTTATATTGGAAAAATAATTATTCATTTTTAAGAACTATATTTTATGCTTCGCTCAGTTTAAATATATTTTATCCTTGAAGCAAAATATCTTTAATATTTACTGATTTTAAGAAAAACTATTTTAACACAAAATAGTGATGTCTAAGTAAAAAAACTATTATATATATTGTTATCTGTGTTTTTGAATTATAAATGAATATTTGTATCTGATACTTTAAATCGGTTAGAATTATATTTGCTCTGCTCTTTGTAGAAACAAATGGGCTCTGTCTAATAACAACTTTTATTTTACTAATTTCAATAATTACTATAAACTTAAGAAAAAATTTTCAATTTCAAATAAAATTAGATATTATTATGTTTACACTTAAAAATGGAATTTTAATTGTAGTTTTTGAGTTTATACACCATTAATTATTTTCTTACCTTCACTTATCAATAAGTCTAAAAATTATGAAATATTTCCCACGATTTTTTTCCATTTAAACATTATATATACATATGCAACCAAGGGCTGTGTTTGATTAATTACACTTATGAAGATGACACTAAGATAAAATATTTTACTTAGAGAATAAAATTCATAATTAAACTCATCATAGTCAAAATGAACAATAAATAGGAAAATCTTGAAGAAGACAGAAAAATATTGTTACTTTCTTGTTTTCCTTAAGTATTTTCGATCGCGGTTAATCATATATGTCTTACATTCACTTACGTGATTTAAGAGAGTGATTATACTTCTCTCTCATTCCATGTCCATTTTAACATACGAGCTTTAACAAGATATAGTTTCAAAATAGTATCATAAATATTTTGATTCTGGTAAATCAGACACTGCTAAATTTTATTAGTAGATATAACGTTTGTTAATTTCAGAAAAAAGTTCATTATTAGCAGGATAGTGTGCAAAAATCCTTTAATGATTGAAATATTGTTTGAATTTAAAATATACGAAATATTCATAAATACGAATAATTCATCAGAGGCAAGAATCATAGTACTATAAAAAATACCTTGTTGATCAAAAATCACCAAAATCTGGGACTAAATTAGAGACTGAAACTTTTTGATGTCCAACAACCAAGAAAATAGTTTTCTAGGAGGGATGAATGGAATATCACAAAGATATAATCTTTATGAATAATGCACATATTATTCATAAAGATTCTTTATAATTGAGAGAAACTCTTTAAACTGGTAAATTACAAAATGCAGAGTATTAAAGGGAATTCTTTTCTTAGGACATCGCAGGAGAATATTAATGGTGTAACCTCGATGGCAGTGTACTCCAGCTTGTGTATTTGTAATATCCCATCATAGATGGCATTTCTCAGTAAAACAAATAAGAGGCCAATATTGCAGTGCTCGATTGAGACTATGTTTCAAGCATTATTTTTATTTTTGATGAAAATACCCATCAATAAAAAACAGTAAGAGCATCACTGGAAGTAAAATTGTGGAAAACATTGTGTGATTCATATATCCATATAAAGTTGAGGACCGTGGTAGCCTAATTGTTAGGGCATGAGACTTCCATCCAGAATGGAGACTTCCATCCAGATTTGGTGGTATTGGAATTCGATTCCCAATACCACCAAAGACCCACCGAGTACATGTGTACTCATTAAATATGTGGAATCAAAAGTCCTGCGCTCAGTCGTTGAGCAGTTACCATGAGTGTAATGGTCTGGAGAATATCTCCTTCCTCTCCAGATCAAAGTCAAAATTGAGGAAGTGGATTTTCTGGTGGCACCATCTATCAAAGGAGTCTTAGAGCAAAGACGTATTTTTACCTTCGTGGTGGTCTGGTTAAATGAAAGATGCCCCCGTTTGACTTAAATTCCCACAGCCGTTGGTTATTGCTTGGATTGTCCAAGTGTCATAAGTAACAACAACATATAAAGTTGAAATATTTTTGGTGCTTCGTTGACGGTAATGGTTAAGTACATTCATGTAATTTCAGTTATATTTACTAATTTTTATGCAGTAAAAACTATATAAAACTACTTATATCACTCTGTAGTAAAATTTAGACATTTTTTTGTGATTAAACTTTAAGCTTTTGTTTTTATTCATTCCTCTATATTGGTTATTAGTTCGATGTAAATAGCAGACATGTCTTTGAAGTGAAACATTTTTATTTATGAGAAATTGTGAGTAAACACGATTGAAATACAGATCTAATGCGCCTTGCGTTAAAGCGTATGCCTTGACGTATTATTTATGCTGTGTATATATATAATTTAATTATAAATTAAGTGATACACAACATATATAGTTTGAATAATCTTGTTTAAATATACAAATGGTTTAAATATTTTAAACACTTCTTTGCTCCTTATCATGAGTGGTTAGAAGGCACTCGTAAGAACAGAATGTCTCTTGTTCAATGCCAGTTATTCTAGAACTACTCGAGATAGATGCGGCGATGTTGCTTTCTATATGAACGGTTTTGTGGTTTGTAATACGTGGTTTTCTCCCATGCGATGCGTGTCCATAGCCCATTAGCTATGGAAAGTTATCATCAAATACAATAATACGTGATGTATATTTTCCAAATTGCACATTTTTTATTTTTGCTTTAAACTATTAGGTTGTCTACTATGTGTTGTTAAAAGTATGCATATTTTTTAAATATAAAACGTTGCATATATTAAAAAAATTGATTATGTTTGCCCATAATCATGTAAAAACTTTTCATCATGTTAGTCATCATTGGCTTCAGATTTTAATCCATCCAAATTAATGTAAATAATTACAAATTAAACATCAGAACAAGCGTGTTTCAAAATTACATGCCTAATGATGCTTTGGTGAAAATGACAAATAATTTCGATGATATAAAAAATGTTAAGATAAACTTTTAATATTCAAACCAGTCAAGTTTTTTTTTAAATTTCGATTTACTTTTAAGTTAATAAACATAACAGGAAATGAAACTTCTAGCAAGATGTAATCAATATTGTAGCATGACACTCGCAATCTAGAGCCGTATCATTTAAATTTCCGCTTAAATGGGAGGATATCAAAAAGGAAAACGAAAAACTTGAAAATGGTTGCTTAGAAAATTCAAGAATAGAAACAAGTTCTAAAAATGATTCGAACACAATACCTTCTATATTTAGATTCTAGTTCTTATGTCGGCTCTCATTAAAATAGTGACTTAGACATCTTTATCTTTTTTTAAATAAAAACTACATATATTAGTTCTTTAATGTAAAAATTAGGAATCCTTTTGATAAAAAAGCAGGAAACTAAATTTTTATTTGCTTATATATACAAAGAAATAATTTTAGAAAATTTTAATTAACAATGCTGGAAGGCTAATTTCCCTGAAGAAAGTACGAAGTATAAAAATTGCTACAATGAAAAGAAATTTTAGCAAAATTCTAAAAATTTTTTACAACATACTGCAGTTTAATGTCGCCTACATCTAATTTTAAGAATAGAACAAACACATTTAAAAAAGAAAAATAAACAAAATATTTAAGGGAAAATTTGAGAAACATTCTTGCGTCTTCATTTTTTCGAAAAAAAAAAAAGTCATTAAACTTCAAATGACGGAATATTCCTTTCCCAACGGACGAGGCCTAAAACCTTTAGCACACAACTAATTTAGATTTAAGAACAAAGTGATACCACGCCGTTAAAAATCGACAAATTGTGTCTAAAAGTTGCTTCGACTTTCGGCCTCAGATATTATCTACGCAGTTAAAAATGCCTTTTTGCACCAAACGTGGAAAAAGTTCTTGTTTTGCTAATTATGGAAAGAGAGAAAGTTGTTTCGGAGGTATTTTAATAATAGGGGCTTTCGCTGCTTTTGAAGTGGCAAAAAAGCACCTAGATTCCAAACCACTAATTGCGTGGTCCAGCAGGCGCCAAGCAAGGAGGCCCCCAATTAGTGCGCCAATGATACATCCTCTCAGAAGAAGTGAAACTCGCAATTTTTGCTCCATTCCCGAGAGACTGCTTTGTGATTAGGAAAAGAGCTTTGCACAGAAACGGTTTTATTCGCACACGTGGAAGAAAGAAGCGCGAAAAAAAAGAAGAAAGAAAATAAAACAAGCAGTTAAATAAATAAAATCGGGTATATAAATAAATAAAATATTCATTTAGCTATATTGAGGGTGTATTTGCCTTAGTGAAAGAAACGCTTCTTTTCATTTTCTTGTAGCTCATTTTTACTTCTGGAGGAACATAAAAATTAAAAGAATCTCGTTACTATGCTCTTAAGCAAGGAAAAGCAAAGAGGAAGAAATTTATCTTTTTTGACCTTCTGTTTTAAAATATTTTGGCGAAAAGTTTCTTTTTGGAGGTGATAAACTTTTAGGAGCAGCTCGCTAATGGAGAACGTTGTTTATTATTGTAATACTGAGTGGAAAAAAAAATAATAAGTACACCAAAGAATTTCATAGTTAAAATTTAAGTAAAAAAGAACATAAAATTATATCACATTTTAACATTTTGAAAGTGCTTTAATTAATCAACACTGCAACTAATTTTCTCAGTCACTAAATAAATCTTATTTGGAAGGGATATTTGATGTTACAATAAATACTTAAAAACATGCATAACTCATTATAAGAGAAATTTAGACGTAGATTTAACGTTAATTTATAATAAATTGTATTTTATTATTTAAAATTTTCAATTTTTCTTATTATTTTTACTCTCTTGAAATGTATATACAAAATCAAACTATAAAAAAGGATTTACTTATAAAATTATGTATTCTTAATGCTATAATACTATGCTCACGTGAGTTTATAAACTATTCTAATGTAAACTTAACTTAAAATATACTTTCTCTATGCTAAAGAAGCATTTGGATAATTTCAGTGAAAGTACTTGGAAAATGGAGATTTGAGTCTCCTTGTGTTAGCTTATTACGCTACTTTTCTTTATCCTTTGCATAACATCAAAAGTGTGGTCCCCCCTTAGTAAAATAAAGTATGACAGAGTTTCCCTTTATGCTGATGTGGCTGTGGAAGGCAATGGAAAACTCTGCTTGATGGGAACAATAAAATCCCTGGCTCCTTACCATGAGCTGTTGGTGTCACTTGTTTCCGGGTGACAACTGGACATGACTACCTGCAAAGTCATCTGCATCGAATAGGTGTAATGGACTCTGCTCGTTGTCCATTGTGTAATCATGATAATATGGATGCTGCTCACAAATATACTGCCCTGAAGTTGTAAAGTTTATGACTGACATCTCTTTTGAGGCTACTAAAGGACTTTATTTTTGCTTTTATACTTGTTCATCTTTTTATTGGTTCTGCTCGTCGATTTACGGCAGAGATGTCGAGGACGGGCGAAGGAGAAAAAATAAAAAATAAAAACTTTTTCGTTATGTCTACGATGATTAAAGCCACTAAACACAGCCAAACATCTCATAATTTTTAATCGTGATCTAATAATGAGATTGATATCTGAGCTTACTTTGTACACACTATTTCATCAGGAGAGTGACATTTGGTCCAACGGAACTCTAATGAGTAAAGTAGACCTTTAAAGGTCTTCTCAACACGACTATCTTCTGTTGAGTTAGATTTCGAGTCGGTTACATTCTAATCACGAAAACGATGTTCACGGCCTCTAATGATACTCCGGCTCACTTGGTCCAGTTGTTGGGTCTTTAGGGTAAAATGTTCAATCTTCTATACCAGTGTCTATTAACAAAGACTGAATGTTACTTTTCTGTATACTGCTGTTTCTCATGCAAAACGCAATTGCAAAACGGATTTTACAAGTATTTCTATCTTATTATTCGTGATTAAGATCCCTTTTCTATGAAACCGAGCAGGCAAGTAAATGATTAGCTCTCAGATTCAATTTCATTTTGGGCGTAAATGTTCGTAGTGGTTGGGAATCTATTTAAAACGGTAGAGAGGTCTAAGTTCAGTTAATCCTCAAAAAGTAGTGACCGATGTAAATACCGTAGATAATCGACAATCAAACCAAACTATGAAGTTCATTTACATGAAATGTGATATATCAATTAAAAATATAATTTTTAATATCAATTATTTTATAACATCAGAAATACAGTTAATATAATAAAACAGAATATTAATTTTTATCGGTTGAAAATTACAAGTATAAATATATAACTACTAAATAAATTTAAGTATATTATTTTATATTACATACACATTAATTATCAAAATTCAAAAATAAAACTAAAAAAAATTACAAGTCGTAAAATTTTTCATTACAGTACTAAATTTTAAGAGTATATAATTTAAACTATCATTTTTAAAATAATTTTGTGTTTTCAGTGAAATCAGCTATGAAATTACAATATTTTTAAAATGTTAGAGAAGAAAAATGTAAAACTAAAATATAAAACAAGATGGTTTCCAGTTTGATGTTAATTACGAATTTCCCAATCGACCAAATAAAAATGCCTTTAAACTTAATCATTAATTAGATTATTTAACTAGTTTTATTTTGCCATTAAGTGGTTAAATTAAATTTTGTTGTTCCTATTATTTTCTTATTAAATTAACTCGAAATTATTGAATTTGTATACTTTAATTCTTATCATTTAAAAAGACGGTGCAACAATTATTTAAAAAGCAAATTACTCTAATTGTATGCACTAAAGATAAAAACAAAAGTAAAGCAATTTAACTAAGTAAGTGAATTTGAAAAGTTTTGTTGCACAAAAAATAATTATCAATTAAAAAATTAAAGAAATTTCAGGAATATTTATATAAAAACGTAAAAGTATATTAAATTATTTCTTAACAGAAAAATACATTTTTGCATTATTTTTTAAAATAACTTTATGTAAAAACACTAAAAACGTACTTAAAAATTTAATAAAAAAAAGTAAATCAAATAAACAAGTCACTTATGTTATTTTCATAACAAGGAATATTATTAAATTTTGATTTAATATTCAATGTTTTCCAATTTATGTGATCAAACTCTATACAGGAAATTTTAATTCTTGTGAATAAAATTATGTATAGAGTTAATTTGTTTCATAATCGTTTTAACAGTTATACGTAACAAACTTTATTGAATATTTTAATTGAATTAAATACTTTTTGTTCCGTAAGGAACTATAATTTCTCCAATTTAACTTTACAAATACTACCAGAAATATCTGAGATCAGTAATAAGGTATTCTTACGTTTTCTTTAATAATAAAAAAATATTATTAAATATAAATTTGTCCTTCTTATCCCATTGATCTGTAAGTAAATGTTATTTTTCGTTAAATGTCATTTTCCTAAATTGCTTATAAACATATGCCTTACTATAGTTACGGAACAAAATATTGATGGTTTCTTGGAGTAAAATCGGAATGAGTTAAAAAAGGGACAACTTTTACATATGCACGAAAATAATATTCCCTAATCAGTATTCTTTCCTTTATTATCGGATTTTAACTCAGATAAATCATATAGAAAAGCAAGAGTCATTTTAGAACTATATCTTTGATTAAATTTTCTTTAAAATATTATATTGAATTTTTTTTGAAATAGAAAAAAAATAATAATTTAAAAATATCCCGTATCCCAGTTGAATCATTACATTTCTGACCAGAGAGCAGGCACATGGAAAATGTAGAAAAATCAACAGCTACATATGATTTCCATGTTAGATTTCACTTTGTTTAATAGAAATAGAAATTAGATCAGGTACCTGAAGTTGTCTGACCTACAGTTCAATAATTTGTAGTTTCGACACCCAGCTTGGTTGAAAAACCCTGAATTTATAATACAGAAACCCAATCACAATTATTGTGATCGGGTTTCGAATTATTGTGTGTTGTGAATATTACAAATTGCTTTTGAATCCACGTTAAAAAGTAGATCCTAATCTAATTAACATTTTATTTATAAAAAGTAAATGTAGAAAGGCCAAAAAACGTTTCAAGAAATATGATAAAATTAATAATTATAATGGTGTGAAAACTACAGTTAATAAATAATAAAATTTATAAACTAAATCAAAAATGTAGTTTTTAAAATATTGATATTTCTTTATTTATGAAAGCCTTTAGGAAACTAAAAGGAAGACGTTTATTGAGAAGAGACTGACAAATAGAATATAACATGGGAAATGCTTACATTTCTTAAATAGTTTATTTATAATAGAACAAATAGAATATTATTACAGGAGTGTAAATATTATTATTTTAAGCTGTTAACCATCTCAATTAACATTATTTTTTCTTTTAGTTATTTTATTTTAATGTATATACAGAAAAGTATTATAAAAATTAAATTGAATAAAAATATTTATAAAAAAGTCAGTGAAGTATTCGCATGTTAAAATGCGTTGGTAATGAGGACATTTTTTACTGTATGTCTCATATTCACGACTGCAACTGTAACTTTAAATTTGAAAGCACATCCGCTTCTTCCCAACCGATACAATTAGCAATCAGTCGCCAAATATGCACAGATTGTAATCTTGTTCGAGCCATCTGTGTTCCCATACACCACTACTACCCTGTTTGTCGTAAAACCACAAAAACCGCCTAAACGAATCTATTCTGCAATGTAGCAGGTAATGTATCATCTGCTCACGAAAGATGCGAAACACTCAGGAAAAAAAAAAAAAAAGACCTCCGAAATTACGCAGAATAAGGAGAATTCGATGAAATAAAAGAAGGATAAGGAAAAATATGGGGAAAAAAGAATGCAAAAAAAGAACAATTTTTATCACTGGAAGAAAAAAGTGAGCTGAAGTGAAATAAGCCAATCACACTTGAAAGACGAATCCCGGTGAGAAGGCGGTAGAATATAGCTGTTTCGAACTTAAAGTCATTACTGGTCATTGTGAGGGCTGAATATGGAGGTGATGACTGGAAACGGTGCTCATAGTTCTCCTAGTTAGCCCGGTTGTTGAGAGGGTGAAAAAAAAAAAGATGCGATTCGTCAATGAGAAGCCCAGGGTGGCCTGTCAAAATCACGTGGTTTCGCGTTGCACTGGTTTTCCGCCATTGTTCCCTTTCCAGATACACATTCGCGATTCTGCGTGCGTTTCTCTCCCATTTCGCATCTGGAATTGAGCATTTGAATTTCCATTTGGGTACACACTTTTTTTTTAAATTTTAAACTATAAAAATTTTATTTTGGCCATATTCAAATTCTTTAAATATGGATTTTGAATAATTCCAATTATTAGTGAATAAAAATGATAACTAAGAATTATTAATAAATATGCATTTTAAGTTTAATTTAAAATCGTTGAATCTTAGTGATTTTGTTCCACTATTTATTGGAAAAGGAATTTCACAGAATCACTGATTTCATTAAAGCTTGGATTTAAGCCTTGAAAAAGCAGTGGAAAAATAGTAATAAAAATAGTAAATGAATAAATAATAATTTTCAGCTCATGGAAAATAAAAATTGAGATTGTTTTTAAAAAGAACCAATAAAACAAGTAATGCAAAGTAAGAAAAAAAATTTGCGATCTTAAACAATAACAGATATTCAATCAGAGTGACATTCATTCATTTAAATAATTTGTTAGAACAATAGTAGTTAAAAATGCTTTGTAACTTAAGATAATTAAGTAAGTATTGTAAGAAATATAATAATGAAATAACAAGCAATAAAATTATTGCACCTGAGCTAAGCAACATATATATATATATATATATATATATATATATATATATATATGTATGTATATATATATATATATATATATATATATATATATATATATATCTATATATATATATATATATACAAGTTAAACTGCAATTTAATTTTTTTTAATAAAATAAAGTCTCAGGAAAAGCGCAGTATATATCCTGATCATCAGAAGGTGTTGCAGGACTTTTGTAAAAATCCACTACTTTCTCTTTCTAGAAGACTTTTCATTGAGGAAACACAGAAAACTTCATTTCACGCATCTCAGTAGTATTGCATGCAGAAGTCAGAAATGTAGCATCCGTCCTCAGTTGCTCAACAATGGCTAGGATCAAACCAAGAAACCTTCTGTTCTGAAAAGCGTTATCCTAACAGTAAGTCACACAATATAACACCCATAGTTTAAATTTAATATATAAATATATATTCCGGACAAATGAATCACGTGTGAAATAATATAAGTGCAAATTACGTATCAATAATACATATATAATATTTATATATTATACTTATTTTATACAATACTTATATATTAATTTAAATATAATACATAAGTATTATATGCTTACATCTTTCAAAGCTTTTTCATGAAGCAATTTTAGACTTAAAATTAAGAGGAAATGCATATAAATCTCTTTAATTTCTTTAAAGTTATTTGATGGATAATTCCAAGAATTGAAGAATAAATGGAAGTTGAGAATTTCATAAAGTCTATTATTTATCAAATCGCTTTAGAAGACAAAGCCAGATCGTAATCCTGATGAGCAATCTTTCTCAGCACAAAAAAATATTACAAAGAATTTAAATCGAAACTCAAGAGTTTAATTGCACGAAATCAAAATTATTCCATAAGTAAAGCGCGACACGTAAATGAGGAGACAGAAAATATGAAATGTGACACATATAGAAAATACAGTTTTGTCAGGAAAACGGGATTTATTTTTTCTTTAATTTTTTTTAGTTTTAAAATAACAAACTCTAATTTTTAATATTTCCCTATTCTTATTTGTTATAAGTTGTTAAATAAAGTAGTATAAATACATTATATATATTTTAAATAATGGTTTAAAATTATGCATATTTTATTTAATAGAAAAATCTGATTTTATTGATATAACAAGGAATTTCTAGAAATTTAAAATGTAGTTTCTTGTAGCGAAAATCTTAAAAAAAATCATTGAAAATTTAAAAAAAAAAGTTAATTACCAGACATTCAAAAATAAATAATAATAAATAATAAATAAAATAAAAAATAGATCGTTTCGTTCAAGTGGAAAGATTGCTTGATAAAATAGATATATGTAATTGATTATAATAACAGTTACAAATGGACGATTAACTAGTATCAGTTTAATTTATTTGTATGTTAGCTAACTAGTTATAATTTAGTATGTCTTTTAGTTTATATTATTGTATTGTAACTTGCAACTAAAAACCAATATATATATATATATATATATATATATATATATATATATATATATATATATATATATATATATATATATATAAAAGATATAATACATTTTGCCTTCAGGGTGGACTTTTCAAATACTTAATGTGGCCACTTTTTCGTGTTGCAGGAAATTTCGACAAACGTTTGGGCATAAATCGAATAGCAACGTAATTTCGCAATGTTTAACAGTTTCTGGAATTGAACTGGACACATTCTGGTCAAATGATCAATGCTATACTATAGCCTGCGGCAAGAAAATTCTTCCCAGAACTCAGGTTGGGTAATTAGTCTTCATGTTAGAAATTTTAAAATCACTGCTGAATTTCTTTCCATTCATTATTAAATCAGAGTCCGTTTTGAACCACGAAATCGCTCTTCATCCTTCCTCTTTAACCTCATCTCTGTCTGTCATGGCGGTTCACAGTTAAACGAATGCACTTCGGGGAACTTGTATGCTTATTGCGAATTCATCTCAATCACAAGGGCGCCTGTCTCCTTTGTAAAAAGCTATTCAATTCATTAGATATATCAGTTGAATAATTTCAATTGATAATTTTAATTTTTTAATTAAAGCAATTTACCCAGTGTATCATTTGATTAGATTTTTACATTTATGTGAATTTTTAATTCAACTTTTTATCTCTTGCTGACATAACAGAGACTTTTGAATCAGTTTATACTACGAATTTATTATCAAAACTGTTTTACTGTCACTTCTGCGAAAGGTGCTGAAAAATATTCCAAGTTTCCTCTTTTGGGAAATGTTAATGTGTCCTAGTGTATACTCCATTGAATTAAGTTGGTAGATGCTTAAATGCCCTGAAACAATTTTGTACGCGAGTTTGGATACGCATTATTACAATCAAAAATGTAATACTAAATTATAAATAATTTCATTTATTTTAGAGTATGTAAAAATGTTGAGCCTGTAGCACGACACAACCCCCATTTGTAAGCCTACAGTGCCCATGTCTGTTTTTCTATCTAAGAAACATCCCTGAGGTGCGAAGTATATTTCAGGGTAGGTGGTCAGCCTAAAGTAAACCTCCCAGTGTTTAGTTCCCAAGCATGTTTGGTATTCAGTTTTCGACACATAAAAGAAGTGTGAGGCTGTGTCAACCTTGCCCAGCCTGAGGATCGAACTACTGACCTGTACCTTGGTAACGCGAAGTGCTAGCATTAAACACCGGGCTTAGTTATGGAATAAATATAAACTTATAAAAGTCGCTAAAAATAAAAATCAGATATTACATAAAAAATATTTTCATTTAAATTAATAATTATGATACCAATATATTTATGTATTAAATAAACTTCTTGCTTTTATTCTATTTTTACACGGAATATTTCAAGTTCTAAAAATTCATCACTTATTTTAAGGTCTGACTGAAAAATCAAAATTCAAGATTAATTCTGCATTTGCATTTATGGCCTGTTTACGTAACATCCCCAAATAACGTCTAACAAATTTTAAATTCGGAACCTTATCCGAGGAGGTTGATACACATTTACCTGTTGCCACAGAAACTCTAACAATTACTAACGCAGATGGTAAATCAAAAATAAAAAAATCTTTTTCGCTAACTACTTTTATTTGTATGCGATTTCCGGTATTAAAATCTGAAGCTTTATTTGCCGAGGTTTAATATTACGCCCGGCCGCTTTTGCATTTTCCTCCATCTTGAGTCCAGATGCAGCACTTTTAAGAAGGAACAGGGAGAAATTTTCCCTATTTAACTCCCTCTAAATCTGTCCAAGTATAAACATTAATTAAAACTTTGCCCGGTCCCTTTTAATTGTTTCCATTGAAGCTCGGACGCTTGCGAAAAGCCTAGTTTAGCAGATATCGCACGGATTAATATTTTCTCTTATTACTACATCCGGGCAATTTGCAGCGGAGTTTCTCTCTCATATTGGCGTGGGTGTGTGTGTGTACTTGTGTTCGCAAAAGCCTTTGCATTGAGGTTAAAAGAGGGGAGGAATGAAATGAGGAGGCAGATACGAATTTAAACTTCAAAATTCCGGGAAATATTTGTGGGGAGAAAGTTCATAAAAGATTGGGCTGGCATTCTTGGAGTAATTTTGTAATCTTGCGCGATGGAATCTAGGGTTTATAACGGAGGGGTAGGGAAAATTTCAATTACAGCAAATTAAGTTTATAATTTTGAGAAATAAACTTAAAAGGATTTATATTCGAAGAATATTCGACACAATAGGAGGGTATAAAGAACGTGTGGTTATATATTCTTCTAAGATCAAAAATTAAATTCATGCATAATTAAAATTTTACTTTAAATATGTATATAATGAAAATTTCTGAATTTTTGGAATTAATATTTGTATTAAAAAATCATAGAATTTATGATTTCATATTTTTTTAAAAAATAAAAAATTTTATAAATGGTATTGATTGAGACCGAACAAATTCTGATGATAAAAACTACACTTTTACGTGTTAATAATAATCACGTTTTTATAGTTTGTTTAAAGCATATTTTATTTCCTAGGATTGTCTTGAGAGTGTAAATTAAAATTTCTTTCAAGGATAAGCTTTTTCAAGTTATTAAATTATTATTGTCACAGGGCCGTGGTAGCCTAGTGGTTAGGGCATCGGCCTTCCATCCGTAAGGGTAGGGTTCGATTCTCAATGCCATCAAAGACCCACTGAGTACATGCGATATATGTGCTCGTTAAATCTGTGGAATCGAAAGTCCTGTGGTCGGTCATTGAGCAGTTACCATGGGTGAAATGATCTGAGAAAATTTCCTCCCCCTTTAGATCAATGTCAAAATTGAGGGAGTGGGTCCTCTGGTGGTACTATCTATCGCGAAGGATTTTAAAAAAGAGCAAAGATGTACTTTCACCTTCATGGTGTTCTGATTAAAACGAAAGACGCTCCCTATTGACTTCGTATTGCTAAGGCATAGCGAGCTTGGCTTGCCCAAATGCCATATATAAGTAACAACAACAACACTATTGTCACAATAAATAATACCCTTTTGATAAATTCATTACCAAAAATTCATCACCAAAGATATGGTGATTAACAGGTCATGTAGTTGTTCCCCATTGTACGTAAAAAATCATATTTTAAGTTATTGTAGAATATGATAGTGTGGACACGTCTCGACCTATGGAGCTCCTGCAAACCCAGTAAGGGAGGATATGGTCACTCTTCCCATCAATGTCCGAGTCAAGCAATGCTTCCGGGTTACCGAGAAACTACTGGCCCAATGAAATTCTTTAACTGATTGTATAAAACCGTGCTATCTATCAAACATATTTAGCTGTAATTGTTCGAATGCCAACGTTTTTGTTGAAACTTTATACTCCCTTTAGATGATATTTTCTATTCATATATATATATATATTTTTTTTGAAAAATATCAAGTCTCATGCCGTAAATAATCAGCACTCCAGTGATAAATATTTCCCTAGCTCCCATAATGTTATCTTTTTGACTTCCCTTATTTGATAAGAAAAAATGATATCTCACACACACAACATGAAAGTGAAAATAAATTATATACAACAGCATATTATGGGATTGTATCAATAAATCAATGAGGAGGAATCTTTAGAATTAAAATTTTAAAATATTAATATTTAAATAAAGCAAAATTAGAATAAATTTATATTTTTTATGATAGTTATACTATAAAAAAATCTTATACTAATATTTCTAGTTAATATCAATGTTTATATTTACAATCAGTATTTTTCTGTTCAGTACATTGTATGTATTTTACTATTGCACTATAAAAATATAGAATTTATCTCATTTCTAAGAACTGTTTTGTATTTCATGAGCACGTCAAAGTGATGCTACCTACAGGTAAACTTAGTATATAATTTATCTCTCAAAATTATATTATATGCGGATTATATATACATTTTTATTTTGTTAAAAGAAAGCAAAATAAAATTCTAATTTGCTTTTTCTTCTATGGATTTTCAGACTATTTTATAAATTTTTTTACCACCAAAGATTGTAACCTTGATAATTGGCATTTTGGCTATTTAATGTAATAAATAAAAGCAGAGCCAAAAGTACAGCATAGCGTAAAAATTGGGTAAGGTTAATCTTTTCCGAGTAAGAGTTTTTTCATGTTCCATCCAAGTCACTACAAAAAATGGGCTATGGAACTAGTTTGAGATAGCACTATTCTTAATGACTGTATTAGACTTCAAGAGTAAGGCTATATTTCAAACTATATGCTTGAACATCCATAACGTAGTCCATAACTAGTTTGAGATAGCCTTATTCTAGAAGACTGTATACACTTTAAGAGTAAGGCTATATTTTAAACTATATGCTTGAACATCCATAACGTAGTTCAGGGAACAATATTTTTGGCACATATATCTTATAATCTTTTTTTGTGATTAAAAATGTTTCCATGCTTTGTTGAGTTATGGTTTCTTTCCAAATAAATTAATTAAATCTGATTAATAGTAAAAATTTTAAAAATTAATAACTTACTTGAATTATCCTCACAATTATTCTAATGAAAGGCGTAGTTAAAACAAAGTGTTCTGAATTATCCCTTGATGGCGTATAAACTAGGATTACCAGAGGAGAATGTAGTTGGTATGTCTTTAAAATTCTCGATTTTTCTGATGTCATAAAAAGTCTATAAATTGCCAGAAAAACTGTAAAACCCACCAAAAAAATTCAATAATTCGCCAAAAGGATTATACAGCATCTGTGGCAAATTTTCTTAAGAAATAAATTGTACTTTACGTGCTGTTATTGGGGAAATTCACCAAACACACACTCACTTAACAGATGTTCCTTCAGAAACCCGAATCTTAATCAACGGGAAGTAAAATCCCTTCATTCATGACGACGGTCAGACTCAGTAACAAGTTTTTTTTTTCTTTTCTTTTTGCAATTGTTGATGTGGATATTTTTAATATCACGTAGTTGATAATTAATTTGCTCAGGTATGTACTTGTACGAAACAGAAAAATTGTCATTATTGGGTGGTGGGTACTTCAGTTCGTTTTCTTAGAGTTAAAAAACGCCGTTCAGCCTAAATATTTGTTATTTTAATTGCATAACTGTTATTTTTAAATGCTTTGTTCTTAATGAAATTTCAATGACCGAGAATGACTGACATTTTTAGGAATATTTTTATACATCATATGTCAAGGAACACCTTCTTAAGAAATTAGCTCATTGCAACATACTGTTACTACAGAATAAGATATAGTGATTTGACCGAATCATTTAATTGATTTGTTCTAATCAAAAATCCCTTCAGTGTTGAAATTTCCCTATCATGTTAGCATAGGTAACAGAGTGCTATAATTAACGCATTTCACAAGCCCATTTCAATTAGAGCCTGTGAAATTGTTTTTACATTTTTCCCCATTTCATCTTTTTTTTCCCTTTTCATCAGTTCACGTGTGAAAGACTAGAGTACAGCTGAATAAAAACCGCAAAATGCATCATTAAAATAAGTAATTCAATGATGTATGTTATAATATAGAAATTTATGAAGCACAAAGTTTTTGTTAAATTATTCATATTTATATGAGAAAATTTTAATTAAAAATAACTTTGTTTAAACTTTATTTAATGTGATTCATTAATTAAATTAAATTTAATTTAAAAGGAATAAAAAGATTAATTTTCCCTTTTTTAATTTTGGTAAAAATCTAAGTGATTTTATGTTTAAACAAAAGCTTGGTCACTGCTCGTAGAAATAAAATCAGCGAGATAAAAAGTGTATTTCGAGATTAATACAAAAACCGAGAAATTAATTGAATGATCAGTGGCTAAGATTAGCTTTTATAAGTTCAAATTTCTAAGTAGGATGTATTATTCAGAATTAACCTTTTAAATAGTACATGTGTGTGTGTCCTTGGCCAGAATTTAATTTACATTTTTATAAACAATGAAATAATCTGAATTTAACACATTTACATAAATAAAGAAAACATTAAGCAAAAATTCATTTACGTAAAATTTTTATCGAGAAGATTCAACAAAAAATATCTCATAACAAAACGAAACATTTTAATTCATGAGCGGTTTTTTTTTTAATTTGTTCTTACAAATAATCCTATCTTCAGAGTCTGTTATCAACTCACTGAATTAATGTGATGTAGATTTTACAAGAGATTTTTTTCCCAATGCAGGTGTTTGATACATTATTTTTCGTTTAAGAAAGAGATTTATGTCATTAAGATATAAAGTAAACATTATTTATAAATCCAAAAAAAAAAAATAATTTCATTCATGCTCCAGAGATTATCAACAAAAAATACTTTTTGCAGATTTAATAGCCCGTTTTCATAATACAAAATTTAGTTAAAAACTAAATTTTGTGAAAATTAAAATTTTGGTAAAATTTCTTAGCAATTGTGGTACAACCATTCTCTTAAATTTCACTATTTTATTTCTTTTCTGAGAGTTTTTAAATACTTCTTTCTCAGAATCATTAAATTTCTTTTATTTCCAAGGTAATACTAAGTTACAAATGGGCAAAAGTCACTTTGATTCTTATTTCCTTTTGAGCTGCAATAACCAAATTTTAAAAAGAAATCATTTTGTGACATGATAATATGACTCGTATATATATGACTATAATATGCTATGGTATGATGTAATATATTCGGTGTAATATGACTCATTATTCACTGGTCACAAGCATTTCGATACTTATCACTTCTATAGTTTATTTTCTAGTGAACAGAAACACTCTCAGGTGTATATTTAATCATTTGAACATAGCTTGGAATTCTTGGTATTCTTATCAGGTATATCTCTTAATAAAAATTCCATACTGTTGTGCTAAGGTATATTATGTAATTCTAATAATATTTCAATTTATAAAATGAATAGATGATTTAAATATTTTTTCATGTTGTTATCTATGATTGGAATTAGAGTATCCAAATGTCAATCAAAATCTAGTTTTTTTTTTTTTTTTTTAATTTTGACTCTTTGATTAATGTTATCTTAATAATCAAAATGCTAAATTCTTATACTTTTCGGTTTTTTCACATACTAAATTTAAAATTACTTTCTCGATACTAACTCGTTAACATCAATTAACAAATTATCAGGGCCAGAAAATCTTTTTGGAGTGTCACTAGTGCAAGGCTAATCAGGCCTTCCCGAGACATACTCTTGACTGTCTGAATTTTACTGTTAACGAGGTTTTCGAGAATCTTATTTTATTTTTAGACTTTTTAATGATTTTTGGTTTTATGGAGATGGTTTAGCTTAGCTACACCATCTGGGATTAGAAACAACAACTACAAATTATCACCTTTCTCACGCAATTGGCAATTTTAAAAAATTTAAATAAAATATTTTGTCTAAACTATTCAAATTTGTAATGTAATTTTATGCAAAGTGAAATTTTAATAATTTTTTAATAATTGTTTTTAAATTTTATTAATATATTTAGGAGAATATACTATTCAATTATGCGAAATAATTTTATACAAAGTCAAATTTTTACTTCATAAGTAGAGAGTAATATGTAGTGTTTTTGAAATGTATATTTTATTATTTTAACATGATATAAAGTTTCGTAGAATATGGATTATTACATCTATCGTTTCATTGACATCTTGATTCTCGAAGAAATGAAAATCATTTTTGTTGACTGAGTTTATTGGACTCTCAGAACAAATTTAAAATATTTTGCTGCCTTTATGCAGATGTTCATAATGTAAGGGCTGAATTCACAAAAAATATTTCTTTTAAATAATAGAAATAAAAGCAGAATTATATAATAATCAAATGTAGTACATCAAATTATAATATACACATACAAATTTTTGAATGATTGAAACCACACAGTTATGAATAAAATTCTTAAGTTAAAAGTAATAATTGCATAATCTTCTTCACAAAGCAGTAATTATAATTTAAAGTTATTTTTATGTACAAATATTGTTAAAAAAACTACTCCAATTAAAAAAAACACTTGTTTATTTTCTGACAGTCTATTATGCTGATGAAAAATGCAGTTTTAAAATAAGATAAGAGCTTAATCATTCAATGTTGAAATATATCCATTCATTATCATTAATTGATGTTTTGATAAATTGAAGCCTGGTGGTTTAGTGGTAGCGTTTGGCGCTCCCAAGGCACATGTCCGAAGTTTGATACACAAACTGGGCAAAATCGACTCAGCTTTTCATCCCTCCAATGGGTCGACAAACTAAGTCCGACCATGCTAAGGATATAAACATTAGGAGTTTTTTGCGTTAGGCGGACCACCTAATTAAGACATACGTTTAATACCCCAAGGCTTTTCTTCGGACATGAAAGCAGATATGGACTCTGTAGGCCTAGTTCCATAAGTCCTGTAGTGCCACAAGTTTGGTTTTTATTTATTTTTAAGAGATTAGGATAATATTCATATAATTGATTAAATTCAGACGACCAGTAATTCATCTTTCACTGGAAACATCATATTTGGTTTTATTAAATATCAAAGATCATAGCTTTACCTCCATCTTTCACTTAAAAACATTTAGAAGATATTTTCTTAAAATTTTCTAGGCGAAAGAATGACACGTGACAAATTAAAAGAGAGACATGGTATAGTTATTTTCAAATATTTAAAAAAAAACATTTTGGGGATTAATAATTTCGGCAAATTGATGTAAGAGTTACCTATAAACTAGGGTTGCAAAATGAAATGTTATTGAATATCCTTAGTATTCTTTGCCTTTCTGATGCAATAAGAAACTTAGATTTAAAAAGTGAGCCAAAATAATTACACAGCATCTGTGAAACAAATAGTTTCTTCGGGAAAAATCTATTTTAAGGTGCCTCTTGGCGAAAATTGGCGACTTTTTTGTCGTCAAGCTTTTTTCGTGCATATTTGAAAAACGAAATGGTACCAAAACACTACGCAGTGATATACCATTAAAAATTGCACAAATTTTACAAATAAATGTTTATTACCATATTTAACATTATCCAACCTAGTGTCAAACTTGTGAGGAACTCCTGAAAAAACTGAGAGGCCAATATTTTAAGGAACCTTAAAGTATAAGCCACCTATTTTTTTCAGGAGTGCGCTATTACATGACTTTATTCAATTAATTACTTGAACATACTTTGCTTAAGTTTTGTAGAGGACTATGGTTCTCTGTGTTTTTACGTTACTGAAGGTTAGAAGTTTTGGATATGAATCCAACTGCTGATAACTGATATTGGATGTTTTGTTTTTGTTTTTTATAGCCACATCTGAGGAAGTAAGTGCTTGAGAATATCCAGGGATTTCCTCTCTTTCGATCTTTAAACATGGTCTATCATCCATATAACGTACATCCATGATACAATATGCTGTAGTTTTGTTAAAGTTTTACTACAATTTTCAATTATTAAACCATATTCGCTAAACACTATTCTTCAAAAATTTAAAAGTTAAGATTATGTAAAGAAATACTAATATTTTAATTAAAACTTATATTTTAGTTAATATTTCTTGACATGTTATATTTTCTGATATTTATATATCACGTAAATTATCTTACTTAAGCTGTAGAGGCAAATTTTGATATATTACAAAAAGACTTTTATTGATACCAGTTTTAATTTGCTATAGCAATACGAAATGTTTTCGCTTATTGATTAAAAACGAAAAATCAACGTCTAGCACTTCACTCCTCATGTGTTACTATTTTCCCGTGAAGGAAACCATTTGTTCACAGGGACTAAAATGCTTCAATTGGCAAGAAGATGCCATGGAAAAAGACTAAAAGCAACGAAAAAAAATAAAGATAAGAAATAGGGGCCAAAAGCTCGCCAAATGAATTTCCCTGGCTAAGTAATTATTAGCGTGTTCTAAAAGGCCCTGAAAGAAATTTGGAGAAGAGAGCAAATGCAGTAATTAACATTTTAATTAACTCCACTGGGGGAAGAAGAGTGGGGGAAAACGAAATCCAATATTTGGAAGCCTTAATGGTCGGAAGAAATAAAAAAAATATAATAATAATGACGAAAAAGGAAAAGAACTCAATTTCGGTAGATGCTTCGCTTCGAAAATATCAAGCTTGCTTTTGGTCTCAATGCTTTTAGTTGAGGATGCTGTGTATTAATTAAAGTAGTTAATGACTGGACATGTTAGGTGTAGATTTGAAACGATAATGCAATTCTATAGGCGTGCCTTAATCTAATCAATTTTAATTTCAAATGGAGCATTGTTACTGGGGCCTTAAGTGATGTAAAATTCAGAGCTGTAACAATTACCCAATGGATTAATTAATGAAACTTTCATTGGATGAGGTTAATTTAAATTATATTATAGATTACTTATGATTGCCTTTAACATACGAGGAAAAGGAGTTTTAAAATTTTTATTTTTTTTTAATTCGATAAAACAATCTTCTTAAAATGGAGGCAAAATAAAATCAAGCAACATGAAATCTACAAAATTATAACATATTTTATGACTTAAAAGATTTGAAATATTCCTTTTTTGTAAAGAGAGAAAAATCATGAACATTTATTTAATTAAAAAAAATTATATAAAGTGTAGTTATTATTATTTTATTTTCAGAAAATATCTTTGGAAAGCACAGTAATATCATAGAATTAAAGAACATGTTTTTAGTTCTATGAGTTACTTTACAATTGTCTTAATTTGATAAAGTTTCCTTTTAATGGTGCATAAAAAAGTATACAGTTATAAGACAACTCTAGCAATACCTTTACTACAAATGAAAAGATTTTATGGCTTATTATAAGATCGAATATTAATTTTCGAAAAGCTTTATCTTGAGGATCTTGTTACTGAATGGAGAATGCTCTAAATTTCAGTTCAATAGCGTTTTCGGACGACTTACACCTGAAACATGGATTCTGTAATTATTAGGAACCCACTTTAAACTGTAGATTGACATCGAGTTAGTTTCCTTTATCCAAAAACCAATCATTGAATTACAAATGCCTGATTCTATGTTCCTCCAAACGAAGAAAAGAATTCAAACTGTCTTATAATTTTTCTCATTTCGAAAATTAAACTGGTAGATACAGCTATTTTTTATTGTCTTGACATTTTGGACTATTGTTACCTGAATAGTAAATGAAGGATAAGTTATTTGACTATCAATTTGGTAGCTATTATAGCTTGACTTTCGCTACTGCCCTGGATTTTCTAATGGCTTGGAAGGTACTTTCAATAGTTGGTTAGTGTCGATTAAGCGCTTTTGAGGATAAAATCACCATTGAATAACAAACAATCTCAGTCAAACACGATATTGCTCTAAATTGGGAAAAGTATTTGTCATACACAATGTAAATTATGTAATCTCTCATTCCAAAAATTTATAGTTAAGTTGATACACACATGCTACTATATTTTTTGACATGGCATCCTGGGCAGCTAAAACTAAGCTGCCACTTTGGCCTTAGTTGTCCAGAAGTCCAAGCTGTTACTACTCTGATTATCAGTTTTACAGTTAATGATTAGTCATCCACTTCAGGCATCGATTTTTTAATTGTTTGAAACGCACTTTAAATGCAGATGGCTGTCAAGCAAATCCTTTTAAACTACAAACAATAACAATCTAATATGACATTACATGAAAAAGGAGAATATTTGTCATGTATAGAACAAACTATCTATCGTTCATTCCAAAAATGTATGCATAAACTAATATATGCGACTATTTTTAATGAGATATCATTCCGGACAACTAAGACCTAGCTAGTTGCTGAATGGTTAGCGCTTTGGCTACGAGTTTAACAATTCTTGACTGGGTTACTTCGGACTTAGACTTTGTAGTTCTTTTAAAACTACGTTAAAATGTGAGTTTCTATTGAATTAATTATTTTGTGTAAAAAGTCACTTCTGAACTAAAAATAAAAAATTCCATGTGGCTCAGTAATTGTGCTCCCACGGCACAGGTCTGAGGTTTGATCCTCAAGCTGGGCAAGGTTGACCCAGTCTTTCTCCCTACATTGGGTCGATGAAACTGAGAACCAAGCATTCTTAGGAACTGCACACTGGGGGTTTCGTATTAGGTTGATCACTTAACCAGGACATTTGCTTTGCATTCCAGGGCCCTCGGTCATGAAAACTGATATGGGCACTGTAGGCCTATGTCCCCATATAGTGTGTCGTACCACTTAATTTAGCTTTAGAACTAAAAATAAGTCTAGCAAAATATGACATTGTGTACTAAAACAATAATATTTTTCATATATAGTTTAAATGTTTCGATAATTTTTATATCAAAAATTAGTAATTAACCTAATATATACATTTGTTTAATGACATACCATTCTGAACTGCTAACGTTGACCATACAACCGAATGGTTTGCGAGGTAGCTATCTGCTTAATAACTCATAGATCAAATTACCACATGGACAATAAAATATTATAGTTGTTCGGAATCCTATTTAAATTGGGGGTTCAATTCAAGTTAATTATCCTGTGCATAAAATAACGCTTACGTGACTTGGAAACTTAAGCATGTCTCTCAATTAATACGAACACAAAGAATTTTGTACTGCTCTCTTTGTGTTATACATATATATCTCAAGGAGATCCTGGTGGCATGGTTGGTTAGGGCGTCGTTCTCATTATCGGAAGGTAGTGAGTTCGAATCTCGGATTAACCTAAGATCCGTCGTGTTCGCAAATGGCAGCTGGGGCGCGTTAAAATTGTGCGTGTTCGCAATGTCCTCCAAGTAAAATGATACTTATGGGTGCGGCAGGCTAAGTACTGGGGGTCTTTTGCTTGGTCCCTGAGGCAAAATCACGAAGATTCCACCCAGCTGCTTCTATCTAACTGATAGAGCCCAACTCAAGGCTAGGTACAGGGAAACATGCTGGTGCAACAACATCTATATCTCATAAATCCCAAAAGACTTAACTTAGAAAACACTCTGGCATTTATTTTTATGAGCATCCATGCCTGATAAACACAAAACTTTAAGTTATTAAGTCAATAATGATTGTGAGAAACGAACTTATAAATTTGCTCAATTTCAATGTGAGAGGAACGTATCAGCTCCAGTGGCTCAGTAGCTTCACGCCGCTCCTTGTTAAGATAAGCAAAGCGAAGCATCGTTTGCCGTGGGCAGTGATTGGGAAGTAATCATATTTTCCCTCACTGGGATTGCTGGAACTCCGAGGGTTGGGAGAAGTATCCACGTTCCTCTGTGACGTCTGCTGGTTTCGTTGACGTTGAGCGAAGGATGCCAGCTCAGGTATGGCCTAATCACCTGATCGTGGCTCAAAATGAAGAGGCTCTTTTGACAATGTGCTCATACTGAGAAAGTACGGTATAGCTATAACTTCATTCTAAAATAATTTTATCATTTATTTATCATTTAGAAAACTCTAATATTAAGTTTTATGTATGTAATATATTCACATTTAATTTCTAGGTATTTCATTTTAATCATCATAATTTCAGTTTATTTAAAAATTATTTTTAATTATTTTAATTTAAATTAATTAATTTGAGTTTAAACTATATTTATTTTGGAGTATAAATTTATTTCATTGAACAAAATGAGAGTCTTAGTTTATTTTTTGAAGTCTATTTTTTAATTTAAAATCAATACACAACTGGTAACTCATTTTAAAAGGATGTAACAAAACTTGATATCTTATAATACGTCAATTTTTAACACACGAACCTTAATTAAATTTTTTCTGTTCAATTTTTTATACACGAACACACGAGCTCTAGTTTGATTATGATCCACGCTCTTTAATTGTTGTTTTAAATCTTGCTCATGCACATATCAAACTATTATAAATATCTCATCAGTGGAAAATTAAACAAAATAAATGCCTCCTTAAGTTGTAACCAAAAAACTAAGCATTCAGTCATGAGTTTGACATTGTAAAACTTGAGTGCAATTGTGCATAAACTACTATTTGTTTTAGCTTATCAAAAACAATATTTACTGATACTTTTCCTTTTTCTTGATCAAATCCCACCAAATCGATATTAACGCGCGAGCGCGACAAGAACAATATATATACACACACAAAAGCTAATAACTATAAGTAGTAGCATGTTTTACTCCGTGATATAAACTTTTGAGATAATTTAAATATTTTCAAAAAATCGGAAGCTTAAAAAATTCTGCTAAAAGGTTACAAATGGTGATATTTTATTTTTAGCGAGTAGTACCATTTGAACTCTGAGCACTTTATTGGTGAAATGGAGAAATATCTACTTATCTTAAAATCATGATTGGAAATTTAGGATTAAAATTCTTTTTCAATTTGAATAAGCTCTTTATAATGTAAATGTAACTTTTTAGTAAAATGATCAAATATTATGCTTTACGAAAACTTAATTTTTCTATCAATTTTACAATATTGTTTTTTTTTTCTTTTCTTTTCTTTTTTAGCATTTTAAATATTTTAACATTAAAATTTCTGAAAAAAAGTGCTTTCGAGAAACATTTCGCAACTTCTACAATTCGCAACTTATTCAATGAATACAATTTGAAAGCCAGCAGCAAATTCGCTAACAAGTCGGATTTACGGCATCGTCTCAATGTGATGTGACGCATATGAAATGTTATCCATAAATATTTTAAACCAATGAGAATTGTAATAAAGTGGCTGAATCATGATCTCAAATGGAATGAAAGAAACAATACTTTATGGTTAAAAAAATCCATTCATTGTATGTAAACAGTATTCATGATGATAAAATGTTTAAATTTAGGAATAGTTAAGGGGTTTATGGGAATACGATATTATTCGAAATTGTTGCTGTGACTGATAGCCGAGATGACTTTACCCAAATAGATTTGAACTGGGCTTGGATTATAGAAATGTATAATTTATTTTATGCCCCTTCATTTCTGTGCCATGCTTCATCAACAATAATTGTTGAAATAGGTTGGCTGGTGTGTCTCTCATCAACACATGAACACTTGTTTTGAGTTGGAGAGAGATCTGGGGATTGTGCAGGCCAGGACAACAAACGAATATCCTTTGTATCTACAAAAATCAGAGAGCAACATGTGCTTTTGGATTATTTTGTCGAAAGATGACTTTTCATAGGGTTGACAGACACAGAACAACCACTGTTCTTAAGATACTATGTTGTTGTTACTTATGACACTTGGACAAGCCAAGCTCGCTACGCCGTTGGTTATGCGAATTTAAGTCGGTAGGGTGCGTTTTTCTTTTAAGCAGAGCTTAAAGTAATCTCCTATTATTGTAATGTACTTCCACCTGCATATTTTTTGTCTTTAAAATATATTTTAACAGCTTTTTATTTATTTTATGAAACCTTTCATAAGTTATAATTAAATTAAGAATTTCATTTATTTCATCATTACTGATGAGGATCCCGAAGAAGCATCTTCAATAATATAGATGATAAAACTCACCATACCAATTTAACATATAGTTATACAGACGAAATTTTTAAATATTTTTTTTAATTCGTGAATGCTTACTGATTGTTGAAGAACGAAGTATCACAATGCAAAATTTGAGTTGAAAATTTCGCCATGAATCGTATTTCTTTCTAAAAATTCCTTCGAATAAAAAAGTCTATTCAGTATTAGAGTGAAGGTTCCGAATTCGATCCCAGTCACTGTTGAACAACAGGGAACTCCAGTATCTCAGTAGCTTCACACCACTTCCCGTTAAAGATCAGCAATGTGAAGTACCATTTGCTACTGCTAGAGTTAGCATTTTCCCTCACTGGGTTACTGGAACTCCGTGGGTTGGGAACGTGTCCACGGCGTTAATTTGTCGTGTCCAAAATCCTTCCGCTATTGTGGAGTAGGTGTAAAGAGAAAGGCGCCAGCTCTCATGTGTGACCTCCTCATCTGGCCAAACCTTAAGGTAAAGTAAACACCAGTAGAGATCCCTGTACCTATGCCTTAAAAGGGTTTTACCAGATTTGATGGACTCGCTGGAGAGCAAAGAAAACAACTTCGTTGAGGGACACAGTACATACAGAACAATATAATTAAGCTTGCAATCATATGGAGACAATGGAAATTATAATTTTTACGCAGTAAAGAGGGTTTGTAAAGTATAATAATTAACACAAATCGGATTGCAATTGAAAGTAAACATGTAGACACTTAAGAAGCTTTCAAATTAGGTATCAGATGTGGTAAGACAGCCATATAAAATAAACATCAAATTGCATGCATACAAGAAATAAAGAAAATAAATGGAAATACAAAAGGTAATTAAAAATGATAATACAGAATTGAATACATATACCTGCACTTACTGCAAATTAAAGGTAATAATGATTAATGAATAATTAATGTATTTAGTTTGAATTTGATAGTTGGGTATATCGGCTCAAAGTAAGTTAGGACTTATGAAATTCTAAGCTATATAAGCAAAAAGTTTAGGTAGGTTATACATAATGCATTAAATAGGTCAATACAACATGATGACACTAATTGTGATTGAGTAATCAAGTAAGAGCACTGGAATTATGGTGAGATAACAGCAAACAAATAATAATGAACTATATACAAGAGAAAATGAAAAATAGGGGAAATGTCTCAGGTAGAGAGGAAAATGCCTGAATGTAGAGGATGAGAGAGATGAAGTATGCGGATTTTACGATTCATCTTCTTCCAGATGAAGTCTATCACAGCCATCATTATCCTCCTATTCCTCTGGAATAATTAAGTCCCAATATTCAAGAATAAAGTTTATAAGGGCTTTTAACTTTGCAGCCTTGTTGATGGTGATGTTTTTGAGCCAGACACTTTTCAGATTGTCACTGGGGGTAGTAAAGTGCCAGGAACCCGTGATGAGGCATGTTGTAGCGTAATGAATTGGAGTACCTTCTTCTCCACATGCACAGCTGTCAGTGGCTAGTACTCCTTTTCTATCAGGTATCTTGGAAATGGACCATGTCCCGTTACAAAAATCGTTATTTGCCTTAGCCAGCACGGTTTGTTTAAATTCACTTTTGGCAGGATGGAATGAACTAGGCGTCCGGTGATATTCTGATCCCACAGAGTTTGCCAATCCTGAATCGATGCAATTTTCCTGATCTTTTTAAAGTGAGACTGAGGAAGAAGGAGATAAATTTCCGGTTCATCTGAAGTAGCAGCAGTTTTTGCTATTCGGTCTGCCATTTCGTTCCCTTCAAATCCTAAATGAGCCTTTATACAACTGAGGGAGACGTTTTGTTGGTTGTTAAGTTCCTATTGAATTTGCCTGGCTAAAGGACTGATGAATTTTGGATTCCAAAGCGCAGAGAGACTTGCCTTACTTTCTGATCAAAAGAGGAAATTCTGTTCTTGGTTTCTGGCCCAGTCAATAGCTTGCTTAATTGCAAACAGTTCCACTTGGAAGATTGAGCAGTTGGCATTCAGTCTGTAACTTTCACTGTGGATTATGGTATCCTCCATTGTTGTGACAAACGCGGCTCCCACTCCTCCATCCATCTTGGAGCCGTCAGTGAAAATGTGGCAGGCCTGTTTCTTCAGGGTAGGGTCGTACTCCATGTTAGGGTTTACAATCGTATCAATTCTGAATATTTCTGGATGGATTGAAAGTGTAGCTACTCTTGTCTCCATAATGTTAGTGCTTATGGTCTTAATTTCTTGTTTTATTTGTGCCTCAGTATTGATGGTGAGATAAAGGGGGATATGCCAGTAATGATTTGTAAAACTGCCGTTGATGTTTTGTAGGCCCCAGTTATATTAAACAGAAATTTTCTCTGTATATTTGTCTAGCAGTAGCTGATTTTTGACCCGAAGATTTGCTCCCCAAAGTGTTGTACCGTGCGCTAGAATTCTTTTTGCCACTGTTTTGTACAGTACAATGCGCTGTCTTTGGGATAATCACCATATTGAGCCAGCTATTCTAAGCAGCTTCTGGTGAATGCGAAAGGTTTTGACACCTTGCTGTTTGATATGTGCCGATCAATTCAACTTTTCATCCAGGAGAACAACCAGAAGTTTAATACTCTTGCTTCTCTTTATCCTTAAGTTATTTAAAAATATCTGCATTCCGCATTGCATTCTCGTGAATAAGAGGTAATTTGATTTCTCCATTGAAATTTCAAGATTATGCTTATGTGTCCAGTTGCTAAAAATCTTAAAGGCTTTTGTCGCGAAGTGTCCAGTCTATAGCTTTATAGTCTAGTCCTTTTACTGTCAGCTGTCACTACGAAGGTGAAGTGGTCAGCAAAGACCTAGAGGGCAACTGTTGCTTTAGGATCAATATCTCTACCAATTGTGGTCCGGTCAAACTGTAGTGGCTCATCAGCAAGCACATTCCATAGGATGGGTCCGCTGCAGGAGCCTTATGGACATCCGTTTTCTTCACAATGCTCACATTAGTGTTGAGACCAATCTCTCGATCTTCCAGGCTGCTGATGAGAATGTTTTTGATGGTTTCTCGGCGTCCTTTACTTTCAAGTGCTTACTTGATAGATGGATATGGTGCAGAGTCGAAAGATCCTTTAATATCCAGAGAGATTATTGTGCAATGTTTTGCCGAGGCTTTTGCAATCTCGATATGTCATTTCAGTAAGAAATGCATCGTCCACTGACCTTCCTTGATGAAAACCAAATTGATTTTGGTGAAGAAGACCATGACTTCTAAGAAAAAAGTCAATTTTTTGGTCACATTTTTCTCCAGTAATTTTCCCATCGTTAGCAAGGGAGTGATTGGCCTATAAGATTTTACTTGCAGATTGTCTTTTCCTTCCTTTTATGGAAGAAAATGACTAAGCCGATTTTGAAGCACTTTGGGAAGTGGCACAGATTCCAGCCTTTTTTATTAGGGTTCTAGGAAACTCTGGATAGTGACGGTCCACTGTTTTAAGTATAATGTTGTCAATTACGTCAAGCCCTGGTGCTTTCCCATCAAGGAGTGAGGCGATAGCTCTGTCTATCTCTCCCCTGCTGAGTTTTGGGTCGTTATCGACATTGCTGTGAGATCGCTGAAACAGAGTGGTAGGTTGTGTAAAAACAGATCTACTAAGATTCTGCTGTCGATGCTAACAGCATTACCCTCTTGTAAATTCGTGCAGAATAGGGCTGATGATGAAAAGGATCTCCTAAAGGTGCCTTTATAGATTTTTCCATAAGGATTTGTTGTTGAAGTGCACAGTTCTCGCCAGCATGTGCGCTTAGCTTTTCGTATATCTTTAATAAATGCCACCTTCAGCCTTTTGTAATCAATTCTGAGATTAAATTGTCTGGGTTACTTGAATTTTGAATTTTGTATATTTCGCCTTTTGGCATTTAATTATTTTTTTCAAAGATCAAAAGACTGCGTCCACCAGTTTGGCTTTAGATTATTACGTGGCTTCGTTTTCTTATAGAAAAGTCGATAACACTCAATCAGTTATCTTTGAAGGTTTATGGGAGCATTGTCAAGTTGATCAGTTATTTGACTATCCTCTAACAGTTGTAGTATATTGCTTACGTGTGGATGTAGATGATTCAGGAAATCTTTATGATTTCCATATTTTGTCTTGAATCTGGTAATTTGTGTCGTATCTGAGGGTGCTGCCAGTGTGATCTGGCTGTATTTATGGTCACTGAGTGTTTCAGTGTTCAGGACCTCCCATGTACTTTCTATTACTATGTCGACATTAGGAGTTATAGAAATAGATAAACACACTGCGCGATTTTCATTCGTTGAGGAGTTAAAAGTTTGTGGAGCACCCATGGTGTTGAGAAGATGAAAATTATTACGTATGAGGTAATCCAAAAGTATGAGGTAATTGATGTAATATGAGGTAATCCAAAAGATTTTTTTGGATTACGTATGAGGTAATCCAAAAAAACACATTCGACCATCCTTCATTCGTTGAGGAGTTAAAAGTTTGTGGAGCACCCATGGTGTTGAGAAGATGAAAATTATTACGTATGAGGTAATCCAAAAGTGCTTCACCTCGTTGGTCGTTGTCTTTATATTTCCACATGATGTGATGGAAATTAAGGTCAATAATGATCTTTTCGTTCCCTAAATTGTGTAGGAAGCCATTAATATCCTCCAGTGCTTCACTGATTCTCACTTGGACAGACTCGCTCATAATATGTCTGTGATTATGTGGGGCGATATATACAGAGATTATTGTCAGTAGGCCAGCATTAATTGCAATTTTAACTGCTACCGCGTTTTCTTTATGTCCAATTAAGATTGGGCTTATATCAACTGTGGTGATTACACCAGCCTTTCCATTACCCGAGAGCCAGTATTTCCAGGTGCTTGGAATTCCCAGTATCTGATTATCTTTGCTTATATGTGGTTCTTGCACCATAAAGACTTGCACATTCAGAGTGCAGGTAATCATTTGCAATAAGTCAGTTGGGGCACTTGTCCTCATAAGGTTTATTTGGATTATCTTTGTTGTGTGTATGCTACTGCTTTCTTATGGTTGAAGATTAGATGTTTGTGTCAAACCTTAAGGTAACCGTTAACCTTAAGATGAAGTTCGGACCTCGCCTGCACTCCCATCTATGTTTGTTGAACAACAAGTGATAGATGTGTTTCTGCATGCACTTCTGTCTAGATGGGGCACTTGAGAATTATCTGAGTTTCCTCCCTTGAGACACGTGAACATGGTTCACAACATATGAAAAGTCTTCCCAGAAAGCAGTTTCAAAGGTGAGTGCTAAAATACCTTTCAACGGTCTTCGACTGTAAGCCTGTCCACTACACGCTGTCAAATGCGTTTTCACGCTGTACTAGATGATACACATAGAATGTTTTATAAATAAGTCCATTTCATGACTAATGATGTTTATGGCTTTGCAAGATCGATCTCACAATGTCTATCATCTCTGGAGTTAGTCATGAAATGCCATTGAGAGATTTTGTATGCTTTTCAATGTAATCCCAAGCAATCCATTGATTTCATATTCACGTGACACTTGTCGAATTTAGTCTAGTATGAGTGCAATATTGCAGAAATTAAATCGCACTATTGATATGCAATAAAGGTCCCTCTATCGAATTTCAGTACTAACTGATAAGCCTTTTTTCTGCTTACTCTTGATACAACACAATATTCTAAGAAAATCCGACCTCGCAAAGCAATCTCTTATCAAATAGATAAACACACTGCGCGATTTTTTATGTAGTTTTTCAGATAATGTTTATGCCTGCTATGTTGTCCAAATCCATTGAAATGTTAATCATTTGCACATTTCAGTCAAGTGGTTTTTACGCCTGTATGCCAATTCCTTCTTGATACTGGAATTTTAATTTGCTATTTGTCAATGAAAAATAATAAACTGAAAAAATAAGTTAATGTTTCTTTAAGCAGTTAAGGTAAATCACTCGATTTTAATTACGATTTCGAAGTCTATAGAAAACATGGAAATTAATTGAGCCACTTTTTTCGTGTTTCAAAATATAAAAATACGAATGTATTCATAAAACTTAAACTATTGTAACTAATTGTATATGTAGCTTTCTATATAAGAACAATAAATAATATAAATAAAAAATGATAAAACATAAATAATTTATTAAAATAATGAACGTAATTAATACATTATTAAAGCAAATATATTATTAGCTGTATAAACTAGAATTCACTCAAATTAAAAAAAATAACTTTCAATTCTCAAATATTTGATATTTTTTCATTTCTATAAACTCACAACATTAATGTAAACTATCAAATAAGATATTAAGATTCATTATTCCGATTTTTATGTAATTAATTAAGAAAAAAATTCATGAAACATTCTAAATTTATTTTCTCTTGCACAGAATCTGTTTTTAGGATTTTTTCTTGAATGAATATCTTTCGTCTTACTTAAAAGTTTAAATTAACCAACTTTTTATTTCCCTAAATAAAACAAAATTAAATGCACCGGTTACAGTTAACTTTTCTTCTAAAGTACACTAACTCTCATCGCCAACTCATCACCAACTATGATGAATGTTAATAATTTCAACAGAAAAAAATTTATATATCATTTTGAATGAGTAGTAAGAAAATTACTACTTATAGTTTTTATTTATTTATTTATTTTTATTTTTTTATAGAAAGAAATACTTCGCTTAAATTAACCCATTTAACTGTAGATTGCTAATAAATAGGGAAGAAAAGTGTAAACAAAGAGTTTCCAAGAGAATAAAAAACTAATAATCAGTTCAACTTATTGATATCTTTTAATTGAGAAGTGGCCTTATTAGAAATATTCACTCGAATTCAGTACAAAGCTGATTAAGTATAAATTTACCTAAATACAATCAGTAAATTAAATTAAGAAATGTCAGTCTAATTATATGTTGTGCTAAATTAGATTATGATAGATGATTATGATTGGAAAGACTTGAATGGGAATTCATTTAGAAAGAAGGCAGTCTTCTGATTGGGCTGCTTTTAACTTTTCAATACAGCTAGTTTTCAACCGGAATTCAGTTAATTAAAGTAATCCAAAAATTCTGGTCAATTCTGATTTCGAATGTAGGTGGCAGAGTTCTTAACATTTAGGAAATTTTAGAGACTTTCTATTGCAGTTTACGATTTAGCACTAAATTACTTGAATAACATCTAATCTAACTCTAATAAGTATTAGCAAAGTATGAATTAATTCATAATCAAAAGGTAATTAAAGTGATACTACAAATAATAGTTTATTAGTTATACGACTCGTTTAACTAATAGTTTATTAGTTATGCGATTCCGATGTAATGCATATTTGCTTAAAACATCGTTCATTTTGTCCTGGAACAAAATCTCAAGAATGTAGTAAGACTTAGTACTGCTCTAAAGATCTTACAACTGTATAAATATTTTATAACAAAATTAGCTAATGATAACAAAATTGCCGTTAAATGATAGAATTAGCTTTCTGTTTATTATTTTATGCGTTCGCTTCCCCTGCCTCCTTAGATATTTATAGTGGTTTGAAGTTCTTTCTACGGTTTATATCCCTTTTAAAAAATCTATTGTGCAAAATGTGACCGCAGAGATTCAAACCAAACCATAATTAAGCCTAATACATAATAGTCAAACTAGCAGCTGAGTGGTTAGGTCTCTAGCTTAGTTTCAAACCAAAATTAAGCCTATTATAAAATGGCCCGTCTAACAGGTGAATAATTAGGTCTCTAGCTTAGACTCAAACCAAACCAAAATTCAATCTAATATAAAATGGCTGGGCTTAGAGCTGAATCATTCGGTCTCTAGTATAGCTTCAAACCAAACCAAAACATAAACTGCCGGAGCAAACAGTTTGGCCATTCTATGTTTTGGTATTATTATTGGGTAGTTAATTATTAGATTTGACTTCCCTCTGAGTCGTGGGTATTTGACAGATCAAATCTTTTTTAAGTAGTATATTCTAAATTGAATTATGACCTGTTAATGTCAAACGTGACTTTTGGGCAATTAACAAACTATGCCAAACCAAACCTAGTATGAATTATTTTTTTATAATGTTACCGATATAAGAAAACAGCGCTCAAGGCTCTGCTAGGAATAATTGGAAAATACTTGATTTTGTTCTTGAGTTGGTCTGCTTTACAACACATTTTCCAAAATATTTCCCTCTAAAGATCTAAATGAACAAATGATTTCGTTAGGAGACTTTCAAAATGATCAAGTAAGCTATAAATGCTTTTGTCCTGGTGATATGGCTAATTGCTGATCTAGAAATTTTTATAAATTGGATACATGAAATTTGTTAATGGTTGCCAATGGTTTCCAAGTATTTGAACCAGATTGTATTCAAAGAAGTATTTGGCCATCCTTTTAATAGTTTGAGTAAAAGGATGGCCTTTATTCGACAGATTTTCAATCATTCATGTTGTTACATGACAATTTTTGAGTTTTGTAGGTCTCAATATTTTGTGGGTCTATACATCATGGGAGAAAATAATAGATGGTTAGACAGTGACCTCTTTTAAGGTGACTGTTAAAGTATCATTGTTTACAAATATGTGGAAGTCAATTTGTTAATACGTGGAATTCGACTCTCATTTTTTGGTATGCATGCTCGGGAGTTTTCTGAACTTCTTCCCTTTTTAACTAATGAAGATTTATTATTTATGGGAAAACCCATTTGACAATCTGAAACAAATGTCCTAAGCCGTTTTGATTTAGTTTCTATTTTGTTGTGTGTGTGAACTAGATCCTACTCATTATCTAAGCAGGATTTTGAATACTGATGAATATTGAAATTAATTTTTTTAAATAAACTTTATTGTGTTTGAGATATGCTGAAGATGCACAAAAAGATGCTATTCAAAGCATCTCTAGATTATAAAAATTTCTAATTACAATTAAAATATATTTTATATTAGAGAAAAGTTTTAAATTTATAAACAAAATAAAACTTTTTTTATTTATTTTCCTATTTTTGTGAATTCTATTTGATTTATATTCCCAATTTGTAAATTTATCTGATATTTAAAGCTACCCATTATATAGTTTGCAGTTTGTCAATTTTGCAAGATTCAGATAAAGAGAATCTGATAAATGTATTATTTAATAAAGTTGAACCATGGTACATATTTCGGTAAGATAAAACAGCTGAATATACATTAAATTTGCCTTTCAACAATTTTAATGACTATAATTAATTAACAAAAAGAGTTCTTAACTTGCTTTTATAAATATGCTCTATCAATTGACTCACCCAATTGTTTCGAGAATCGATTCTACTACCTTCCGTTTGCTATATACATTTAATTCTCGAGCATATATATATATATATATATATATATATATATATATATATATATATATATATATATATATATATATATATATATATATATATATATATATATAAGGCCTTGAAATAAATCCCATTGATAGTTAATATATATGATGATAAAGAAAGAGAAAACAAAAGAAATACATACTTACTTAATACCAACATTGATATCAGAAATTATATCATATTTTTAAAAGAAATGATTTTTTGAACATAATACTGTTTTTAATAACGAGAAGGAGACATTTTAATTAAATAGTAAATCATTTTAAGTATAGAATAATTTTAATTATTTTATTAATTCAGTAAATTGTCAACATTTTACTAGTCAAGAAAAATTAAAAAGTTCTTTTTTTTGTTTAGAAAAAATTGAATTGAAATTTTTTTTCTAATTTATGACTATTTGGTGAAAAAAAGTTAGACATTCAGAAATTTATAACACTCTTAAAATGATTCAAAAACAAAATATATATTATAGACATTTTTTTCAATGAGCAATTTTTATGATAAAGCCATAAAAATTTTTATGTCCAAAATATGTTTAAAAATAATAATAAAATTTGCTTTCATTTTTACTTTTTTAATAAGCACTTTAATATTAAATGCAATATTATTTAATTTAATTAAACATTGGTAAACAAAATTAATTACATAAGAAACATTTAATTTTTAATAAAATTACTCTAAGCAAATACCAATTAAATTGCAGTTTAACAATAAATTTAAGAAAACAATTTTTTCTATCTATTGTACCTGGTTGCTTTAGCGCAATATAAAAGATTAATGGTTGTTTAGAAGGAGTTTTCCGTTTTGATAGGAACTATAATAGATGAAATATCTAGTTATATGTGGGCTATAATTCATAATGTGTCTTACAAAGTAAATATAATATTTATAAAAGCGACTGTTTCTTTCTTATTTCTTGTGGCTGTTATATCTGTAAGAATTCATGACAATAAATCATTTCTAAAATGAATAGCATATTTTCATTTAAAGCTTTGCTGTTTATATTGGAATTTCATCGTACAATTTCTTAGATACTGCAAAATGCTATTACAGGTTGAAAGTTTTTATTGCTGTTTTCTTTGTAATGAAAACTTTTTGGACAGAAATATAAATATTGGTGTTAAGTAAAAATTTGATACAATTAAAATTTTGACGTTATTTGATACAAAAAGAAATAAATTGAATATTTTCTCAAAATTTTATACAAATAAAGGAACTTCCATTTTTAATAGTAGAACATTTTCTGCATTTGATAAAATTGACTACAATACTGTATTACCCTTTAATATCTGCTCGCTAGAATTGAATCTGTAGTAAACCATTGTATAAAATCATAGCTGTCACTACCGGAATGTTTGATTTTAAGAAAACGAAAGGCATTTTTTTGTATATGTTCGTAAAAGCTTTAGATTTTGTAAAGTTTAATGGCTCTCCCATACCACGATATTTAGGTAGCTTCATTAGATTTGCTTGTCCTTCTGTTTTTACTTCTCATACGTAAAGCCTAATTAAACTGGGACTTTCAGTTTCAATCCTCTAAAATTGCAATCGAACTCACAAGATGTGGCCCTGAAGGTCAGAATCTTTTTAGCAAACAGCTTACAATAGGTTAGTGAGGAAGTTGGTAGCTTAAATGCTCTCTTTGTGAATGAATCATGAATCAAATTTACGAATACTCTTTTACCAGATATATCTTAAGATTTACACAGGAGCAAAGGTAGTTATCTGTTTTGCCGCTCTAATCTATATAATGCTTATCCTGCCAAATTTTTGTCTCTGGAGTTGAACTAAAACCAGCTGACTAAAATGAAGTAAAATTTATATCAGTGTATTGGTCTTTGACTAAATTAAAATTAAAGCTATGTTAGATTTCGAAATTTTGATAGCAAGAATTTGTTATTAATTTAAAATATAATTAAGGTTGATTTTTAAATTAGCTGAAAAATTTTTATGGCTCTATATTAAGCATTTAAGATGGGGCAGGGCAGAATTTTTTCTACGTCAAAAGCCACTTTTAATTTTTTATTTGTCTCACAATCACTTTCAATAACGACCGGGGATTAAACAAGTATATTTTTAGGTTTGCGGACCGTAAAATTTATTATCGCGCGCGCGGCGTTCATTTCAAATTGTCTTCGAGGTGATCCTAATGCCCATTTCCGATTTAAAAGACGAAATATTCGACTTTAGAACTTTCCTCGCTTTAAGAAAAGAACTTGTTGTCAATTTTCCTTCTTTTATAAAGGCCTCCATTGATAATTGCTTTAAGTTAAAAAAAAATTCTTTTTATACCAGCAGATAACTTTTTTCTATATTCCAAAAGTTTAATTTTTTTTTAAATAATAAAGATTATTGTAATTTTTCTTAATGTTTAAAAAGATATTGTTGTTACTAGTCATGTCTCTATCATGCATTGCTGATAGGTTAAGGATTTGAACGTCTATGAAGACTGGATATCGAATTCAACATTTAATACATCTAAGAGAATTTCCAAGCATCAAAAAGAATGAAAAATAATCAAAGAGAATTTCCAAGCATATCTTACCTTTATTGATATGCTTTTAGCTCGTTTATACTTGATACATCAGTTCATCGTGTAAAACACAGTATTTTGAGCAAAGTAATGAAACATTATTTTTCCAAACAGCAATTGTTCACTGAAAATTATGTACATATTTTCAACTAAAAATTATTGTGTAAAAAACATCTGGCACCTTTTTTCCTCTAGTACGATATATATCCTGAAACGTGAATACAAAAATACTTTCATTGAGTCACGGGTGATTAAATTTATGCCTTAAGACAGTTTTTCTGACATGTATCAAGTTACATTTAACATTAGAAACTATTGCGAAATTTCATATCAAATAATCTTTTCATTTTCAAAAAACAAAAAATTTGCAACAATACAGATCAATAGTAATCATTTGAAAGGTCAAAATGTTTCCTAAAAACTGAATAAAATAAGATTAATTAATGCCAAGCTGATTTAATTTAAAGTTTATTATATTATTGACTTGTGGAGTTATATGTTATTCTGGAGATTAGTGACTTTGACAATGACAATTGGCGAACGATAACACCAGGAAAGTTTCTGATCGACTTTAAAATTGAACGAAATCGACTCCTTTGTTACGTTTTTCGTCCCAAAGTTGAAAAATATAATTATAGCCTAAAATCTTAATGCTTCTAATTCATAAAAAAATAGTTGCCGAGATTTCGCGATGGGTTTTCACTTCCCATATATTTCATCGGCTTTCATTGTTATATTTTGAAATCTAAATATGCAAATTAAAAAGGTTGGTTTTATTGAAGAGTAAGTTGCGCAAAACTAGAAAATGTGTAATGAGTTTTTTGTAATTTTAATTTATTTCCTTAAACTGTACAATTATTTATCATGCCAAGAGTTCTTCGAGGCAAGTCTGTTATTTTCTGAGTGATAAGTGATGGATGTTGTACTCCTGAATTATTCAGATACGTATATCTTGATATACTTCTGAAGATTTTCCTGAGTTATCATCCCTGATGTTGCTAAGCTATCTATCATTAATCAAATAACAGTCAATCATTACATGCAGTGGTGCAACAAGGTGGGTGCGAGCAGTCTTGTTGGCCCACCGATTCTTCCTGAATCTAGCATTACAGATGTGTATCACAGTTGCTTGGTTTCGTTGTAATTCATCGTTGCTTAATTCAGAAAACTATGTAGAAAAAAATGAAAAATTATAAGCCAACAATTTAGAATAAAATAAGTATTGAAACACAATATTTACATTTAAATATATATAACTTAATGGAAATATGCAATAAACATGTTACATTTATACATTTTGTTAAATTTCGAAGTTCTGATTTTTTTAAATTCTTAAAATTTTAAATATTTATTATTTATAATAAACTTTGCTAAATTTTAACTTTTTTAAATATTTATCTTCTAATGGCCATAAGCAATAAAAGTAACATATTTACTCACACACACACAGTGTGTGTGTGTGTGTGTGTGATGTCATTTATTTGGAAAGCTATCGACTTTCATTCTCGCTTCGGTAAACTAAACAGACATATTTATATTTTTTAATATAATACGGTTAAGTTTTCTGAATGATAATTTGAATTATATATAAATTCCCTTAATTCTATCTGATTTAAATAGAGAATATACATTTAAAATTTTTAAATAGTTATTCTACTACAAAAATAAAAATAAAAAAGACAAGGTTTGGGTCAATTTTCTGGAGACAGAATTTTTTCCGAACCTTCGAATCTGATTTTAAAGTGAGAGCTACAATTTATATTTTTCCTTTTTAAAAGTTTCGATCCCACATTCTCAATAAAAAGTAATTTTATTTGTATTCTTTTATTCTAATTCTATTCATATGTTCTTAGCGAAATTATTTTGTTAATCTACTTTTCCATCTTCTGTAAAAATTTGCTATATTAGAACGCTCTAAAGCCGGTCGATGGGTGAGTGGTAAGCATTTGTAACTCCTTTAGCTGTTGGTCCCGAGTTCGAATCCCTATTAGGGCATGGTGGCTCCTTTCTCTCTCTCTCTCTCTCTCTCTCACGGTATTTCTTTGTCTTGTTTTCTGAGATGATGAATGAACACGGTCCACCCTATAAGAGACTTAAAGCCCTACTCTCCTCCACACCTTGGTTTCCAGATGTTCAAAAGGTAATGATAAATGCGTAGCAGTTTCCTGCCTTGGTGAGGTGAAGGGTCAATCACATCCAGTGACCACCGTTAGAAAAGAAAAAGCTTTTAAAATTTGGGGCTGAGAAACTCAAATTTTGTCTTTTATCAATTATTTATAAAATAAATATTTGTAAGTTTTTCTTGAAATAAATTATAAGCTCTTACGAATTTTGATAAAAGTATTTCAAATAGTTTGTTTATCAAGTGGAAAAAAATTTACACAGCAGAATGACATTAATGAGCACCATTCGAAGTGTTAAACACGAGGAAATCAAAAATTTTATTTAGATTATTATACCTTGACATCAAAATAAAAGGAAATTGAATAATTCAGATTATTGTATATGTTTTTTAGGTAAGGGGTAAGAACTTTCTTTTTCAATGTGAAAAGTTTCGATTTTGATCCCAGTCTCTCTATTGAAGGGTGAGCGTTACTTTTCTGTTTGTTATGCATGCATTTCTCGGTGTGGGTGCTTGTGAATTTTCCGAACTACTTCTCTTACAGTACATGAACTTGGTTGACCATATGAAATACCTCATTGGAAAGTAACATGCATCGAATATTCACATACGCCTACTTATATTCATCTGCTGTTAAGCAGTATATCACGTGGTATCGAAACCATCTAATAAATTTAAGCCTCTGACAAACGATACCTGATCTGGCAATTTCCATTTCCCGCAATACCATTAGAAGCACTTCTTCATGGTGCTAGTCTGTATGATCTCGATGGTTTTTGGCTTATCAGGAATCGAGCCCGTAACCTTCCGGACAAATGGTCGATTCCTTTTTCTATCGAAATATTGTATAAAATAAGTTATTTTGGCTCTTAAAAATCAAGTAAAAACAAATTTTTGTTCACATTTTGTCATTACTTTATATTTCCATCGACCAATTTCTGTCAGAGTACGTAGCAAAAATTTATGGAAAATTTGATATATTGTGTTAAAATAATAATTAACCTCTAAAATAAATTAAGATTAACTATCTCTGCCATGAATTAAAAAATAAAACTCTGTGAAAATATCCTGTTTTGAAACTACAAGAAATTAAATATCCCCGATGAAAAGACAGCATACCAAAGTATTATATTTTGTTGACATAAATATTACTAAAAAATAAAACTGAAGCAACATATATTTTCATAAATGTTTCAGAAATGATTACTGTGTTGAAGAAAAGTTTAAATTCATCAAATGTGCAAAGTTATATAAAAAATAGACGACTAAAAAAATAGCTGTGTTTGTAAAATTTTAATAACATTCAATTTATTCAATGGTGTGGTACTGAAAGTACAAACATTAAATTAAATTACTAAAACATAGCATGCATTAGATATATTTTACAAAGATGATATTCCGAAATTTATAAGCAAAACCACTTCTGACTATCTCCTCAAATATCTCCTCTCTTGATTTGATTAATATCTCTTCAAAATGATGTATTATATCACGAAATCTAGTTTCATGTACAAATTAATTAAAAAGAAATCAGATGACGTGTATAATTTTTAAAACTCTTTATTATAGTTACAAAGTATGAAATACTGAGGTTAGGAACTTTTTCGTTTGCAATCCAAAGCATTTCCGAGTAGTGACGTACTGGGAAAGGCAAAAACACATTCGCTGAATGAATCAAAAGCAATACACTTTTTCAAAAATCAAAAAATTACACTTTAGGAATCAAGAAAAAAGAGGGATCCCTTGACACAAACATGTTTTCTTTACTGCCAACAGTTGTACATATTTAACTATTTAAAGAGAAAAAAAGAAGCATTGACTTCTTGATGGAAACGAAAAGATTTCCGCGGGCCATAATGTTTCATAGACTAAACTAATTATTTTTCGACCTGAGCAACTTTAGTTTGGTTTACGTTTATAAAGATTTTTGTTAGTTCTTTATAACATTTGAAAAAACTATGTATTATAAGATATAATAATATTATTTTAATATATAATAATATATAACTATGTACTATAACATATAATAATATTTGAAAAGACTATGTAAAAGCAACAAACGTTTTAAAAATGTTTTTATTTTTAAAATTGAAAAAAAAATTGAAAATTCACTTTATAGTAAAAGATATTTTGATTGAAAAATACTGAAACTTATTTTATAAATAGTTGAACACTGTTGACAAAAATAAAAATATTGAATGTTTATACGAGCCTTTACACACACACGCACACACACACACACACACACATATATACATACAAGACGCGTAAGATTTAAATGCACCAATTAAACATGCCATCGGAAATAGAAACCATTCTTTCTATGGTTGGCTTATCATAATGCAGTATTCAATAAATTTCCAAAAATAAAAATTACATTCAAATGCAGGGACCATGCATAAAACTCCAAGTCTTGGCCTGCCACCCCAAATGTATCACTTTACCTGTAAGACAATACGTCCATGACGTATTTAACGTATCGCAACCGCCATTAGCAAACATGACGGATTTTCGACTGGGTCGGAATTCGAACTGAATACCTTCCGATAGTGAGACCTTCGCTCTAATCTAGCAAGCCACCGAGGCTTCTTGATACCAAATACTGTCATTGATGAAAATACATGCGCCCATTAAAAAATTCGTGAAGGTTCAATATCTTTCCTTTGGTGAGCCGTGATGTGGAGAGACGGATGCCAACTCAGTCGCCGATTTCGTCTCTTAACGGTGATTGTAAATTTCGAAGTGATTGATTGTGGCAAAATTCTATTTTTGGAATTATGTTCCAATAATATATCTTTGCTTTCCGCAGCAGAAGATATATTATTGGAATATAATTTCAAAAGTAGAATTTTGATTAAATTTGTGAACACACTATGCGAGTAATTCCATTAAGCGTATTCTTAAATTCTGTTAATCTATTCAATTTTACAAAATAAATTTTTATTTAAATCTTTGTAATCCTAATGTAATCTCGTCTGCTAATTATTTAATAATAAATCCAGTTACTTAATTTTTCTAAGCTCAGTTTTTTTTTTTTTTTTTTTTTTTTTGTAAGTGTACGAATTTGGACTTGCAACCTTTGCGATTAAAATTATTTATTTTCCCAGCCATTTGCTGATTAGATTTCTTTAATCACTGCTTGCATTGAAGTTTAGTATTTTTTTTTTACTATAAATTATTAGATTCGAACGCATTCTAATTAATTACCTTAAAAGTAATGAATAATAATATTAATTTAGGAATATAAACTCGGGCATTTTATCTGTAAAGGAACAATTTAAAAAATCTTTATTGCTCAATGAATTTCTTTGCTTATGAAAATTTTCTAGAAACAAAACAAAATAAGGAGTTTTTGTGTGTGAATATTTTTCTGATGCTTTCATATAAAAAATATTTTTATTTTGATTAAAAAATATATTCCTTATTGTTCTTTAATTTGAGTTTTTAAGCATTAATTTTTGTCCTCTATTCCTTATTATTGTAATTACACTTCTTTAGAGAAACTTTTTTTAATCAAATATAGTAATTATAATCACTTATTATGTAATTTTTTATCATAAGAAATTTTTTACATGACATTAAGATAACTATTGTGCAATATTTAAATGGTTTTTTTATTTTTATTGCTATGCACCATCATCTCTACACAGAAAAAAATAAAAGACATTGCTAAATCTTGAATAATTATCTGTTGCATGTTTATGAATTTTGAGGAAAAATAATAAAATTTTTTGTATTGTGTCTCCAGTTTAACATATATACAAGTATAAGGACATACAAATACAAATTTTTTGGTAATATAGGAGTGTCTCAATGTATGAGAAAATATATGAGAGAAAAATTCTTTTCGTATTTTTAATAAAACGTAAAAAAATATTTGATTTTGCCTTTACTTTCATAATTGCACTTACAAACAAACATAAATGAGATTCTGAAATGTAAAAGAATACGTTGATAAAAGTGCTAATAAATATCATAATGTATAAGCAATTTCATTTTTAATTAAGAAGCGTAGTTTATATTTGAACAAATGTTTTTAAAACTGAATATAACACGTACATACAAATATTTGAATATAAAACATATAAATATTCATAACTAAGTATGTTACACATTAATGTTGCACACACACACTGCTGGTCATCCAAATTGCAACACCAAGAAAGACAAGAAATATCACAACAAAATTTATTTTGTAGATAACATGTTGATGAAGCATCAAATGATTAAATTTATAGACTTGTGTGAACTGTGGCTCCTGCTAAAATCAGCAACCAGAGTAGCCGCCATTGTTGGAGATAACCACTGTCACACGCCTTGGCATTGATTCAAAGAGACTTTGGGTGTGTTCTAGGGGTACAGCAGACCAAGCAACTTCCACTCGTTGCCGAAGTTGATCTGGTGTGGCAGCTGGGGATGTATCTGTGTCAATAGTTGAGCAACCATAAACCACATGTTTTCTATAGGCGAAAGATCCTGAGAGCGAGCCGGCCAGAGAAGCAATTCAATCTGGCAATTGACGAAGAAGTTTGGACTGGTATGTCACGTGTGGTCACACATTATCCTGTTGAAATGTGGCTGTGTTCAAGCCTTGAAAGTAAGCAAGGACAACTGGTTCCAACACCTAGGAGATATGAACGTGAACGCCAGCAGGACTCCCTGTACCTAACCCAGGGAGGGTTCTACCAGTTTGAGTGGAATCCGCTGGGGAGAAAGAATGAAGCACCAATAGGGGAGCGCCACCCCTGCCTGTGGTCTTGAGCTCCCAAATGCAACAACTCAAATCAACGTAGGAGAGTAGTTGTCTTACTGCTGCCATTGGCTGCCTCCAGTGGACAAGTTTATTTAGACTTTGGAACCTAGAATTATTCTTGTGCATATAATTGACCACGGGTCCCTAACCTGGTTTGTTCTTCGAATGGGAAGTACCGGTGGTGGAATTTTGTTGGTGTCCCTAGTGGCTTAGGATGACCGTCCATCGAAGTTTTGAGATATCGATTCTTCTCCATTGGTTCTTGGGCGCTCATCATCGTCGTGTTCAGAAATTATTAGCTTCCTGTGCTTCGAGAGGAATATTGATCCAGCGAGACGATTTTGGCTTTTGCTTGCGGATGATGGATAAGACTTTTCAACCATTCTATTCTCAGGTGTTCGCTGGAGGTAGTAAAATGCAAGGAGCTGGTGAGTCGATATGGCATAGTGAAGTGGGTCACCCGTATGACCACATGCACAGTTGTCGCTTGGCAAAGCACCAATTCTATATAGATAGCTCGGGAATGGGACATGTCCAGTGACGAACAGTGTAATTTGTCTTGGACAGCATTGGTTATTAGGTTTAACCTTTGGAATTGTATCATGTACCAGGCGATCTGTAGTAGCTTGGTCCCAAGACAGTTGCCAGGTTTGAATGGCCTTTGTTTTGAATTCCTTTCTGTGGAAAGATCTTGGGGTGGGCAGATCTATTTGAAGTTCGGTCGCTATTGTGGCTTCTTTTGCCAGTGTGTCGGCGGTCTTGTTGCCTTCTAGTCCGACGTGCTCTTTAACCCATCCGAGGTGTAGGTTGTTAGTGATGTTGATCTCTCGTTGGATTTCGCGGGCCAGTGGACTTGTTGTGGTGGGGTTGCTTATGGCCATGAGAGCTGCTTGGCTGTCTGACTATATGCTGCTTTTCTCTGCTCTTGTGTTTGACCAGGTTACAGCTTCACCTCCGAGATGTAGCGCTGACTATTTAAAGTACCGGCAATGCGTACTACAGGAGAGCGAGAGTGATATCCAATACCACCTCATATCATAATACCCGGTGCAGAACCAGTATGGCGGCGCATAATGCAGTTATTCAGCATCCTCTCTTCATGGTGTCTCCAGACTCGAATGCGATCATCGTGGTATTGCAGACAGAAACGTGGCTCGTTATTAAGGACAATTTCATTCCATTCTGTCGTCCACATCCTTCTTCCATCACACTATTGGTGGCGGAGACGTCTGTGGTTCTGCATCAAGAAGCAATGGACGTCTTGAGAACAGACCACACTGCTATAAACGGCATCTAATGGTACACGTAGACACTGGATGATGTGTTACAGACTGAATGTGCTGTGCTATGGTTCGTGATGTGTCTGAGCGATCCGTCACTGCCATGCGCACAATTTGCATGTAATCACATAAAGCTCTTGCACTGAGGTGGATGCGATCGAACACATCAGTCCGTTACCCTTCTTCATCCAACGATCACATATCCGCATTACAGTTGTTTGATTTCGTCCAACATGACTACTGATTTCCTTGAAAGATAATCTACAATCTCGGTAGGCCAGTATCCTTCCTCTGTCGAACTCGGATACTTGATCAAGAAAGATTGCTGCTTTCTACGAGGCATAATTGATCGTTTATTTGAAAAAACTACAAGAAAAACACAATTGCCGAACTTGAAATCGTCAAAATCTCCAAGCCTTAAATAGCGCTTTGAAATGGCGCCACAGGCACGCGTGATATGTGCGCCTGCACTGAAATTCTAATCATTTGCATATATATAATTTAAATTAGATGCGCTTAAGAATTTTAAAAAAGTTGTTATACGGAGATAGTTTTAATGCAGAAAAATGCGCTGAAAATTTTTCATTAAATAAAGGCAATTTTTCACATGAGAATATTTCACAATTTGAGGAACTCATATTAAGTTATTTAGCAAAGTTCAAGTAACTATTAACTATCACACAAAAATATGTAAAATTTAAATTTTTGAAAAAAAAAAGAGGATGAATTTTGAAAGATGCTGTTAATATCGATGCTGTTAATATCCATTGTAACTATTCATAGATTTATGAATAACCGTATAAAGATTTAACAATTATTGAGAGCCAGATTCCAGCCTAGTCTATCATTTGACTTAGCCTTACCAGTACGATGCAGCACACAATAACAAGAGAAATAAGAATATCTGAGGATTTCATGTGCTAAATATGATATTTCCTTTTTAAAGTGAGGGTCACCTTATTCTACAAGTAATAGGCAAGAACGTAAAATAGCGCTCAGAGATTGGGTTTTCCTATAAAATGAGTTCATATTTATACCCGCCGTAATTTTGGAATGTACAGTAGATTGAAGAGATTTATATTTTTGTGACTGGACACTTAATGTTAAGAATCATTCTTTATTTGATCAATAAAAGTATGTGGATGCACTACAAAATTCTCCAAAGTTGATTATCCCATTTGGAATATCAAAGTTGACTAACTCTTAATTCATCCTTTCCCAATTTTTTTCAGAAATAAATAATAATAATTCCATTTTTTTACAGGATTAATCAGTATCATGAAATATTGTTGACGTCATATTATAACCGTAATTAAGAAAATTGCATACATCGGCGATTTTCATGCGAATGTGTGAAAAAAATTTACAATCCGAAAAGAAACTTTTATTCGTAGGAGGCAACATCTAGGGGATGAGCATGAGGAGTCATTCCGTTAGTGATTTATGACCACTGTAATTTCCGAATGTAATTCCATCAGATGAAGCTCAGTGGGTAGCGTTTCCAAGGCCAAGTCTCGATCCTTGGGCTCGGCAAGGTCAACTCGGACTTTTATTCCTTCAGTGGGTTGATAAGCTGAGTACCAAGCTTAGGAGCTAAACACAAGGGGTTTTGCGTTCGGTTGACTACTTAACATGAACATATGCTTCACACCCGAAGGTTCTCCGTCAGAAATACAGATATGGGCACTGTACCCATTGGTCAACTTTTGGGCTGATGTACCACAAGTTTTTTTTTTTATTTCATCAGAGAAAGAGTTTTGGTTATGGTACTACTTAAAGAATATAATTTATAAGGGAAATATTGCTACTTTATTGACTTGGAATATCCTGTAAAACTTTATTCGCAAAACGCTATACCAAGTATGTTACGATATTTTACTGAACATATGACCTTAAAATTTTATAGATGTGTGGTAGTGGCCATATGGACTTCAGTACAATCATTCTGTGAAAGATAAGCAGCTGCTTATATTGATGGGTATACATATATATACGAGGTTTGTCCGGAAAATACGTATAAAAACTGAATAAAAACTTTATTTTACTGTTTACAGTCACCGCCAGGTGGCACTACTGCTGTCACCAATCCCATCAACGCTCAGTTCGAGTCAGACCACTCTGCGTAAAAATAGGAGTGTGTGACTGCTTGTTGAAAGTTATCCTTTTTCACCTGCCGTCGGCATGGAGCTCTCTCTGATTGAGGAACAGAGCCAGAGAGTGAACGGAAATTTTTATGTTGAAGTTTTGACACGTCTCAGAAGTCGTGTGGCCCAAGTTCGACCGGATTTGGCAAAAGAGGGCAGGTGCATGCTTCATAATGACAATGTGCCCGTTCACACGTCGCTCGTTGTGCGTGACGTTTTGGCCCGTAGCTCAATCACCGTTACAGACCACCCGCCTTATTCACCCGATTTAGCCCCTTGTGACTTCTTCTTGTTTCCTAAATGCAAAATGGTGCTTTGGAGGCAGCACTTGGGAGATGTGGAAGGCATCAAGGCAGAAACGACACGGCAATTGAACAGCACCACAACTGAAGACTTTCAGCAATGTTATCAACAGGGGAAACGGCGTTGGCAGAAGTGTATCTCGTCTCAGAGTGAGTACTTTGAAGGAGACCATATTGTAATACCTGAATAATTGTAAAATAAAGTTATTATTCAACTTTTATACGCATTTTCCGGACAAACCTCGTATATATATACACCTATTAAATTGTAAATCTATTATCTGTATACATATATATACAGGGTGATAATAGAAAAACTTTGCCAACATCTGCACTTCTAGCGTCCATTCTATTTAACCGATCAAGATGATATTTCAAACATAGTTCTTTTGAGATATGCGCTCGAGATTCTGTGAATGGCAACACAGTGGCCCTCGCGATTACAGTTATAGTGACAGAAACTCGAAATTTTCGAATGGCAACATCTACTTTTTACCATCGTAAAATGTTCAGCACATACGAAAACCCTAAATAGCGTTGAAACGGTACCCATATGTCTAAAACCGGACGTGTTCTGCAAACACAAAAAAGAGTTCTGAAAACCGGCCAATAAAACATGATCTGGGCGCACGCAATAAATTTACATGTGACAGAGTCAAGAAACCAATCACAGAACGCCGGTCGCCAGATATTCAGCGTAGGAAACCTATAAAATACCAAGCGGGTATGCGAAGTCGTCATTCGGGAACTCGCACATGCCGACGATATGAGTCTTCCTAGGAAAGTTCGTGGTGAATTGATCAAACTCTATTACCAAAATGGGATGAACGCTGCGGAAGCCTTGCGTGTGTATCGCCGCAATCATCGACAACGACGCGGCCCATGTACTCTGCAAGCTCTGCGTGATTTAGTGCGGAAATTCGAAGATACAGGCTGCACCTGTGACAAACAGCGCTCCGGACGGCCAACTGTTTCTGAGGACGTTGTCATGGAAGTGCACCATACAGTGACTGCAGGACACACAGAAACCGCAAGAGGCATAGCGCGCGTGTTGGATATTCCGAACTCAACGGTCCGCAAGCTCTTGCGCTCGGTACTTCACATGTTTCCCTATCGGTTCCAGCACGTCCAGATGTTGGAGCCGGGTGACCCACAACAACGTCTGGACTTCGCAAATGCATTTTTGTTACGATATGATGCGGATAACGACTGGCCACATCGCATACTATGGACGGACGAGGCGCATTTCAACTTAAATGGCAGCATTAACACAAAGAATTGTGTGCACTGGGGAGAGACGAATCCTCATGCTGTGGCGCCAGTACCATTATTTGACGCCAAAGTGACTGCGTGGTGCGGCATTACAGCTACATTTGTTCTGGGCCCGTTCTTCTTTGAGGAAACGACCCCGACTGGCCCTGCAACATGTTCTGTAACGGGCCCTCGGTATGCAGCCATGCTGAAAAATTATGTCTTACCGGAGTTGCGTCGGCTGAATGCACTCAATGACATTGTTTGGATGCAAGATGGCGCACCTCCACATATAGCGAGGTCAGTTAAAAGGCTCCTGCATCAGCATTTTGGTGATCGCATCATCTCACGCTATTATCCTTTTCCGTGGCCTGCGCGATCCCCAGATCTGACGCCTATGGATTTCTGGTTTTGGGGCTATCTCAAATCCAGAGTTTATCTGTGCAATCCTCAAACATTGTCGGACTTAAAGGATTCTATACGGCGTGAGATTGGAAAAATCCCTCGTGCCATGTTGCGTGCAGCGACATTGTCCACCGTCTCCCGCATGCAATGCGTAATTGCCTGTGATGGCACTCATGTGGAAAATGTTTGAAATTAATAAAGATTTTTTTCTCTATGTGTTCTCATCATTGAGCAGTGTCTTGTCTCTGTCGTATGCATTATTCCTCCGTGCGCCTTGAAGAACTGTTTGTATGTGTATAACACGTCGGTTTTCGGACATATCGGTACCGTTTCAACGCTATTTAGGGTTTTCGCATGTGCTACACATTTTGCGATGGTAAAAAGTAGGCGTTGCCATTCGAAAATTTCGAGTTTCTGTCACTATAACTGTAACCGCGAGGGCCACTGTGTTGCCATTCACAGAATCTCGAGCGCATATCTCAAAAGAACTATATTTGAAGTATCATCTTGATCGGTTAAATAGAATGGACGCTAGAAGTGCAGATGTTGGCAAAGTTTTTTATAATCACCCTGTTATATATATATATATATATATATATATATATATATATATATATATATATATATATATATATATATATATATATATATATATATATATATATATATATATATATATATATATATATATATATATATATATGCCTGTTAAATTGTAAATATATTATCTTTTCTTAGAAGTTTTGAACGTTTTTAGTCTATGAATAGAATTTTAGTCGCTGAATAGAAAAATTCAGCAAATGTAGATTATTTTATGAATTTCCTCATATTTATTTATTAATGTTTTGATAACGTTTTTTCGTTAAAACAGGGATAGTAAATTTTCAGAGATTAAATATTCTTTGTTTGTTGTCTGCTTTTTTTCCTAAAAAAATACCAATTTGTGAACATTTTTTAATTTGAAACTACTTTTAGCCGTTCCTTGAGCCTATATTAAGTATAGGAAGTGATAAAGTATCTTCCAATATTGATTGTATGGAACTTCCTTTCATCTGTAGTAATATCGACTCAAGAGGCCTTAGAAAGTGCAGTGAAGAATTATAAACTATTTTACCTCTAAAACCAATTTTAATTGCAAAGGCAGGTTTTTATATGACAAAATGCAATTTTATCCTACATATGTTTTAAAGAATTCCTATTTGAAAAAAAGTATATAAACTAATAATTCACTAGAATCGTGCAATTTTTTTAAATGAGGAAAATTTAGATCTCATATTGAACTGACATTTTAAAACATACCATCGCTATTTGGATGCACGAAATTTGAAAATGGCAGCAGATATTCTCCAGGAAGCTGAAATATAACCGTATTCAGTCAACAACTGTTGCAGTTTGACAACAGCAAGCAGTTCATATCGTTTAAGAACAGCTTATGCCATTGTGGATCAATTAACTTTTCCAATGTTTGGTTACGAACTTAGATTCATAGTTGGTTTGCGTCATATTTGAAATGCATCCTCCTCCTTACCAACATGGATTCCTGGTTTTGTGAAGTCTGCGTCACTTTTGAAGCGTATTGTCATTCTTACAATACGGAATAATGATTCATATGACAAAGCATTTCTAGGTTCAATCAATCTACCTACGACTGAAACTAATAGCATATACATAATAGAAAATACCACATCTAATAGCATATTCATAATAGAGTTAATGAAGTCAATCCTCTGCTGCCATACCATCAATACAAACTTTGTTCCAATATTCTAACGAAATGTTTGTTATGCGGCCAATACTGATTTTATTTATTATTTTTATTTTATTTTGATAAAATGTTTGTCTTTAACATAAAATATTTTATACAAACATCAATGGGCTCTGATTGACCAGACGCAATCAGCTATAGAATGGTGCATGTAGAGGGGGGATATTTTCTGAAATTATATTATGCACTTAAGAATATGGCTCAAAGAACAGAATTTCAAAAAAGTTTTTAAACTGAAATATACCAATATTTCGCATTCAAAATTAATATATTTCCGTTGGATAGAAATTCTTAAGTCTAGAACATTTCTTATGAGTCACTTCAATGAAATGAAAGTCTGCCAATAAACTATCTGTCAATGCATATTTTTACATTGAAAAATGAAATTTTTAGCTTTAACATCAGTAGATTATATTTATATATCATTTATTGCTATTAAGAGTTTCTGCACCAATTCGTTTACTAATAATAGCTATAAGATACTGTCCATATAGAATTATAAAGCTTTATAAATGTGTTTAACTAGATTAAAAACTGGTTACGAAATAATCTTTTCATATTGCATATTATTTATGAAAAAGAAATTAAAAACTATTCAATGAAATCAAATCGTAATTTTTGTACTTATTATATATAAAGTTGTTAATGGGTGATCATTGCTTTAAATACAAGGAATAACAGAAAACAATTATAAGAGAAACAAAAAGTTAATTAAAACGTTTAATTTATTAAAAATATTCTAATTCCATATAAGATCCAATCATTTGCAATTATTAAATGATAGTAATTTACGAATAACGGTTCTGTATTAAATTTTAAATTAAAAAAATATTTGAGAAAACATAATATATATACGATTTAAATATTAAAATGCTTAACAATGAAACTCATATTGAGACATTATTATTGAAATTTAGTAAATTAATAAAAAACGTTTAAAATAAGTTTATATAATGAATCCGTCGCTTTTCAGTAATATTTTGAAAAAAATTCTGAATAATGCAAATTTCTAATGATTATAATGTAAATATATTTTATTTTATTTATGTATACACTTTTATGACAAGTTATACACATTCAAAATTTTATGCAAACAGTTAAAGGCATATGTTTGAAATAAAGCACGCAATCTTAAATTTCAGTCAGTTTTATTTTGTATTTATAAATACTTATTAATTAATTTTCAGAAATAATATATCATTAAAATTTAAGAACAATTTGTTAGAGAATAGTATTTCTTCACCAAAGCGTATGTGATTATACATAATTTATTATATCTATACTGATGATTATAAAGTATATATTAATGACACTAACATTGCATTATAATATAAATTTAATTCAAGAATGATTGTTTAACAATTATACGAGATTTTTATTATTTGAAATACTTTATTGCAGGCTATTTATCGTCTTACAAAGAAAACTTAAATCAGCTTAAATCCATACTGGAAAATTTTGGTATAAAAACATATACTGGAAAAATATTCTTTTCCCTCTCTTATTTTTGCCAAAAAACTCGATTCAAAGAAATTAAAAAAAACTCACACATTTCTTGTTCTAAAAATCCTTTTAATATATTTTGTTAATTTATAATCACATTTGTGCGAATAAAATCATATTTTTTAAACAGTACAATACGCAATATACTATATAAAAATTATATTTGTACTTTAAAACAATAAACATTAAATTTGTGCATTTTTAAAGTAACAATATTTAAGCAGATTTTTAAAAAATAATTTTAAGTATTGCTTAAAATTAACTATAATATTTTACGAAAGCTTCTATGTTTAAAAATATTTATTAATTTTTAAAGATAGAAATTTTTGTAGAGAAATTCCATGTGAAAAAATTTGCTCTAAGCTATTAATTATAGTTTAACAATCAGAAAAAATTTGAAATATTATTCAAAAATTTAGTAACAGCAACAAGTTGTGTTAAAAAGTTAAAAAATACTATTTTATAAGTAACTGCTCTCATTTGAATATCGTTAAAAAAATAACTTCAACTCTTTCATATCTTTTTTTTTATGAAATTTTTGATAATGGGAATTCTCTCTTAAGAAAACGCAGCTTTTAATTAAAATAAAACTATTTAATAATATGGAGTTCGCTTTTTACTGTTTTCATTTAACCACTCAAATTCTTTTATACAAACTTTTGCTTTTTTGCTGTTAGAAATGGAAATTTCGTTTCGAGATCTTAAGAGAAGTAATTAATTCACAATTCCAATGCGTTTTTTCTGACAAGAGGTTTATTTTCAAGTTAGAAGAAATCATCACAACAGATGGCGGCACTGAACCCATTTTCTTCATCCCCCGAGTTCCGGGTGACGCTAAAGCCACTTCCGGTGCGCAGATCAGGCAAGCGCAAAGAAAAATGAGGGAGGGTCGTCATCGAACATTTGTGTGTCTCGTCGATCAGTTCATTACAGAACTATTCATCGTAACGAGTGAGAAGACGCGTTTCCACTCTGTTATGTGAGTCGTCGTCGGATTCGTAAACTGCTGCAAGTTGTGAAGCCGCGTTCCCGCTTGCTGTGCAAATCACTTCATTTCAGTTCTTGAACAGACATCTTGTATTACTTTTTGAGCGTTAAGATAGAAAACTGCAGAATCTTTTTACCCTAACTACCCTCTCTGCTCCCTCAAAAAGGCCGTGGTTGAAAGAAACCTAGGCCTAGCTTTAGGAAAATTTTCAATCCGAGGACACTATCAACAAAATTTGGATTGTTTAAATACTGATTTTAATGTGGAGTTTGGTGTGAGCAAGATCCGTCAATTGATAGAGGTAAGTTGAGATTGTTTTATACTTTGTAAACAGCAGTGTTTATGCGTTGTTGACATGTCAAGCGGGAGCTCTAAATGTGCTCTTTGACGGCCTGCCCTTGAGCGATTGGCATTGTTGTGGAGTGGCACATTATTACAACAGCGTCGCTAAAGCGGCGGTGATTACAAACTGTGGTTTATTTGGCCGCGCTTTCTTATCGGGATCAGTGGTGAAGGGAATCGGTATTATTACCATAAACAACGGAGTCCTGTTTCTTGCCTTACTTAAACGCATATTCTACATTACTAGAATTAGATAATTAAGATATAACATTTTAAAGATATTTCAAAAACCAATGATCAATAAGTCATTATTTCAAGTTTGGAAGAAATCATTTTTTTGGTGTTGAGACATTTTTCAAATTTATTCCTCTCAGATCGTACAGAATTTCGACTTTGCTTTAACAATGAGATCTTTTGAGTTACAAATAGTTCTTCCATTTCTTATTGCGTTAATTATACTTCTGAAGTTATAACTAGTTATGTTTATCATATTGCAAATCACATAGATTTTAAAAACGATTTAATCATTTAATGTGTTTTAAATGTGTAATTACACTTTTTAGTTAAAAAAAAGTTGATTTTATCGACTGAAGATCTAGTTTAAATCGCTACTTCTTGATTCGATCACGTTATTAAATACTCTATATATTATTTGTTATTTTTAAAGGATTTGTTATAAAGTTTTATAAATTTTTAATATTATTCCCAGTAATCTTTAAAATGTTAAAAATTTCTTTTTCCTCGAAATTTATCTGGATTACAGAATGCATCTTCATTAGTTATTTTTATTTTAACAATATAGATTTTAAATGTTCTTAGTATAATCCATTTAGAGGATTTATGATAAATCATTGTTTGAATTAGATTATCAATCATGAATTTGCTTGGAAAAGAGAATGTATGCATGATAATTTCCTCAACTTAAAATCTATATATTACTATTTATTTTATTTCATCATAAAAATATAGTTTCTTTTATTAATAATGTCAAATTCATTTGCTACAAAATAAGTTAATAATTTTTCCTAAAGATAGCAAGTTCATTTTTTATAAGCTGTAATTTAAAAATGTTTACTAAATTTAATTCATTCCTGACAAGTTTTATAGAATCATTCGTAGTTCTTAAGTTATTTTGGCCTGCATCTGAGTTTAAATATTATTAATCATCTTGGTTATTGTTTATATATATATCATCTTAATTTCTTCATCATGGATATGTAAAAATCATATGCATCTATAATTTTTCAGCTGTTTATAATTATTTTTCCAACATTCATGTATTTCTAACAATAATTCAATAAGAATTTAAATTTTGATTGGGGAAATAAAGATTGTTTTATAATATTCTTTTAAATTTAATAAAATTAAAATTTCATGATAAGTCACTTTTATGCTTTTAAATTGCCTTTGTAAACAATGAAAATTATCTCACAGATTAAAATTCTTGGAGTGTGAAATTTAAAAGTTTTTACTAGATTGTTTGAAATATGATAATTGAAAATAAGGTTATGTCTTCAAACAAAATTTTTCTTATACTGATTGATTAAATTAAATTTATTAATACATTATGTGCTGTAATGTTACATTAACTTAATATATTTTTTCCTAATTGACATGATATACTTTTGTTTAGATTTTCAATTTGAAAATTAAATTTTAGTATGAGCATTATTGTGCATAATTGTTATTTAAATAACTATCCAATGACAAACATCTACATCTGGCAGCCTTTTTATAATTTTTTTTCCCTTAAGTGGATTTACTGAAAATTTTTTAGCCTTATAAAGTTGTGTTAGAACTATGCCAATTTAGGCAGAAATGGAATTAAGTATAATCAAACATATATACTAATCACAAAAATATTTTTCTTTTCCTTTTAATGGTGTAAGGAATGTTTGTTTTGTAAGTTTAACTAAAAATTCAGTTTTTTGCTTAAAAGAATTGTTAAATGTTTATTGCATTGATTTTGTTATCATTGATTATAATTAAAGCTGATTTTAAATTTCTAATAAACTGCAACTTCTGCAAAAATATCATTTAAAATGTTTTTTAACTATTAAAAAATTTAAGAGATGTTGAAAAAATAATTAAATGTCAAAACATTTGGTATAAAAGTTAAAAGACAGTTACTTACATTATTATCATACTAGCCAAGATTTTAAATATTTTTTCAAGCCAGGGTCTGAGCTTTTGAAATGCAGCTAAAAAAATTGGAAAAAAAAAAATGTTTTTAACTATTCATATATGCATTGAAGTTATCAAATGTGAACGTAACTTTTGCCATTAATGGATATTCCATATTAATTGAAAATGTAGTAAGCTGAATATATTTTGTGTAAGCTCTATTATTTATTTAACTCTCTTCAAAAAAAGTAGGAAGTATTTGAAGTAAAGTTAAACATACTTAAATTAACATTGTTTCTATCTAGGTGAAACATAAAAAGCTACATATATAAATTCATTTTAAAATTTCTTTAAAAATTTCTATGTAATCACATTTGTTATGCAATCTTATTATTATTTTTGTAAAAATCCTTTTTTCTCCTATTCATCCTATTGATGTCAAATAATTTATTATATTAAGTAATACATTAAAAAATGAATGACAATTTAAAAAAATCTTTAAAATATTTATTTTTTTAATGTATATGAATATATTTTTTAAATTAGCTTGAAATATGTAAAAAAATTCATATTTTTAGTACAGTTAATATATTTAAAAATTTTGAATGATTCAATCAATAGAAGAAATAGAATATTTCTTTTTCGTTTTCTACCAATTTTTTTGATTATTAAATCCAAACAATTAAATCTTTATCAACTGGCTCGAAAAATCATAATTTCAATCGCTATTTAGGCTCTGTGTTCCTGAATCTAATTCATTGCAATAATTTATGTGGATATAGAAAGGTGTCTGATTAATCATTCATATTGTAATGATTTTTAATTCATTCATATTTCAAGAGTTTAAATTAATGCAATAAATCTTGAATTTATATTAAAGTTAATAAGATTTTTGAAATCTTAAAATTTTTTAACCTGATTTCTGAAATCCCACCTTTCCAACTTATTGTTTTCAAAACTCATACAGCAGAAATATATATTCCTTTTTCTTGTATTACGTTGGCAACAGTGTTTTCCACAAAATTATATCATTATTGTGATGATGTCTTGCAGCAAATATTCTCTGATATTGTTGAAGAAACTTGATGCCTATCAATCTTCCTTTTGAAATAACTGGTTAAATTAAAAATAAATCTTCAAATTTACTCAGTAAAGTTAATATATAAGTATAATATTTTTAGAATAAATATTTAAAATTTTTAATATCAATATATATGTTTCAATATGTAGAAATAGTACTATTTCAACAGAAAAATAGTTCTTGAAAACAGCATGCTCGAGGTCCTAATTTTAAGAGGATCTATCAACTGGAAAAATAGTACAATATACAAGTGTCATTTCAAATAAAATTAAAAAAGCCTCAGAATGCATGTTTATTTAGGTTCCCAAAAGTTCAAGTCTATTTTCTTGGCATATTCTAAGAATTTGGCAATAACTTAAACATTTTTTTAAACATTCAAAACTAAATTTGACACAAAAATTCATTGTTTTTGTCTAATTTGTAGAAAATATTCAAAATGCTATATTATACAAACTATTAAATGCTTAATTCTAACAGCATTTATACATGCTATTTATCATAACTATATATGTTCTATAGTTGAAAAGTGCTTGTTCTTTTTAGAAAGACAAGTTTTAATTTTTTTTTCATTTATTTTGTTGCATTAAATATGTACTTAAATATTCTTAAAAAAATAAAGATTAAATAATTTTATAAAATGTAATTAGTAATATATTTTTATCATGTTCATATCATGCATTATCATGATATATCACAAATTGTATATCTGTTAAGAAAATCAAAATCATTGTGTACCTATAATTGAGAGAAACAAAATCATATGATTGACAAGATTAAAACAGTCATTGCATGATGATAAGCATAATATGACAAATTGTTTTGCCACTTCTAATTTTGATGACCTTTTGTAATATATATATATTGAGCAATAAAAAATGATTTGAAAATATATAAAAAGATATGAATATTTTTTTTAAGAATCAGAATATAATATCAATGAATATTTTTATTTAATTCAATTAACTAGAGATTTTGAGCTAAATTTTTTTCTCTTTCCAGTTAAATAGAATAGCAATTAAATAGTACATGATACTTTTAACAAAAACTTATTTTTTTTACTGGTCTTCTTATATGTTGATATATAGTAAAGGAATATGTTTATATAAATTAGGACTATCCAGTATTTTTCACCCTTTCATATAAAAAATATTTATCAAATTTTTATTTAATCAAAAATTTGATACTTAAATTTATTTGTATACAATCTTAAGATTTCAGTGCATACATAAATATTTGTAATGCTGAAACTGTTTAAATGTGCAAATATAACCTAGATAGAATAAAGGAAATTAAAATAAAGTTATTTTAATTTAAGCAATTATATTTGTGTCCTGAGTAAATTATGTTAATATGTAATATCGAAATAATATTATCTGATGTTAAAATGATTTAATTTGCTTTTATTTTTTTAATTCTCGACAAAATCAAAAAATTTTTCTTATAGAATGAATGGAAATTGTCATAAATTTTAATGATTATTTAACATATTCAAGTATATAATCTCTTATTTTTATTTTCTAATTTATGAATAAAAAAATCTTAATTTTTATATCAATATAACTTTGTATTAAATCATTTTACTTGCAATTTAAGTTTGTGTCATTTGGAAATACCTTTTAACTTATCTTCATGCTCCAAAATAGTTTTATTTGCAATTGAATGCATGATCTGCATATCAGAATTGTTTACGTATATTTTGATGCTGAATAATGGAAAACTTAATGGCGTAAGGCTGTTATAAGACATTTTAATGTCTGTGGTTTAACATGTCTTTCAAGTAGACTTTATACGGATAGTGAGCTGTATTCACTTGTCACCAGGGAAGAGACTGGAAAACCCCTAAGTATTCACTTCTATAGATATGCATGTAGAAAATAAAAGTGTAATACCAGTCTCCTGTTTAACAGTGCCTAGGATTGAATTTGGAGCTTTTGCTTAGAAGAACGTTGTCCTATCCCTATGGAATAGCTAGCCCAAATCTTTATATAAATAATTATATTCCATTAAGTTTCAATTTTTAAAACAGTTCAATGGAATGACCCCTTCCTATTTTTTTTTTTGCCCTGTGTTCTAAATGAATACGCACAAAGAATGAGAAACATGCTGGAGTGTGCTTATATTCATTAAGCTTGAATTTCATAAAATATTGAAAATTATTTTGTAGCTTGATAATCTGTTTGTGTATCTTTGATAATTTATTTAGTACTCATTGTTTCACTATGATTGAAAAATAAATCTGAAAAAGTTTTCTTTCTTAAAAAATTTAATTACTAAATGACTGTTAAAGTTAGACTGTCAACACAACAAATAAATTTTTTTTAATTTTTCCAGTAACGTCCAACATGGCTATGTAAGTATATTTAAATAAAGAATTATCAGTATAATTATTAAGCTATTATGTAGTCTCATAGAAATTCAGGTTGGTTTTTGGATGGGCAGATACCAACTGCACAGATTATAATTTTAAAATCATATTTTCTTCTTATGTCTAAAAAAAAAAATGGTTAGTCAAGTAGGAGAGGTCACTTCAGTGAGTTTAGTGAAATTAAAAGTTATATTAATATTATAAAATTTAATATAAAATAATTACTATAATAATAAATATCCAAACACATGAATCACATTTGATTATTTATATATAATTAAAGAAGAAAATTTTAAAGCTACTCAAAAATATAATATAAATTTATCTTTTATGTATTGGAGAAAATAATTATGATGAATTGTATTGAAATTCTTAATAATAATAAATTTTTTTATTTTAAAGTGTTTATTATTTAATACATTTATTTTATATAAATATTTTATTCACCTCAAAAAGAGCAGATTAAGGATTTTATTGAATACTCTAACTAATGATAACATTTAAAATGTGAAGAATATTTAAGAGTAAAATCTTTCTGTTACAATTTAATTAAATGATAGATAAAAGATACAAACTTATATTTTAGTGAATGTGTTTTGTATGTAATATAATAAGAGATAGAGTTGATATGTATATTATAATAAAATATTTAAATTTATTTTGAGGATAGTTTGGGATTTTTATCATAATTAATTATTTTCTTTTTATATTTTAATACTACATTGTACTGATCTTTTAAATATAAGTAATTATATATATGTATTAATATGTATGTATGCATAATGGTAAAAGAAAATACTTATTCTTTTTAAGGTTCATTAAAAAAGCAAATTTTCAAGTAATTTCAAAATAATAGTTTTTTTAGATTAATTTTTATAATAAAATTTTAAGCGATCTTATTGTTAATTGAAATATAATCATAGATAACAGCGTCTTTGCATATAATCTTTTAGAACAAGAATATCATTATATTCTTATTTTAAAACATAAAATAGATGTCATATCAGTATGTACACTTTTCACACATAAATTATCTTGGAATTCTACTGAGTTTCTAATAGAAATATTACCAAATCTTTTGTAGCTGTGAAGCAGTGTTTGTTCCTATACAAATGTTGCTTTAATTCATCTTAATGTTGCACATTGTTCTCAAAAAATATCTTTAAAAAGCCAGACTTGTGAGCTCTGCATGTGCAACAAACACTGAACAGTTTACCTTCATTCAACTTTAAAGGGAATTAATAATTAACAAAGCATCAACGAACTATTTGTAGTACTCTGTTAAAAATATAGATTTTTAAGCTAGAAAAAACCAATGCTAATTTCTCAAAATATATGATATTAAGTTCCATTTTCCTATTTTGGTAAATGATATTAACTCTTAAGGTACTAGTAAGAGTTTTCAATATATTATATTTGTCCATTGATTTATTAATCTGAAGTTTTGTTTCATCATTGTAATATTGCTTCAGAATTCTATCAAATGACATTCTGTCATAATTTTATCAAATAATATTGTCTACTGAGTTAACTATATATCTGCAGTATTTTGATTGTCTTTATCAAGTAGCATATTACACAACCATGCATATTACACACTTAAATACGTATAGATTTACAGTTAAGACATAAATATTCTTTTAAATTTTAAAATGAAATACACAGATTTAAAAATGTGAATATTTTTTATAAGATTAAGTATCTATTAATCATCAGAAGTAGTTTAACTGAATTCATTTTGCTAGTTATTGAATGATATGGGAGAGTGGAATCTTTCAAGATGAGAATTTTTCTCACACTAATTCTCATACCCTAAAATAAAATTAATCATTGTGAAAAGAAATTGTAAATTTAAGTTATTCATTCATATTGTTATAAGAATATGAAGTTTTTCAAACCTCCTATCAAAGTTACATTGTTTACTTTATTGTATCACATTTATATTTATTTTAGAGCTTTCATTAAATATGGCTTTATATATTGAAAAAATATTCAGGTACAAAAAAAAAGATACTATTTTGAAAAAAGATTTGGCTAATAAATGCATCTAAGGCACAAAATACCTATCATACTTAATGCCTTCAAAGTTAACTTTTTATGATTTTAAATAAAAACGATGAACAAACTTTTTATGATTATGATTTTTAATTAAGGAATGTTAGTGCCAAATAAGAAAAGTGCAGTTACACACACATATATATATATACAGTTTTTTTGTTTTATTTATATATCTATCTATTTACATATATATATATATATATATATATATATATATATATATATATATATATATATATATATATATATATATATATATATATACATACATATATAAAACAAAAAAACTGTTATTTCAATTATAATAATTTATGTAAATCAACATAAAAATGAAATTTATTTAAGATGTAAGAAGTCAAAATTATTTTACTTTGACACTGTGTGTCAAATAATGTAAAAGTTGTAAAGATATTTTAATGTTTGTTAAGTACTTCCTTTTGAAAGAATTTTCTTTCTTTTTTTTTTTTTTTTTTTTTTATCCTACGCCCGACCTTGGTTTTTCAACCATCAGTCTCTGTTGGGCAGCCCAATACAATCTTGAGGTGAATGTAAAGTCATCTTCCGCAGAATTTCTATCTGGGACGTCCGAAAATCCAGGGCAAGTGAAAAGGTGGTCACCAGTCATATCCTCTATTCCGCAAAAGGGCAGATTGGAGAGTCCCTCAAACCCAAACGGTGAAGGTGTTTTTGCAGATAATCATGCCCAGTTTTAAGGCGAAAATTTGCCACTCCCACAGCTGAAAGAATTTTCTGCAAGCTTTTATGTTTATTGAAAACCAGATTATGAGGGTAAACTAGAAAAATTTAAGGCATACTAGAATTGTTCAAATTTAAGATTTTCCATATTGGAAGACGCAGTCCTATTATTAAACCACAATAAATTGGCTTAAATGGTATTTTTTTTACTCTGGATTTCAATATATTGTTATTTTGATGCTGAAATCTTCCAAATAAAAGTAATTAGCTTGGTTGGTTTGAGTACATCATGTTGTGCATGAAGCATTTAATATTCTGTAAAGTTTTTTTACAAACATAAGTTCTCATTCTTAATTCTTTATCGACAAATTTCTATTATGATTTATTTTCTTTTTTATTAAATATTCCTCATAAATATTCTTCCACTACTCCAACTGCTGCCATGACCCCCTGTTATATGGAAAAGGCTAAAGATATGGCCAGGGCTGTGCTCCATGCCTTTGGTCCCATATGACTTGCCTTTTCTTACCTTTTTTTTTGCTCTTGTCACCCCACAACTACAATAACATTAAATATTCCTCATTTATATTCATTGTTTTGTAATTCACAATCATTAACTGATCAGGTTGGCCAAACCGGCAGCCAAATGGTTAGCACTGTGATCTTTGGTTCAACAGTTTATGAATTTGATTCCCTTCTTGGGTTTGGATATTTGTAATGACTCAGAATCCACTTTAAAGTGTTAATTCTTGTCTAATTATAGCCCTTTTGTTAAAAAAAATGATCATTTATTGATAAACAGACGAAATGTGCAAGGTTGTTTCAAATGATTTGCAACAGTTCTTAACACCTGATGAAAGAGGTTCTTTTTTACATATTTACATAATTTTTGAATTTTCTTATCAATTTATGGTTGTAATATTTTTGTTTAGCAAAATTTATTATTGAATGTCAATTTTAAGACACACATTACAGCTAACTAACATTTTGAATACACCTATATCTAGTGAAAGGTTACTAGCTTACCATTATGGTTATGAAGTATAACTCTTAGCTAGATTATTAATGGTTTGATAGATATATTTCATATTACATGTGATTGCTTTTTTACAGTAATAAGTGTATGTTGCTGGGAAAATTATTGAGAAATGTATCATCTCAATAAAATAGATTTTTTTTAAACACAAATTATTGTGAGTCTACAATTCTTTGTGGACAAACAAGGTAGGTATAATTAAAATAATCATTTATGTACCTTTTTCCATTTTCAAATTAATATACTGTTTTAATAAGTTTGTATTGTGATAATTGAAAGAAATATAAATCATTAATTCTCATTTACTGTGCTAAAAATAATGACACTTTCTTTTCACATGTATGTTAATTTACATGCTTTATACAAATGAGGATTTTTTAAAATTTTTGAATTTGATTAAAAAATGAAACTTTTTTTTATTTAAAATGTTCTTAAATTTTTCAGTGTACTGTTAATTTTAATTTATATGTTCAATGTTTAAAATTTTTTACCAATACTTTTAAAATTTATCTTAAATTATTTTTTAAAACTTTATTGCTGCTATCTCTATTTATAAGTAATATTTATTTTCTGCCCCAAAATATGAAAATCGCTCAAAATTCTCATTCTTATAATTTTATAATGATATAAAAATCATATATTTATGCAGAAATCTAAATAATTCTTGAATAAATTTAGTCATTGACATTGTTATGACTTTAAAAATTTTTTTTCAAATTTATTTTTAAACAAGACATTATCTTTATTCCTGATTCACAGTTTGAAAATATAAATTATTAATTTTAATTTTTTACTGTTTATTTTTATCTTATTATTTATTATTCAAGAAAGTTATAATTAAAGCTGTAAGAAGTTATTGTTCAGTTAGTGAGAAATTTAAAATTTATTCGTAATCGAATCATGCAAGTAGCCATTTCGCAAGGGAGGTAGGGTATTCCTTTTGCTAAGATTTCAAAGAATTATAGGATTTTAAATAATCTCAGAAGTTTGGTATTGGTATAGGTGCACAATTTTTTTTTTATTATGGTTTCTTGAAAAATTGCCTGAAATAGAATAAGATCTTTGCATTTAGGGGCCAAATCCACTTTATTTAGTTCTATATACTTTTTTTTCATAGAAGTACTTATGCTGCTTCAAAGTATTATCATAACTTGATGCAGATTCCAAGAATTGTGATAAAGAGTTCACTTCATACGTCATACACTGCAGATGTATTTTATTACTATCCAAGGTATTTGAGAAATGTTTTTCAAATATCATTACTTTATGTAAATTTATATTATTAACAAAAAAGGACTTCATAATTTAAATCTTTGCATTGTGTATTAGTTAAATTTTGTGCAACTTATAAATCAAATTATTCAAGAATTTAAAACATTTCTATTCTTAAATGAACTTTTTTAAAGCATATTTTGTAATGTTTCACAAATATTTGCTGTGATACACCAATAATAAATTAATTTTGTTACTTATAAATGTGCAGTAAGTTTATTGTATTTAATTAAATTTCATGCATCAACAATTATATTTTTAGCACAAAACTGATATTATTTGTTTTTATAATTACAAAGAGAAGAAAACCTTTTTTTTCAATGTTGTAGAAAGTAAAATTTATGCATGTTATTTTGATAATTTAAATCCTTAAATTTGGAATAGGGAGATAAAAAGCACTTTTATTTTTAAAATTTTATCCTAAAAATATTTAGAATATAAACATATATATATAGTGTGTGTGTGTAATTTTTATTTTTCAAAGTGTTTATTATTCTGTATATTTAAAAATACCTTATTACTAAATTAAAAATATTTTTATTTATTGTTATTTGAATAAAAACTAAAAAATGTTTTTGTAAAAATAATGCATATATTTTATTCCCTCGATTGAAAGCCGAAGCTTTCGTATATCACTATAGTTCTACTGAGTGCTAGGATTACACTTATTACGTTTTATCTATGTTTTTTCATACATCGATATAAAGGAGATTAAGATTGATTTCATCTGACAATAGGGGTTATAATTTCAATATGATGTTCAAGTTTGTGGGGGAAAAGAAAAACAAATCTGCATTTCTCAATATTTTGAGTTTATATGAACAAGTTTGGAAAGCAAAACATGCTATTTAAATCTAGTTAATCCAAGAAAATTTTTAGATTGAAAAATTTCTAGAGATATCCTTAGAAATTTATGAAATACTTTAGTAAGATTTTTTTCACTAATTTTCTTTATAAAGAATCTGTTTTAATATAGAATTGATTATATCAGTGTGGCAATTCCTATTTTTAATATATTTTATATTTCTAAAGGTTTTATTTTGATGTAAGCTATCTAATGAGACTACATCATTATTTTACTGAACATATGAATTTATATACAGTTGTACAATTGTGAATAAGATTTTGGTAGGCATTCTGTTTCCTTAGCTATTTCTTATATATTTACTTATACTTATAATCCTTTAATTAATTTGCAGATTATTTATTGATGAAACCAGATTATTTTTTGATGAGTTAAAGAAATTAATTTTTTTAAGATCAGTACCGTGTAAAAAACCTAAAAAGTGTAATATTATTTATTTAGTCGAAACTCTTTTTTGAATCAGATATCTTATGACCCTTTCTTTCTCTGTTTATTAGTTATTTTTATGTTTTATTAAAAAATTTATATTTGAATAAAAATAAACAAGATCAGATCGTTACAAAGAAAAAGGTAGCGTAAAATTACGTTAAAGAAATGTGGTCAATTTAAAAAAAAAATTCTGTTTTCCCAAGAAATTCTTAAAGTATCTGATAACATTTGAAGCATTATACACATTCGTTCGCCTTTAATTATCCTAAAGATTTTATACTATTTCAGATCTAAGTTTCCAAATCTAATTCTAGTTTCTTTGAACGAATTGGAAAATTTTATACATTTTTATAATTAATTCCTGTAATTTAGAACAATAGACCTTTTTCTGTTGTATAAGTAAAATATAATAAATTGTTAAACCTGTTAAAGTCCTGTTCTCATTTGTGTTAAATGTAATTGTGCAATTTTCTGTGTATAGTTATAAAATAAATCTGATTGACATGCAATTATTAAAATAATGATCCTTATTTCATACTTTATTAAAATAAAATTTAATTTAAATTTTTATTTCTTCGCTTAAATTTAATTCAATTATTGTTTCCTTCTTTGATAATCTCTCATTTTATTTTATTCATATTTATTTAAAAAAAACCAATGACTTGCTTAGATTGAAATTAGGTCATACAAATCTAAATTAAAATTATATCTTTAACTGTTAATTTTTTTTTTTTTTTTTTAGCTTAGCATGAAATTCTACTAAATCAGTTTTTAATAAGATATTGTTTTACACCGGACCCTTTATTTTAATATGTAAATGTAATTAATTACATTGTAATCTAACGTATTCGATAAAATATTTTGTATTTGTTTGAATTTATATTAATTAATGTTTAGGTTAACATTTTATTAAACCTAATATAAAATTCGTGAACAAAAAAAGAAATGAAAGCGCTTTTTCGAAAGTGTTTTTTGACTTATTCAATCATCTTTTTTTTATTGTGCTTTATTTTTTTTATTTGCTAATTTGTAACTTTTATTATCTTAAAGTTTTCGCACTTAATATTCATCAAGAAATATATTAAAATAGATGTTTAAAATAAAAGCTAGTTGAATTCAGATTTCTTCAATTTGGCATTTAAAAAGTGGAATCCAATTTATAAAATCATATTTGACTGAGATATATGAAAAGGTTGACAATTCTGAAGGGGAAAAGAGCCGTGAAACGGGGAAAATTCTGACATACATAATTTACGATTAAATTTTAATCTCTAGAGGGAAAAAAAAGTTCTCATCAAAGCGACATTTTTTTTTCTTTCGTTGTGACATCATTAAATTTTTTTTTAGCAATTATCTTATTACGGGACATCAGTTTCGTTAAGTGAAAAAAATATCGTCTGTTTTTTTTCCCTTGGCTTTAGAAGAAATAAAAGCTTAATGGAGATTTATATGTAAAATATTAAAAACCCATTTTTGCTCTTCAATTGCACTTACCGAACTCCGTCAGGACTTTTAAAAACTGTTTGTCTATTCTTATTCATGTTTTAGCTACATTGAATATTTTTTTCCTTGTTTTGTTTTTGGCGTTCTCTTTCATCGATGGTTTTGTAAGACCAGACGATAGTAAAAGAATATAATAAATAAAAATGTTGGAAAGTAATTCTAAAAAAAGTTCTACTGTGGCGCTGCTGTTTTTAATGTAAAAGTAGCAGTTAAAGAATTTTTCTCCATCTGAAGTTTTAAAATGGAGCGGCACTTGGAAAATACATTTTTAGGCTTCTTCAAAAGAGCATCAGCAAGCGCAACGGCTGTTAAGACTTGATGTTTTTTGGTCTTTTTTGCTGTCTTTCGTGTAAAATCTAAGTGCCTAAGTGTTTCCATAAAAGGAAAACAGGCATACAAGCTTTCTCGCCCCCAGTAGCTAAGAGAAAGAAGGGAATAAAAATGTATTATAAAATATAAATATATGAAGATAAATAAAAGATGAACCATTTAAAATTACCAAAATATATATTCTTTATATTTAAAAAAAATTGCGCATTTATTAATTAAAATATGTTCACTTGTTTCATGTAAAATTTTGTAAGTATTTCCTCATTATACATATTTGTATTTCCTCATTACCTATAAGGATTTTGATAATATGTTTCATTTTAATAAAATGGAATCAACCAATTAAGAAAATTAATAAAATTCTTTAGCTTATGATAAATATTGCATAGAAATTTATTCAAGTATTTAATGTATTATAAGTCAATTTCAGAGAATTTTCATCAGTTTTTGTGAGTTTTAATCGTATATGAGTGTAACACAGGAACTACATTTTTTTCCCTACTTTTACGTATGTACTTTGTCAAATAACTTGGCGTGGTTGCTTGTAGTGATTCAAAATTCATTTCAAGCTTTAAGCATAGTCTGATTGACTCCTCGTGCGCAAAAAGTGAAAATTGAGCGATGGAAAAATCAAACTTCTTATGTCATAAGTCATTAAGTGTGATTAAGTTATGATATGGGACTATACATTTCCCGTTATTAATTCTGTCGACCAAAATCATTGAATGCTGCCGCGTATACTTCGTAACTTTAAATTGTGGTCAGGCAACGGGGTCGACACGTATTACAGCCTCCTCATTCCACGTCACACTAAGGGAGGAACATTCCGTGTACATAGATTAGGGTCTGCTGGACGGTCTTGAGTATGGAGCTCGCTAAATCCCGGGCACGAAGATGGCGCCTTTTCCGTTAAGGTTACAGCATCGTCTTAAATATTGTTTAAGTATAAAATGAATTTTTTTCTGTGTTTATACTTAGCTATATATATATACTTATCCACACTTAAAATATTTTATTTTGTATCATTGGTCCTCCCTCCTTGATATTCAATGAAAAAAATCTTAGTTCAAATCGGATAAATATAATGGGCAATCAAGTTGTAATTGCCGTTTTCGTATATTTGTGTGTGTGTTATATCGATACCCAAACTTTAATATTTTCTATTTGTAATATTAAAGTGGTACTAAGGGCGGATGAATGCAAAATTACGGTTCAAATTTTTTAAAATAAATAATCGATTATGTATTAGTTTGAAAAACTAGTGACAATCAAGTTAATTTTAGAATCTTCTTGTGGATATTGTCTGTTATATTTGTGTTCATATATGAGAAATAATTATGTGGACATGAAATTGATTTTTTAAGTATAATGTAGCGATGTATTACATTAAATATTTATTTTTATTGCAAATCGAATATCTTGAGAACTATCTGTTTAATCTATATTAGTAACAAGTTTTCTTCATAAAAATAACAGACTAGTTCAGAATTGTTTTTTTTTTTTAGCAGAATATATTTTTTATGTTCGTTTATCTAATGTCTATCTCTGAATTTATTATTATTTATTTATATATATTAAATTCACGCAATTCGTGCTAAGAATTTCTAGCAGAAAAAGAATGTTTCTGGCAACCCTAGTTAAGCAGGAACGCATTTAACTAGATAAAGTTATAACCATAAAAGGTTTTAAATGTATTAATGTATGTAAGACTATAATTCACATTCTACATGAGTAACATTTTGAATTACAGAATAGAGACATTTATGTGTCAGAAGAGTATAGTATGTGATCATAATATAAAATTGTTGTTGAGCAAGTTAGAGAATATTGAGATTTATAAGTTATATTTACCACATAATGTTTGACTTATATAAGGTAATAAGCAAGAAATGTATTAGGATTTCCGATTTTAAATGCATTCCTAATTGATTATCTTCTGTGCGGCTTACTCGCAAATAGGATAATCAAGAGTTTATATTTAAAAAAAAGTTAAATATAAGGAACTCTCTATTATTCGTGCGTTTATATCTTATGCTATTAATTAATTTTATACTTTATATATTTTATACTTTATATAGTATATTAATTTTAATACTTTTTGTTTAAAAAATTTCCTTGAAATTTGTTTAAAATATACGATTTACTTTGCTTAAAGTGCAAGGAATTTCCAATATATTCACGATATCCAAATTCTTCGAAATATAAGCTTCAATTCTTATCGTAGAAAATGCAATGCAATAATAAAAATGGAATTTTCGGACTGATTTCCTAAAAAGGTAAACTGTCGACATATTGATAACTAATTAATAATTTTATTACTTTTCTATTCATTAAATGATTTATTTAGGACGTAAATAGTAGTTCAAATATGATATTTGAGTTGAATCGTATCCTTTTTCATGATATAGTTGATTATTTAGTATAGCCGCATTACTTAACTTCGCGGATAATTAGGTACATAAATTTAATTTTTCCTGTTTTTCTTAAAGTTTTATCGTTTAAGAAATTTAACGATACAATATCCTGGAGGAATTGCAGCATATTTTATTATTTTTTGAAAGGAAATAAATGGGTTTTTGACTCTGAAATTCGATTAATTTTCGGGGATTCTAAGTTTATTTCGAGAATTGTAAAAGGTAAATTAATGTAAGTCCACCGGAGAAATGTGAAGATGGCTGCACGACTTGTTGCGCTGCAGACCCTATCTTTCGAGAAACTCACTGGGGAGAGCGTTTTCATGGGGCAAAGGTCAAGGACTATCCGAGAGGCTGGTGACCCAGAAAATAAAATAGGAATCCTGATTAATGGTCAAGAAGTCAGCTTTGCTTTCTTTTTCCCGTCAGAAAATCTCGGCGACCCCGAGCTGTTTCGGGCGACCTGCCTCCCCTGGGTAAAACGAAGGGTTCCTTTTTTTTCGGGGAAGGGGTTGGCGCGTAGCCCTTTTCCCTCGAAATATACGAAAGCCTCCTGCAATAACTGGATGTCAAGCTATTGGCAATCGATCAGAACCGAGAAGACAGGGGCGGATGGAAACAGCTGGCCCCATGTCGACAGTAAATAGAAATATCCAAATAACAGCACAGCTCCGCCATATTAAGGAAAAAGACTCGCGGGGGAGGGGGGAGTTGTTCGAGTGATGGGGGGGATAGAATGTAATATAGGAGTATATATATTAGTTTCTGATCTCGGAATTGTTTCTAGATGGTTTAATTTAGCCAGGGAAACTGGGGAAGTGCATTTATTAGACGTCCGGGCATCGGATGTTTGGCCGTAGTAAAGGCAAAAACTTCCAATTGCGATTTGAAATGTGGTCTAAAAGAAAGGCCGAGGCTTTCGGAATTATTTAATTAAAAGACTTTCCCTTCATGAAATTGGACCTCCTTCTGCTGCTGCTGCCGCCACCTTCTTTCTTCTGCAGGTCAATATTGGATGCGAAGTTATATTGCTTCGCCATGGATTGTTCGAGATCTTCCGATGGGGAAACCATTTTTAAAGTGATTTCTGGCCTTTCTTTTTATTAATCGCTGTTATATTGCGGTGTACTGTGTTTTCAATCATGCGGGATGTGTGTATTAAAAAGTGTCTCGAGTGAATTAATATTTCGTTCATAATGACTTCAGTAATGAGCGTTCTCATTATTTGCTGTGTGGTATATGTATTTGTTGTTTTGTGTGTTGTTTAAACATGTGATTTCATTTTTATCGATGACATTGCCATTTCATTGTCGCATAGCGTAAATCATTGTAATGTTAAAATGTGCGATAAAAAATGCTCAATTTATTCAATTTTTTAAAATTTCTTTTTTTGACTGATGTATTTAATATTTATTAACTATGCATTTTAAAAACACGCCATTAATTTTAGATTTTTTTAAAGATGTCATGTAAAATTTTTAAAATTGCTTTTTTGTTCCTAAACCTTTTTTCAATGCGTACTTAATAACTGCATATAATTTATATATGGTGGAATTAATGTAAGCAATGATAATATTTTTGTTTTGGCAGAAACTTATGAGATATAAATCATAATTTTAAGACTAAATGTTTATTAGGAAATTTTAGTAACAATAAAAGTATGCTTATATATGTAAACAAATTTCTCTCATGCTTTAAGATTATGAATGGTCTTTCTTTGAATGTCTTAAGTTTTTCATGAATGTCACACTTAAAATATTTGACAATCCGCGGAACTTATGAGATTCAAAACCTTTCATTCATGCATATTTTTAATTAAAAAGCAAAGTATGAAATTAATTGCTGATTGCGTGTTTAGAAAGGAATAAAATATTTGCAAAAATGCAAGACGACTATGATTTTTTTTTTTAACAAAGTTTACTTAAGCAATTTTAACATATTTCCTTTCCATCTGAAGAATTGAAAGGCTTTTATTTGTAGGAATAAATGTAATTTTGATTGCTCTTCGCTCGTCCTAAGAAAGCAATTCAATTAGTGTAAATCGTCACATTGTGTTGGGACTCGTGTGGCGTGCATTGATAAATTATAAATTGTTTTGGCGCAAAACTAAAGAAAAAAAATTATAAATAAATTTATACATTACACTTATGCATTTTCAACAGCAGCTTATTTCCAAAAATTAATTTGCCCAATTGCTTTGCTAAGATTAAAATGAAATGCATTCACAAAAGTGGGGGGTTGGAGACGAAAAAAATAACAACGGTGATATATTTCTGAATTTGATATCTTGTTGATCTAATTTAGATGAAGTTATATTTTGTTTCCTCAGACAAATGTATTTTATTTGATTGAGCTTTTAGCTGATTGATTTCGGGTGTGTGTCTCCCTTTATTTACACAGAAATGTTGTTTCTCTAATTACTTTCGGAAGGGGAAGGGAAGAGAAAAATGTTATCGCTGTATATTCTTTCCGTGCTTAATAGTGGAAATACGCCGAGAAGCACTTAGTTTAATTAAATTGCTGAATTTTAAAGTTGTGTGAGTGTCATATTATTGCAGTTCTCTCTGCAAATATATCATTTATTAATTTTCGCGTGGGGAGACGCATTTATATTACTTTTGCCAATCAAACATTGAGTCACTGTCATTGATTAGATAGTACTGCGAAAAAAAATTAATTTTTATAATTAAAAAAATTTTTTTTTCTTAAAAATGAATTGAAATGTATTAGAATAAATTATTAGTTGGTAAAATTTTTTTTATGTAATGGAAGATATGATAAAATGAATGAAACATTTGTTTTTAAATATATGTTAATTAGATTTGGTCATAAAATTTTACGAATGAAGTTAATTAAATTAAATAATTAAATTTTTATGTATATGTAATCAAGGAAAATAAATATTATTTATCTTGGATGATAAATTTACAGTATAGGACATAACCAATTTTATACTCTCCCTCACTTTTACTTTAAATTATGAGAGGCTATTTTTATGATAAATGTTTATTTTTGTGGTAAATATCGGGTTTCTTTTAGATTTATTTGTTTTAAAATAAATGTTATATACGATATATAAATTAAAGAGAGTCTGAAATATCTAAGAAAAATAAGAATCTTGTTTATAACTCAAAAACTTTTTCCAGAGTAGCAACTAAATGGTTAATAGTTAGGTCTTCACTTTACAATTCGACAATTCGTGAATTCAATTCCCACATCAGTCATGGATATTTACAACAGTTTGTTTTAAATCGTAGGTCCCAGTTGAATTAGTGTTCATGTTCAAAAATTGATTTTAAAGTGGAAAGTTAATGATTCTGTTTGTTTCTCCGTGAACACTTTATTTTTTAATGACATTTAAATTTATGATAAATGAACTTAGTGAAATGAGTTGTTTTATTAAGTTTATAAATAAATGTGCTCTTTCATTTACATGAAAATAAATAATTTTTATCGATAAAAATGGAGAATCTATAGATAAAATTATATCGAATATATATAGAAGCAAAATTTTTATATTTGCATAAAATAAAGATTTATAAGTATAAGCTATAATTAATAAAAGCATTGTGTGTTGTAGCTGCTAGTATAAATTAATTGATATTATGTGATATAGTTTATTTGAAATTCTATTTAATATTGCTAAAATATTCTATTTAATTTAGTAATTCCCTGTTAAATGCGTGAAATAAAAAATTCGTTTAGAAATTTTTAGTGAGTTTTCAATCTTTAAGTGAGTTTTTCGAACACCATTTTTGCACATAGAGTCGAGTTATGACTACATTTGACAGAATTGTATCTACCAGTCGTAAAACAGTTTTATTTCTCAGAAATGGCTCTAGTGATATCTTCACATACTTACGATTATTTTGCAAAATAAATGCAACTTTCTTCAGTACTTCTCGTTGTTTGAAATAATACAAAGGCTTGCCGTGAGAATGTTCTTCAGCGTGTAATGGCACGATCCCTAACGACGGTCCCGCTATTAGAAGGAATGCACAAAAATCTCGTCATTATTTCTCCAAATAAATACAAAGAACCGCGTTTTTCGTGAACAGGGACTCCTTACCTTGTTATTAAAAATAATGGATGTGTGTGTGTGCATATGCTCACTGTGCATTTGGAAACTATTTCGACTACACTTCCACCCCCACCAGGAATTCAGTCGTTGTTGCTCTTTGCGAATTCGTACCTTCAGGAAAAAAAGGAAAATGAGAACCACTTCTTTTTTTTTCTGCTGATGTGGCGGATTTTTATTTCACGTGAAAAGTTATTCCAAGCTATTTGCAAATTCCGGGGAAATAATTGATCCAGAGAGTGGTTAGTTTCTTCTTAATTGAATGCCTGTTGATGTCTTTAATGATGCATTGTGAATAAGGTAGGTCTAAATTCGTTAAAGGGTTTTCTGATTTCTAGGTTATTCAAATTTTTATCAATATAGTTTCTGTCACTGACTTATCGGGTTCTTTAAATGCACCTACTGGATAATAATAGATTGTTATAAACATTCAAACTTGTAAACTTTTTATTCACTAAGATTTTCGTCAATCTCTCTAACAATAAGCGTTAAAGTTAATTGAAAAAGATGTAAACTTAATCATTCTGTACGAAACTGTTTCTGAATGAAAAAAAATGTTGGAACTAAAAACAAATATTATTAATAACATAACGAAAAAACGTTATTAATAATTAAGTTTTTGAAATTATTTGTGTAAAAGTAGTGTTGTGATTAAGAGAATTGAATGTTCTGTGATTTTATTCTTTTTGAAATTGTAATTAAACTCTAAATGAATGATTAATGCTCTGATCTGTATGTCAGGAGTTCGTGGATTCGATATAGATGTGGATGTTTGTAGGAGTTCAGAGTCCATTTTAAACTGTTTCTTGCTCTTTTTCATATTCCTCTATATAATACGTAATTTTATAACCTGTATATGTTATAGCTCGTTTATATCATCTGTTTCATCTGTATTTAACTTGATTTTTATCCAAAATTATTTTGAGTTTTTAGGAAAATAAACTATTTTAATAATTTTTTGGGCAATATTTACCCCATGCCATTTCTCATAATGGAAATTCTGTAAATATTTTGTCGATGACATTTTATTTCTATTAATTTTGTAACTTCGAACATTAGAATTCTACTGAAATGCAACATTGTAATTTTATGTTTCAAAATTCATTTAAGTCTATGCGCAACAAGTAAGTGTAAAGTTACAAATCAAAACCTATTTCAAACTGTTTTATATGTTTAAAATTCAGTTAAGAGAAATACGTTTACATTTATGTATAAACAAAAATATTGCCAGTTTTTTTTTATAAATTTATATAAAAGCTCATTTTTTATATAAAAATTATTTATTAAATTTGAAAATTTACTTCCTCATACTTGTAAGTTCAGCTTTGTTTCATTTTATATATTCGTATAATTTAATTTTTGTATTTTTTGAATTAAATAATAATTTGTTGCTTTGAAAATTTTCTGTGATTACAAGCATTTTAATTTCTTATCCTATTCTATTTCTGATCTGCGATGTTTGCTTTGAGATGAGACTATACACACTATCATTTCATCGCTGCCCACTTAAAACTCGGTATCAAACGAGTTTCTTCGAATACAAATCGCTTCTAAATACCTCCCAAACGTAATGAGGCGTTTTCCACCAAGGACTTTGCTCTGAGCTGCTCGTAAGTAATCAAAGGATCGTTAGAGGGAAAGGGATTGTTTAATTTCTGGAACTGGCGAGAAGCGGGCATTTCCGCCAAGAAAGCCGGATCTCCGGCCAACTTGTCTTGGTGGGAAAAGAACGCTGATTTTCGCCAACTTTTTTTTTTTTTTTTAACACTTTTTATCTCTCTTATAATTCAGTTGGCGCGAAAATGGAAGCATTTTTGAAAAATCATTCTTGAAGGAATTATATCTATGCTAACTCTTTTAAAATATTTATAATCAAATGAAAAATGTTTGTAGATAATAATTAGAATATTCTGTCAATTGTGATAATTTATCACTGAGATAAAACAAAACGAACAAGCTTCTTTGAAACATTTAACTTAGTTCTAAGAAACAATATCATCTTTTTTTTCATAGCACGCATGAATTTATACATCTTGAAGAACTTATGATATATTCATGTTCATCATAATCTACACATTCAATAGTTCTGTTTATAATTTTTCATGAAACAAATACATGAAAATGTTCATCACAAAAAATATTCATCATAGCTCTGGGAACGAATGTCAACTAATTTCATGTAACATGTGAAAACATTCATCATGGTTCTATGAACTCATGTCAGCATATTTTTTTAAGGAAATCATAGAAAGATTCACAGGAATAAACATTCATCATAGTTTTATGAACTCATATCAACATATTTTTTATACTTTTTTAAACCTCTCTTTTGCTGGTCATTTCGGAATCATCATAGTCATTTCACTTAATGAAAAGAAGTTGTAAATTCTTTAAAGCTAACGAAATGAGAAATGTGATGGCATAGTTAAATAATTAATGAAGTTAATTATTTTTCTTTTTATCCGAATTTGATTTTTGCCAATGTATGATAAACACAATAATTAAAATTCAGCTCTTTAAATATTCTAAAAATGATGCATTTACACAAAGAATTTAAACATTAAACCTAATGATTGATGTATCGATTTAAGAATTTTGTTTTTAACGAAGTACATTTGCGCTTATTAAGAATAAAGTGAAATCTTGTTTCAAGCATGTATAACATCAATTATATTATATTTTTAAGTCTGAAGTAATAGATATCAAGATGTTGAAGTAACCCGTAGATTAAGGTATCAAAAGATCTCATGGAAAATGCATCTCTACTTCGCTCATTTGTAAAGGTTGGTTCATCTTATCATCTGTACGATTCATCCGTTTTTCCATCCCGCTTTTCCGGGATCGATTGGCTTTTAAAATACTAATGAAACCCCCTCTGAAACGGAAAACCCCTTCCCTCTCAAATCCACGTTGTCATCCGGGGAAAAAGGGGTATGGACGAATGACTCACACATAACTGGGAATCGAGCATCCGCCAAAACACTGACACTGCGGTTTTAATTGACTCCGTGAAGAGAGGGGGATTTTCATTACATGGAACTCCCTCCCTCGTTCCCGGAAAACAAAAGATATATCTAACAGTTCGAAAAAAATGCCTTCACAACGTTGTCTTTTACTCCTGCCTGTCAACTGCAGCGTTTATTTCGTGATGTGGGATGTTGGAATTGTTACTTTATGTAGTAAATTCTGATTGAAGATTGTTTGATATACGTATATGCTACAGCATTGTCGTTGTGTATTGTATTTCATCATTTTAATCACTTGCCTACAATTTGTATTTAATATAATAACATTATTATTCTACATAGTATTAAATTGTAGCAATGGAAAGCTCATTAAAAAATATGTTAACTAGCCTGCTGTTAAAGATTTTTAAATATCAATTGAGCTTCACTTTGTATAGTGAATAGCCTCCTTAAAGTTTAATTCTAGCTTTCAGTTCAATAGTTTGCGGGTTCGATTATTACTTCGGATCTATGTGTATTTTAGTAAAATGGTTCGGAATCATTTTATTAAACTGTATATCCCTTTCGAATTGTATGGCGCAAGTTGTGTTATCACACTGGTTGATTCAAATGAAGGTTATGCAAGTTGAATGCATGATTAGCACTCTGGTTTTCGGTTCAATAGCCCTTTGATTCGATTCCTGTCTTAAATCTCTGTATTAAATTGGAATACATTTGAGAACTGTAGCTCTGAGTCCAGTTAAGTCTGAAGTGCAAAAAATAACCATTAAGCGACAATTAAACTGTTATTATGTTAACGACAATTAAACTGTTTAAAAAATATTGTTACGAAGCATTAAACTAAGGTTTCTAATTATTTTAAATTTCATAAATATAAGATTTTAAAATGCTGTGTTAATGTACGTATAAAATATTTGAATTTGTTGTATTTGCTAAAAATATAATTGTCTTTACTAGTGAAACAACTTGAATTTTACCTCCCATCTCATTATGAACCATAAAATGGAGAAGCAGTAAGATTTAAACTTTTTTTTTTTATGTAAGTTGTAAAATTTTATAAATTATTTTAATATTTTACTTTCATGAAATTATGTTATGAGTATCCTGATTGTCCGAAAACACACGCGTTACCAGTCCGTACTTCTTATCAGTCGTTAACTCTGTGACTTTTTTCCTGAAACCAAGTCTGAAGGAGACAAAATCATTCAACTGTCGATGAATAAAGGAAGAAAAAAAAATCAGTTTACCTGAACTTGAAAGAATTCTCCACGCTCCGTTTCCTACATTAGCGGCTGAGACGCGCGCTTCGTCCCGACGACTTTCTCCAATCGAAACCTGGAATCTCCGCGAAAGGCCAATCAAATGGAGCGCCTTTGTCTGTCCCCAGACGTCCGAGCTATTGCTTATGACAGCTGCGGTGGGACAGTTTCCACTCCATCTTTTCTCTTACGTTTCTTCATCAGATCTTACTGATGTGGGGGCGAATATTTTTTTTTAATTCTTTTTCGTTGAAAAGGAGTCATAAAAAAGGAATTAATGATATAACAGAGGGTGATTGCTCTAGATTTTTCTTTTATTTTTATTTTCAGATTTCTAAAAGTGATTTTTGAATTTTTTGATCATTTGGTTCTTTACTTGAAATAACCCGATTGAGTTTTTTTCTTACACGTGTTAAATAATTATCGGGTTATTTTCTCGAAATTATATTTAAAGTGATCAGCTTACACTTATTGTTTAATAATTACTGAGTTAGTTTTATGTGAAGAAAAGTTTAACTAATGCAAATTACACTATAACTACAATAATAATGTTTACAAATTTATTTCATAAAAAAGTATTGTTTATACACTTATACTTTTGCTGTAGTTATGAAGTATAAGACTGTAATGTTTTCCTCTTTATATTAATTTGAAGATTTAAATATCTAAAAATTCGTCATTGGTGTAATATTTGTATTTTATTTGTTATTGTTTCTTGTGCCAGTTAGGCTTGCAATATGGGGTGCTTTGCTCCACTTTTCCAACTGAACCATATTTTAGTGTGGAGTTTCAACTTCCTCAGTACACACATGCTATAAGTACCCATTTATAGGGTAGGCAACCATTCACAACCCATTCATACAAAGAAAGGGCAAAGACAGGATAGACAGAGAGAGAAAAAGTACATCCATGCCCGAACTGGATTCGAACCCAGGACCTCCCTATACGCAGTCAGGCACTCTGACCACTAGACAAGGTGGGCGGCTGTATTTTATATTTTTTGTTTAAATAATGTATGGTTTAACGCACATAAGTCAGGAATGCATGCAGTAATTTAAATTTTATGTTCTACTGCTTTAAATTACTAAGTGTCTGCGATTAGGCAACGTTAGTTCAATTCATGGATTTAAATCCCACTTTAGATCTGGACGCTTTAGTAATGTTTAATGCTATAGTTGTAGATAGTTTTGTTTATACCTAAAAACAGTTGTGATTACTAAAATAAATTACCATTCTCTTGCATACCATGTAACCATAGATCGAATAACTGAACTGATATCTGAATGGTAAGCTCTGTGCACTTGAACTATTCATGAATGTGATCATTCATGACTTAGTATTGGTTCTTAATTTACATTAAATTATAGGTCAAAATCAAATAAAAATTTGTAGTTTTAAGAATTTCTTAAGATCAAATCAAACCAACATAAACGGCATTAAATTACTCTAAAATATTGAGCTTTAATTATACATGTACTAGAGAGAGAGTTTTAAGTTTGTCTGCTCTGTATTAAAATTATTTAAATAATACATTAATAATCGATTAACAGTTTATTCCTTAAACAATTTAGTATGGTACAGAGTACTTAAGTGATATATTATACTTAAAAATAATTTTAAAACTGTCAACGTAAGGTTTAAACTACAAAAACTCCTAATTTTTATATTTTAATTTTTTTAGTATTGTTTTAAAAGCATGACACTGCATTGCTTTTATTATTATAAACATTGGTATCTGTATCGCCAGTTAATTGTTTTCAACGTGTGTGTTGCAATAAAAGTTCTTTTATTATAAATATATATAATGCTTAATACTAAATATAGCTTTTACAAGCAGTATTAAGCGTAAGGTACATTTTTTAAATCGCAAATCAATCCTGCGTCTGTACTCAGCCAGAAATTCATTATAAGTAATCGACGTTAAGTGCTGTTTTAGCGGAAATTTCAGGATAAAGTACTTTTATGCGAGTTGTTTAATGGCGTTTTGTATCGCCTGCACCACTTTACACTCGACTGGAAATTAAATTTAGTTAATGTTTTCATAATGACTTGTGGACGATTCATTTTTCATGCCTTCACTGAAAGCTGCTGCTAAGCGATGTTTATGCAAAGTTGCACTGTGCGCACATGAATCTAAGTTAAGGGATAGTGTTTGCGATGTGCGTATTATACAGTGGCCGTGCATTTGTTAATTCTGCGATTGGTTTTATTAGGTTATAAAGTTATTAATATATTATTTTAATCGTAAAATATCAAAAAAAGGAGAAGGGATTATTTCTAAATATCAATCATGAGTTTGCATTTTACTTTAATTCTTTGTGTAATCCGTTATAGTACAAAATAAATTATATTTTGTGCTTTTCAAAATAAATAAAATAAAATGAATAAAAAAATCAACATAATAACCAAATAAGTAATTGTTTCAAAGAAATTGCCAATTTTTATCGAGGAAGATGTGACACAAATGACAAAATGTATCACTGCTGTTTTCAAAATTGATAAGCTACTTAATTTTGTTTTAATTTCAAATTCAATAAAATCATTTTTGAAAATTTGGAAGTCTTAAAATTTGTTTCGTATTCCTCCTGCGCACAGGTTTGTAGCAACCTATAACTATAAAACTATTATTTTCTTGTTTTTGTGATTTTTTTACACATTACAACTAGATTATTTACTTCTTGCCAAGATTGTTTATGTAAATTTAACTGGTTGTAAGAGTAAAGTTCATAGTGTCCGTCACATTGTTTTCCTCCTCTATCCAAGTATAACCGTATGAAGTGGCGAATGTATATCACGTATAAATGTTTTCATTAAATTGTTAAATTAAGCATGTCTTTAAAATTTAGATGTTTAAAACGAGGGAGTTCATTGCCACTCGTGCTTAATTCTTGCTATGCTTCATTGAGAATTAGTTGATTATTCAACTGCCTCTCGTCAGAGATCTTTATAAATCTAAGATTCTTCCACTTAAAAAAAAAAAACATACACACACAATGTAATTAATATTTAAAGTTCCATTTAAAAAAAGTAGACATTTCCCGCTCTCTTAATTCAATTGCTGTGATCATCATAAACATTATACTAGCTTCGCCTATTTGGCACACACAATTTGAGCAAATATATATTTATTTTTAAATGAATACTTATAGAAATTTTGATGTTTTACGCTGTTCAATTGTAGCATTAAAAAAATCTCGGAATATATTTTTTAATGAAATTTTTAACGATATAAATCTTTTTTGTGGACATGAAATCATTATTTAGTTTAAATATTATATGATACGTGTTTTCTTTCTTCTTTTTTAAATTCACAGTTTTAACTCATGCAAATGATATTTTTGTCATATCAGTTCGTTTATTCGAAGAATTTATATCCTAATTTCAGAACTAATTTATATTTTAGAATTAATGTGTGTTATATATGCTTTTGTGTAATATTTTTTTTAATAATTTTTCACTGTGCGATTTTTATAAATCCACCAAATGATTTTTAATTAATTTATCATTTACTTAGATATTAAATAGAATTGAAATTTTATTTTATTCTTTAAATAATGAAAATGTGTTACTATCGCCAAAGCATAATTTTCCGAGTTTCGTCTGCAATTTGTTATTACAAATCTTGTGTTGTATTGGAGTGTCTGTAGAATTTGTGACAATGCCTACAATAAAATAAAACCTGTCCGAACCTTTCTTCGAGCGAGTGGAATGAAAATTACGGTCGAACTGTGGAACGAACCGCCTCGCCTATTTGTGAGTTCCAACAAAGCAACAAAATAGTTTCTCCAAATTGGAGAAGCTGAACTATGCCCAGGTGTTCCAAGGTCAGGAGAAGCGCGCCTTCATTACCGGCAGTCGACAGCCAATCAGAGCCCGGCAGCCTCGGGACACGTGATTCAATCGGCTATTGTTGTCCCGAAGACCAGACTATTGTGGGGGGAAAATAAAAGCAAAAAGACTACAAAAAAGTTTTTTTCTCTATTTTTTTTAAATTCCATTTTTCGTTTAGGTAGAAAACATCTTTATTTCGATGAAATCTTTGTAGTAAGGGGGAAAAAATCGGATAGGAACTGGAGTTAACGTCATCTGGTCACACGGTTTTGATGTCTTGTATTTTTAGAGAATTAATTAACAGAAGTTTGTTTCTTGTTAGCAGGTGGTAACAATTGGAAATGTATCTCTTTTACTTTCTTTGTTTGTGAATGGTGTTTGTCTTCGTGAAAGAAAAGGAAATTCTGTATTACTCTATTATGTCAAGAAGTTATTATTTCAATATTATAAGGTCTTAAAACGGATGTAGGCAATGATGTCTCAGTGAGTGCTATGGCCTGTATGTAATCTTACCTTTATTATTATTTTGATGCTATGTTTTGTCAATTGAATTTGTAGAGAATTTTCTGATATTTCGTGACACCAATTATTAATTATTTTGGTCTTATTAGTATTAAAAATTCATCATTTACATCTGTGCGATCAATAAAAATGTTTAAGAAATATAAGGTACCCTGATTGCACCTAAGTTCAAAAGATTAAATTAATGATAAATTTTATCTATTGGTCATCATTCCCAAAAGATCAATTTTTTAAATTCTTTATATTAATCGTAAAAATCGTTTTTCGCCATGTACTAGACACATAGTATTTTCCAATTATATATATATATATATATATATATATATATATATATATATATATATATATATATATATATATATATTATATATATATATTATATATATATATTATATATATGACAGTAATAATTTTTCTTTAAAAAATAAGGCTATTATTACTTTATTCCTTGCATTTTCACAAATAAAAATTTATTTTTTATAAATTGCTTTTCTGAATTTTAAAAACGTAACAATGTGTTTTAATGTATGATAAATGTCTAATTTTATATAGGAATTTTGAATTGGAATGTTAATGCCGGTTAACTAACAAAGCAGTATAACTTAGAAAGTATTCATTGGTTATATATATATATATATATATATATATATATATATATATATATATATATATATATATATATATATATATATATATTATTGTTGTTGTTAATATTATTATTAATTTAATACAGTTAATTTTTAAAAAATGTAGGGACTATTTACAAGATAAAAATGAAATATCTTTTGGTAATTTCAATTTCAAATATTTGTTGACAATCCTCGCATTTTGGGGCCATTGAGAAATTTGCATAATTAAAACTGAAAAATGTTGGTAGCCTTTTACATCAGATGTTCGTTTTCATATCACTGCTTTTACCTTTCGCTTAGTTTAATCGTCACGAGAAAATTGCTCTAAAATATTCATTATTTTAAACGTCCACTGTCTTTGAAATAAAATTATATGAAGAAAGGAAGATAAAGAATTGTCAACTTAGTAACTTTTTCGTTAAGTTTTTGAATTTTTATATTTATTTTTGCATGTGATAAAAGCTTAAATAAATCGTAGCAGAGTGATTTCCTAGTAAAACAGGACTTTAATTATTACAATAACTAAAAAATTAATTAAATTTTTTTCAGTTCTAAATTTGCATATATTTCTTCGCCACGCATTTTTCAGGTTTTGTTTAATGAGCTTCTTGGCTCTTTCACTGCTCGATATGAAATGTAATAGCTTTACTGTCTGAATATAATCTATTTCATTTTTCCAATTTAAAAAAAATGCATGAGAACTTTAGAATTTTTGTATCAATAAGATATATATATTAAATTAAGTATTCTAAGTGTTTTGAACGGAAAAGTGTGGGTCCAAATCACTTATATTTTCAAATTACTCCTGTCTCCATAATAGGAAGAGAATCTTTTGAATCCTTCTGTGAAAATTAGTTTCCTCTTCAAACACACCACTTCTTTTCTTACAAAGGCTGGGCCTCTGTAAACATGCTCGTTTCTCATCGGTTTCGCGCCAACAACACTCCAACCTCGGTATTGAAAGCATTTTTATTCTGCGAAGGAAACGGGCGCGGGGCGCAACCGATTATCGTCGCAAATGCGAAATGCTCGCAAAAGAGAACAAAGGCACCAGCAGCCAACAGAATTTTCCCATTTTCCATTAACGGGGCAATTTATCTCTAGAACTGCTGCAAAAGCAGACGATAGAGCGCAGGCAACATCCCCCAACACGATGATGCCAGATACGGAGTAACAATATCGGGATTAAAACGGGCCGCCTCCGAAAACCTGAAGTGCTTTTGCGGCTTCTCTGTCCATTAGCTTTCCGTTTTTTTATAGAAAATGTTCAATATAGATACGTCATTCGAATTGAAAAATTTAAACTGTTCTGTAAAACGTGTCGTCTTATAGAGGAGAGAAAAAAACAAAAATCTGAGGAATATAAAAAAACGAGGCCAAAAACAAACGTGTGCTCATCTTCCCAATTCCTCTATCCATAAAGCAAGGGCCATCAGATTAAGTCCGTTTATCGATTATAATTTAATTTACAAAATGGAGCGTCCCTTTATTGCTAATCGGAATCGGCGACTGGCGTTGCCCCTGGCAACCGGCTTGAGCGCCACCTAACGGCGAGTGCATTTGGTGATTGAATGCGAGGAAAGAGCCTTTTTTAATCACGCCGAAACCTCCGATCTACGAGAAAGGAGCATAATAAATTAGTAGACGTGTATCAAGGGTTTCTACTTTTAATGTCATTGGAAGTAGACCCCGCTAACCAATTTTTGTGGGCATTGGTACTAAGGTTTTATGGTTTTTGGAACGTTCTTTTTCGGATCTTCGCTCCAATTAAGCCTTTAAGTTTATTGGTTACCCGGGATATATCCAGATATCCACCTTAATTTTTATGAAAGTTTATGCATAGCGTCGAAAAAACAATGGGATAGTATTTTTTTCCTTTTTTTCCCCTTATTTAATCATCAAAAAGATGTTAGAGAATTAATTATATAATTAGACTTTATTTAATTGGATGCGTTTCAGGGATATTTTAAGTTAAGAAATCCCTATCATTTTATTAGAATTGAAATATTTCGTTCTTTCCTCAAATCAATAACATATATATATATATATATATATATATATATATATATGTTTTTTAAACTAAAATTACGTTACCATTTATTTTTCCTTGTTTTACCAAAATGTTATTACCAGAATTTCAAAATAGGAAGTAAAATAAACATTATAAATAATCATCTGTATAAAGTAATTTGTAGCGTTCTTTTCTCATTAATGTATCCACTGAATTTATTTTCTTCATTTATTAATGATAAATGAGTTTATGATATTCACATTTGTTGAATTCAGTGGGTAATAGATGTTGCAATAATATATTTCAAATGTGTATTTTTTTCCTTAACTTAACAAATAATTTAATGAATAATATCCTTTTTCAATGTGTCCTCTGGAATTTTTGGACGGAGTTGAATTGAAAATGACAGCTTGGAATGGAGTGAATTGGCTTTTTTAAAGCAAAATCTACCTTTCATTTTGAAAAATCGGTTATGGGTTTGTAATTAATTTAAAGTATAAAAGTTTCTGTAAAGTTGCTTATGCCACTTTGTAATTAGTTAAAGCTAATTAAATAACATTCCACTCCGAACTTTTCTCGCTTCAAAAAACGATCAACCCGACTTCTAAAATTGCTATCTAAGTTTAAATTGATTGGAATGTAAAAAATACTTTGCCATCTGATCACCACTTTTTTCCGCATTCCCACAATGTACACACATTTTAAAAATATTTACCATTTTTTTTCTTTTAAAATTTTGGCAAAGTACTATTCTTTTCCATTGCAGTTTACATTATGTAATGCTAATTGTCTTTGCATTTTAAAATCTTGTATATATTTGAATTCATTTCTCGATTAATTATTTGAGCATAAATTTACGTGTAATTGATTAGGCGTAATATTAGCTACATTTAGTTAGTTTTAAACTAAACCAAATGAAAGTTGTATTAAAAATTTTATAAGGGGAAGTAAGTTCTTAATGTTTAAATTATGCATGTATTATTTTCGAAAACTTGAATAATTATAAAGCAGTGTTTGTATTGATATTGTTACAAATTTGTAAATAATGATTATATTTGTCGTAAAATATCTCAGACAGATCTGAAATTCTCACATTTTGGGCAAAAATTGCGGTATTTAGACGTGTTGTAGTTTAAAAGCGGATTTCCTAATGATTTGGCGACTTGGCGACAGTTGGCGAGATTCTTGGCGACTTGGCGACGGTTGGCGAGATTTTTGGCGACTTGGCGAGAAATCGATACTTCTGGAAACATCCATCACCTAAGCTCTAGGACCAATATTTTCCGAGATAGCCTAGAAGCTTCCAGAGCCTTGGCGAAATTGGTAGATTTCTCCGCCAAGTCAGGTATAAATACCGCAGCCCGACATGGAAGAGAGTAGAGTTTTTGTGAAGACAATCAGTGAGTGAAGACGATTAGTTGTGACTGCTAGTTGTTCTCTGTCTGAGGTATTTGAGACCTGTGATTAGAAGCTGTTTCTCGTTATATCTGACGAATTGTAGCTGTATAATTGTGATTGTTACAGCGGGAATTTCGTTTATCTAGTGAAGTTTTTACGAATAAAAGTCTTGTGTTCATTAAGTGGTTGCTTTATTCAACTCTCAATCAACACGAACCCGTGAAGCTCGGTACAACTGGTGTCAGAAGTGGGATTGAAGAGTTGATGCAGCGTGTCACAAGAAAAATGGATATGGATTTAATGAAAAGTCTTCTCGAAAAATTAGCGGAGCAGATGGCTGAGATGAAAGCTGGACAAGAAGATATGAAAACCGAGATGAAAGCTGGACAAGAAGAGATGAAATCTAGACAAGAAGAGATGAAAGCTAGACAAGAAGAGATGAAAGCTAGACAAGAAGAGATGAAAGCTGGACAAGAAGAGATTAAATCCGAGATGATGAAAGAGATAAAATCTGGACAGGAGGTGATGAAAGCTGGACAAGAAGAGATGAAAGCTAGACAAGAAGAGATTAACGCCGAGATGATGAAAGAGATAAAATCTGGACAGGATGAGCTTAAGAAGGACATTGTAAGTGTTAAAGAAGAATTCTCCAACATCATTCAGGAGAAGATGAATGCAATGGAGGATAAGGTAACTTCAGTAGAAACTAAAGTTCTAGAGATAGAAGAAAACGTGGAAGAAGCATTAGACAATATCAATAAGGAGATTGAAAGCTTGAAGAAGCAAATGTCAAACAGACATGAGGAACCCAACGTGGCATTTGTGCCATCCCTAGCCAATATTAAACTCTCAACATTTGATGGGAAATCATCCTGGCAAGTATACAAGACCCAGTTTATGATGGTAGCGGAAGCCAATGGATGGAATCCCCGAGCCCAAGCTTTTCACCTGGCGGCTTCTTTAAGAGGAGACGCGGCTGACATCCTCGAGACGCTTCCGGAGGAACAGAGGCACGATTTCCAAGCCTTATCGAGTGCGCTTGAGCTGCGGTTTGGAGATAAGTGCACCAAAGAATATAGCAGACTACAGTTAAAGTCCCGCTATCAAAAAGCGGGTGAAAGTCTGCAAGAATTGGCTGCCGATATTCAGCGACTTTCCCATCTAGCATTTTCGGACTGCCCAGCTGAGACACGTCAAGATTTGGCTCTCCATCACTTCATCGATAGTGTGCGGGATCCAGAGATACAGAAAACACTTAGACTCGCCGATGTCAAGGATATTGGATCTGCCCTAGTATACGCACATAAGATAGAGGCTGCCCAGCAGGCCGCGCGTAAAGACCGGCACTCAATCAGAGCCGTCTCTGCTACTGATACGGACTGTAATTTAAGAAAGCAAATTGAAGATCTGCGGCGAAAAGTCCGTAGCTTAGAAATGAGTAAAGGTGGCAGAAACATGAAGATTCAATGTTGGACTTGCGGTGCAGTCGGACACGTCCATAGAAACTGCCCGAAACAAAAAGAGGGTGGAAATGATCTTCCACCACAACAGGGAAACTAATATGTGGCCATCTCGCGGGGCGGAGATGTCCGGAGAGTCAGAAGCCCCATTTCAAATTGTTTCACATTTCTTCCGTAAGTGGCGGCGACAACGGACTTTTTGTTATGGGACATGTCAACGAAGTTCCCTGCAGAATGATAATCGATACTGGAGCCAACGTAACTATCATTAGGACAGATATGGCTCGCAAACTTGGTGAGAAACTCATCTGGACTCCGCCCTGCATTACCCTCCAAACTGTGACGGGTGATAAGATTAAAGTGCATGGAAAAGTCAATCTAAGCATTGCATTTGGTAATGCCGTGTACCATCATATGGCATATGTCGCTGATATAAATGACGAATTTATTCTCGGATTGGACTTTCTCAAAGAAAACCATTTCAAGTTAGATTTTAAAAATAATGAACTACACTCATGTTCTGAAGACATAGCGATTTTTAAGACGAAATATTCAGATATTAAAACAGTCCATCATATAACTGCGAAGAGTGAAACAACATTACCACCAAGAACTGAGACAATAGTTTGCGGAGCTCTTTCAGAAGATAATAATTTTCATTATGGATTGACTGAATATCCAGATTCCGACAATAGCGTTAAAGGAGTACTAGTGGCTTCTTCACTCGTCGACCTTTCACGAAATGTAATCCCGGTAAGAGTTGCTAATCTAAGTAATAAGGTAAAACTTATAAAAGAAGGAGAAGTGCTAGCGACTTGCACTCCAGTGACCTGTATTAACCGAAATTGTCAAGCCACACTATCTGAGCCTCCTGACACTCTAATTAATGAACTCCTTCAGAGAGCAGAGTTAGATGATAAACAGAGGAATGCTGCAAGAAATTTATTATTAGAATTCGGAGATCTCTTTTCCAAGAAATCAGATGATGTTGGGCGAACCAAATTGACGCAGCACCGAATCAATACAGGAAATCATCCACCCATTAAACAACATCCGAGAAGATTGCCATTCGCTAAGCAGGAAGAGGTGGATAATCTTCTGATGGAAATGCAGCAGAATGACATTATTGAGCCATCAGAGAGTCCTTGGGCTTCGCCTATTGTTTTAGTTCGGAAGAAAGATGGTTCTACCCGATTCTGCGTTGACTATCGTCGGTTAAACAACATCACTAAAAAAGATAGTTACCCTCTTCCTAGGATTGACGATACACTTGATGCTTTATCCGGAAAACAATGGTTTTCGACTTTGGATCTCAAGAGTGGTTATTGGCAAGTAGAGATACATCCTGAGGATCGAGAAAAGACTGCATTCACCACAGGACAAGGACTTTGGCAGTTCAAGGTTATGCCATTTGGGCTTTGCAATGCACCTGCAACGTTTGAGCGCCTGATGGAGACAGTATTACGAGGACTTTCCTACGAAGCCTGTTTGGTATATTTGGACGATATCATTATTGTAGGGCGCACATTCGAAGACCATTTAAGAAACATCCGAAAGGTGCTGGAAAAATTAAAAATGGCCAACCTGAAGCTGAATCCTTGCAAATGTAATTTATTCCGACGTGAAGTAAGCTATCTGGGACACATTATTTCTGCTGAAGGTGTAAGAACAGATCCTGAAAAGATCTCCGCAGTCAAGGACTGGAGTCGTCCAAAAGATGTCCACCAATTAAGAAGTTTTCTTGGACTATGCACATATTACAGGAAATTTGTTAAGGGTTTTTCAAGTATTGCCAGACCTCTTCACAAGTTGACAGAAGTTAAACAGAGATTTCTATGGACAGATGAATGTGAGAAAGCTTTTAAGCAACTGAAGGAGGCGTTGACATCTTCGCCCGTTCTTGCATATCCCCAGCCCGAAAAATTATTCATTTTAGATACGGATGCCAGCAACGAAAATATCGGAGCTGTTTTGTCGCAAGAAATTGATGATAAAGAATGTGTCATTGCTTATTGGAGTAAATGTCTATCGAAACCAGAGCGGAATTACTGTACAACCAGGAAGGAATTGCTGGCAATCGTTAAAGCCATAGAACATTTCCACCATTATCTCTATGGAAGAAAGTTCTTGCTCCGGACAGATCACGCATCCTTAACCTGGCTTTTGAATTTTAAAAATCCGGAAGGACAGGTAGCCAGATGGATTCAACGACTCCAGGAGTTTGACTTTGAAATACGTCATCGCAAAGGAACTCTTCATGGAAATGCTGATGCACTATCAAGGAAACCGTGTAATGAAAGCTGCCGATATTGTTCTAGAGTAGAGAAGAACTATCAGCTGATAAATACTTCGGTACGCCAAGTTACTGTTTCACCTCCATCAAAACCAGACCCATGGAGTGATAAAGGACTTAGGGAAGCCCAAAAGAAGACCCAGATATAAATCCAATTCTTGAATTGAAAGAATCTTCCAGTATGAAACCAAGTTGGCAGGATATCTCCACCTACAGTCCTGCTACTAAGCAATATTGGGCTCTTTGGGACTCACTCCATATAAGAAATGGTGTCTTATACAGGAAATGGGAGTCCGATGATGGACGTAATTTCAAATGGCAGCTTGTTCTTCCAAAATCAAGAATTTCAGATGTTTTGAAAGAATTGCACAGTAGCTCAACTGGAGGCCACTTCGGAGTAATGAAAACTCTACAGAAAGTTCGAGAACGCTTCTATTGGAGCAAAACGAGACAAGATGTAGAGAAATGGTGCCAATCTTGTGATGACTGTGCGGCACGTAAAGGACCGAAGAAACGTAGCCGAGGAAGGTTGCAGCGGTACAACGTAGGAGCACCTTTTGAGAGGATAGCATTGGACATTTTGGGTCCTTTACCACGATCCTCAAATGGCAACAAATACATACTAGTTGTCATGGACTACTTTACTAAGTGGCCTGAAGCGTTTGCAATCCCCGATCAAGAGGCGACTACAGTAGCCGAGGTTCTAGTGCATCAATGGATTTCCAGATTCGGCACACCCTTACAAATTCATTCTGATCAAGGGACAAATTTCACCTCTGTTGTGTTTAAAGGAATGTGTCAAATTCTCGGAATAGACAAGACGCAGACCACGCCACTACACCCACAATCGGATGGCATGGTAGAGAGGTTTAACAGAACCATCTTGAATAACCTCTCCCTTATGGTTTCCAGAAATCAGCAAGATTGGGATTTGAAGCTACCGCTGTTTCTTCTTGCATATCGCAGTGCTGTCCATGAGACTACCGGATATACTCCTTCACAGATGCTCTTTGGTCGCGAACTTCGTCTCCCTTGTGATCTTCAGTTTGGTCGTCCACCGGATACATCTTCATCGCCAGAGGAATACCTTCGAGACCTTCAGGCACGTCTTGAAGATGTCCATAACTTCGCTCGAGACCGAATCAACCTGACGACCGAAAGAATGAAGACAAGGTATGACACAAGAGCGACAGGACATGAATTTCAAGAAGGTGACAAAGTTTGGTTGTGGAACCCGATTCGACGTAAAGGACTTTCTCCAAAGTTGCAAGCCAACTGGGAAGGTCCCTACACAGTCCTAAAAAGACTGAACGACGTCGTGGTTCGTATAAGAAAATCATCTTCTTCAAAACCAAAGGTAGTACATTATGATAGATTAGCTCCTTATCGTAATGTAGAGTAAAAATCAGTAGACCATGGTCTGTTTGTAAATAGTATAGATAATTTTAATCTTTTCTATTTTCTTGTATTTTTAGTTGCTTGTGTATGTAATGTGCTCTGTATCCTCTTGAAATGTAAATTCTTTTATATTAAATTTGGCCTCCTATCAGGGGATTGTACTGCCCGGGACGTGCAGTCCTTGAGAGGGGGCAATGTTACAAATTTGTAAATAATGATTATATTTGTCGTAAAATATCTCAGACAGATCTGAAATTCTCACATTTTGGGCAAAAATTGCGGTATTTAGACGTGTTGTAGTTTAAAAGCGGATTTCCTAATGATTTGGCGACTTGGCGACAGTTGGCGAGATTCTTGGCGACTTGGCGACGGTTGGCGAGATTTTTGGCGACTTGGCGAGAAATCGATACTTCTGGAAACATCCATCACCTAAGCTCTAGGACCAATATTTTCCGAGATAGCCTAGAAGCTTCCAGAGCCTTGGCGAAATTGGTAGATTTCTCCGCCAAGTCAGGTATAAATACCGCAGCCCGACATGGAAGAGAGTAGAGTTTTTGTGAAGACAATCAGTGAGTGAAGACGATTAGTTGTGACTGCTAGTTGTTCTCTGTCTGAGGTATTTGAGACCTGTGATTAGAAGCTGTTTCTCGTTATATCTGACGAATTGTAGCTGTATAATTGTGATTGTTACAGCGGGAATTTCGTTTATCTAGTGAAGTTTTTACGAATAAAAGTCTTGTGTTCATTAAGTGGTTGCTTTATTCAACTCTCAATCAACACGAACCCGTGAAGCTCGGTACAATATTTTTTGTTACCATTTTCACTACAATATTTAATTCAAATTTCAAAATGAAAGCTTCACTTCATAAGCTAAAACGGAAGTTGAATCTGTTGACATTGTAAAAAATAGTTGGGGTGAAAGGCATTGTAGTGCAATAAAAACGTTGTATATATCGATTTTTTTTTCGGGCAGCCGCGAGGGCTTTCGACCTACCCCAGCCGGGGTGTCTAGGGAACATAAAAGGGCAATTTTCTGGAGGTTGACCTCAATATCAGTCCAATTTAAAGGATATACTTTGTGTATGTGTGGGGGTTGGAAGGGAGAGCATCCTGGGAAATCTGTTTTCGTTTTCCTTCGAAAAAGATTTATTTTAATTGTTCGGAACGTCCCAGGAGAATTCTTACAATTTGTGTCCTCATATTTCTTATATTTTACTTTTTGAGTTTTGCGTTGTTTGCCCGAGACTTTGTTAAGTGTATAAAAATAGGAAATAGAGTCCTTATCGCTTGGGTGCTTATCTGTCTGCTCCAAGAAGCATTTTATTTGCTCTTTCATAATAGAGATTGTCATGATTCGTCAAAAGATGTAAGTGGGTTGTTTGCTTCTAGATGTAATTTAAACAATTAATTTGTTTTTGTTACTTCGATTTATTTTTATTTTTTGAAAATAAGTTCAGTGAAATGTCGCCTCTTTTTTTTCAGTTGCGTTGCAAATCGAATTAATTTTTGCTGTTATTGTGAGTGCTATTTTCGTTGCTCCTCGTTTATGTATTTTCTAATATTACTTAGCTGAATTTTCTTTAATACTGCAGTTAATTTAGAATTTCCTATGGAATATTTTTACACCCACGTTTAATATCATTGAAATGCTAATATGCGTGTAAGTCACTGGGAACCTTGTATTAGACCATGTTCTTGAGAGCTGAGTGATGTGCTTAGGCTTTTAGAAAAGTTTGGCGGTCCGATTGTTTGCCTCCGAGCAGTGTTCTTTTCAATGATTTGAAACTTAAAATCGTAGGCTTATGTAAAACTTGGCTAAATGTGTAAAAAAACGACCCTTGAGCAGCCTAGGAAGTCTAAATTATGAACGAAAATTCTCAGGTTCGATCCCAGCTACTGTTATCAGGAATTCCGTTTCTGCATGCACATCTGTCGGGAAGGGGGAGTTTTTATTATTATTTATTTATTTATTTTTGTGACCTGTGAATTTTGTCCGCGCGAATGTAAAAATATCTTTCCGCCGGACAAAACTATAACTGGTAAAAACTTATACAATTTCACTATTCATTTAATTCATGTTTTATTAACGTATGATACAACAGCCGAAATTAAATGTAAGTAATTGATTCGAACACTTATTAACCAAAGAGTTTAATGTTGGTAGAGATATCTACTCCTAAGAACCATGATTTGCTTTTTTATGTAATTTTTGAGAAAAAAATATTTCTTAGTCAGTAAGTTCGTCATTTGAATGAATTTTAAACAATGAGGCGATTGCCATTCATTCTATCTTGTCGAGCTTGCTTTGTGCTCAAGTATTCATGGTCTGGATTTCTTGTTGTTTATTTGTAGGAGTACAGAATCTTATGAAAAACATCAGTCGCTGTGAAGTTAATTTTCGCGTGCATTTGTCGAACAATAAAAATCAAACTCAATATACAGTATATTGTCTATTCGGTAAATATAAAAGCGGAAGAGTACCTGAAGTTATGCTCGAAGAAAAATTTGCAAAATCCAGTAGTCGATTCTCATTATTTATTATTGGATCCTTCAGTGTTGGCAGCATTCCGTCATATCCGCCAACACCCTTTTTAAAAGGGTGTGGAGGAAGCGTTACTTTATTCCCATTCAACGAAAAGTAGAGTTTTCTTAAGATAGTAAAAATATATGTATTGCTTTCCTGAGAGAGCACGCGAATATTGCTGAATATCGTGCATTTATTCCATCAGTTTTACATAATATAACGGTGTTCCGATATCAACAAGGGTTACCCGCTATATCATCCCTCAAAAAGTATTTTCAGTGCGTTTTTTTTTATTTCACTTAACACCTTCTCTTTGTCCCTCCCCCCTTCCTGCCTCAACCATTCCATTTCACCTACACCCCATTTTCCGATTCCATTGGCTTGATGGAAATTTTGAAACATTACTTACGTCCGGATAGAAACCTTTTCTCTCCCCCCGTTCTTCGTTCTCCCCACTTTGTGTAGCAGGGTTGCCGTAATTTTAAGAGTTAACGCAGGCTTCTAGTGTTGGTTTAAAAGCGCTTTCGTTCTTCAGCCAAAATCTTTTTTTGCGTGATTTTTTTACTTTGTATAGTTAAATTCCGTGGAGAAATACGTTGCGGAAATAACATTACTTTTATAGTGGATGCTGAATGCATTAACGTTTAATATATTTTTGTTTTATATTTTCGATGAAGAGCGTGGAAATCTGTTTATTCTCATTCAGGGAGTGCCACGACTTTTGCTTCCGGCGATGACATTTGTAAAGAAAACGGTTTTATTTATTTATTTATTTTTTTTAATGAATTTGATAAATTTGAATTCCGAATTCGTCGACTGTAAATAATTGATTCATTTTAATCTTAGTTTTAGTCTTTTTTAATATCGGAGAAGTCAAATAAAATTAATTATCTTGCCGTGATTTTATTCGTATTGATTTGAATAAATCATGGTTTATAATTGAAATTATAATTTTCTACTCTTTTTATTATTGAGGTTAGATATGGACAGTTTAAACATATGAAATTCCTATGGTATATCGTAAACAATTTAAAAGATTTAACTAGGTTTTATATTAATGGTTAAATTCTTAATCTATATATTTCCATATTTACAGTGGTTAAATAAGTCATTATTTAATATATATATCTTACAAGAGATTTTCTATTTATAACGAAATTTAATAATAAAAGTAAATTATAGCTGAGTAAAAACTGAAATATCATTTTATTATAAAACTTTCGACTCCTTGTGAAATTTATTTTAGTTTTTACATGCATTTTTTGTTGGAAATTTCATTGTAATTTTTTTTAAAAATTATATTAATTTTATAATTTAAATAATAAAATTTTAACTGTAGTTCTTAAAGGAAAATTTTAAATAAAATAAAAATCTAATTACTTTTAATTAACAAATAACGCTTGTATATTTTTAATTAGTTTTTGAAAGCCAATTTTTTTTAAGTTCATGAGTTAAAAAAACATACATGTAATTTAACCTTTTCAATTTTAATGAGGGTCACGTTTATTATGTAACTCATCTTAGTAATGTATTCTCAATACACACTAGAACTAAGATCATAGATTTCCATTTATAAATGGTTTTCTGTGTATATTATTAGAATTCCATAAAGTTGAATTTATTTCTTACATTTTTAAACATACTTTACATTAAATGGAAACATTGGTGACTATATTTCTTGCATTTTTTCTTTTTCTTTGGTTGCCTAGCAACCACTTCTTCCCACATGCATTATACAATTCCCCCTCAATGGCTGGCACATGGGAAAGCCCATTTAATGCAATGTGTTTAATCTAGTTTATAGACCTATTTCATTCCTATGTTGACTTTTAACTTTTTTGGTTCTTATTTTGTGGTAACTTTTTCGTAAATTTTTTTCTATTAAAGTGAAAAAAATTTCTTATTTCTCTCTTCAATACTTTCTCATCACCATTTGATAGAAAAGTGTAAAATAATGGAATAACTTCCCCTCCCCCTGTCCTTCACCTTGCCTAAGATATTTGAATTTGCTTTTTATGTATCCCACAATTCCCTTTCGCAAACGTTTTCCTTTTTTTACTCCTTTTCCGAAGGTAACACCATTCGTTGCAAGTTTTGAAAGGCTTGTTCGAAGTCTTTTGTGAGGCGATATGGAAAAAATCCCCATTCCCCCCTTTTTTTGAAAAATTCTTTAAGTATTTATCTTCACTTCTGTGAATTCTGTGATTTATAAAAGTGTTTCCTTGCCATTGCTTTTTGGTGGATGCGTTTTGTATGAATATGTGTATCACCGCGTGGGAGGAGGGGGGGGGGCTCTAGAAGACTTGTGGTTTCTCTGTTCTAAACGCAAAATCGAATATACCACTTTTTCAAATGGCCCGGCGATACATATTTTCTTAAAATGTGTGGGATGCGCTGTTCACCCCGGGAGTCACCTGAGGATTTCGGATCGGGGAGCTATGAATAAAAATCCGGCACTTGGAAAGTTCTCAGAATGTATTCGAGCGATTGCTTTCTTTGTTTATTTATAGCATTTTATAAAAGAATCGTTTACTGCAATATTTTTTTATTTTATGTAAATACAATTTAGCTAACTTAATTGATAATAACCCGTCTTAAATTTTAATCTAATGTGTGGGGTTGAGGATATAATCATACCTCATTTTTAGGTTTGTATCTGAATAGTTGGCATCGTAGACTTAAGTTCTTATGTTCGAATCCTGCATCTGTTCCGGTTGAATTATTCCTTTTGCGGTACCGTAAGAGTGACAAAACATTAACTTTGCCTGACATTAAGTTTAAATTAAGTATCAACAGTTTACAGGTTTTTTTAGATTTGATTTGCTTGATCTCGATTAATTTTGATGTACGGAGGCTATTTCGATATTGACCTATAATTTAAAATATAGATTTCGAATCACGATAAACATCTACACTTGAGACGAATCCAATTCATTAACTGTCGAGCTGAAACCTAGACCACTAAAAATTCAGACATTAATTTCAGCCTATTGCATTTGTATTTTGAAATTAGACATCTTTACTAAAAACTATTGGTGTATAAATTATCTTTGTTTTATGTTGATGTTTTATATCAATTAATTTTGATGCGTTTGTATATAGATACTTTGTTAAAATATTCATTCTAAAATATATATACATCCTCCAAAATCATACCTTTGAATTCCCAAAACGATTTTTAAGCCTTCATTTTTGTGTATTGTTTATTATTTTATTTCTTACTATATATAATATCAACTCTAGTATTGTCTCATAAATTATGAGCTAACATCTCAATAATTTTATTCATCAAATTAGGATATTTTTCATTGCCCTTTCTCGAAGCAGGCATTGCTGAAGAATCTTAGATTTATTATTATTTACCTTCGTTTGTTTTCATTTAATATTTATTTTGCGTGTTTCAAGGACGTTGTTGTATTCATGAATAATAATTTTATTTTCATTTCTTGCCATTTATTCAGACATAAATGCAATGGCCTTTTCCACTCTGTCAATTTCCAGTAGAAAAATCCCTTTGTATCGCACTCTTGTGGCCTCCTTTCTAATTTATATCTTATTTTATTTAAAACAGTTGCAGATTGAAACATATGTTTCAATCTGCATGCAAATTTTATTTGTTTTCCCATCAATTTCGCCGACCGTCACAAAATTTCGCACCTGAGACGACCTGTTGACATTATTATTTTTTTTAAGATTATTTTTACGAAATGCAATAATAATTTTTTTTTGTCCGTATTGTCGAGTTAAAATAATTTTTTCTGTTTATGTAGCTTTTTTTTCACAAATAAACATAAAGGCTCTCATTCCTTAATATTCACAATTTCGAATCGAACCGACATCAGTTATATGATATAAAGTTCCGTTGAATACCTTATTTAGAGTTTCCTCTGCCGCCATAAATCAATATTAATGTATTGACGGACTTTTATTATTAATATATCTTTTTCTGTTTATGCAGCTGTTGTCATAGATAAGCGTAAAGCCACTCATTCCTAAACATTTCCAACATTCCTAAATATTTAGTAATTTGAATCGAACCAACGATCGGTTGTTGTGTAGCATAAAGTTCCGTTGAATATCATATTAAGAATTTTTTCTGTTACTATTAAGGTATTAACAAGCTTTCTCTTTTAAAAATATTTCTGTAAAATTTTGTTTATGATATTTTAGATAGAAATGTTATTATTATGTGAAAAATACATTAAAGGGACATAAAAATACAAGTCTTTTTATATTCTATCTTAAATATAGTAACATTTTTATTGTTATTTTATTTGTATTTTGATTTAAAAGAATGGGGAGTTGATAAAATTATTCGCTATTATTTGAGTGTTTGCAACATAAAATGGTACTTTTATACTTGTAAGCTCTTGCCTTCGGTTCAACAGCTCGTGGGTTCGAATCCCACCTTGAGCATGGATGTTTGTAGTGGTTCGGATTCCACTTTAAACCGTAAGTCCCGGTCTAATTAGCCCTCGTGTGCAAAAAATGACCTTTCAGCGACAAACAAACAAACATTTATACTTGTAAACGTTAAATGTTACAATAGTTATCTCGCATATTATATATAAAATTTTTTATATGAATAACTTAGCTCCAACTGTTTAAATAATTTATTACTACTGAGTATATTTTCATATTATTAGTCAATTATAATTTAGTTAATATTTTTATTAAGGATCTCAGCTGAACGTGTCCTTGTGCGCAGGAAGTACTCGCGAATCGAAAAAATCAGTTTTTTAACCGGTGCTGGTTTCGAACTTTCTACCTTTCTTTTGCAAAGAATGCACCTTAATTGTAATGAACCAGCTATAGCTATTTCTTGCAATTAGGAATGTAAATGGTTAACAAATATCAAACTAAAAATCCAAAACTCACCTAAAACCTTGTTCTAAGATTATGTTCTTCCGTTTAGTAAATCCCATGTTCAATCCCACCGTCAATAAACAAAGGAAGAAGGGTTTCTGCATGCACATCTTATTGGAGTCAGTGTTAAGAGATTTCTTGGTCTTCTTCCTTGTGACACGGAAATACGGTCCATTTTTAATAAAAAAAAAGTTTTAGGAATCGTGTTCCACCATTCTTTTAACTCTTGGTCTGCCTATTGCAGGTGCCAGAATTAGAAATGCAGTGATACATATCACGAATAAATAATGCCTGAAGCAAGTTTAACTTAGCACACACACAGAATGATGTATTAAAAATTTTTTAATTTCATAGTTTTACCATGTAAAGGAGCATTACTGACTTAATGAAATATGCCATTTATGAATATAATGTGACAAAATTGATTATTATTGGTGAAATATTTTTTTTTATCTGGCCACTGGTATTACTTTGGAAAAATTATGTAAATTGAAATATTCGTGTAATGTTTTCGTAGTTTATATATTTATCTGAAAAAATATAATTTTTCTAAGTTCTATTTAGCATATTAAATCAAATCTATAATGTCGATTGCAATATTTTTGCCATCTAAAACACATTTTTGGCATTACATTAATTTTATTGGATTGAATTACAACATTGATTATACGTTCAAATAATATTGTAAGCAGTGGAAAAGACATCAAACATGCAATTTAAAACAAATAATTTATAAACAAGAAAAATTTAATATTTATCTCACTTTTTTTAAATAAATTGTCTTCTACACACATGGATGAGTTTGCAGTGGTCTGGTTGGTTTGGGCATGCGCTCTCGTTGTCGGATATTAATTAGTTCAAATCCCGACACGACGGAAGATCCTTCATGTTCACTAATGCCCTCTGGAGCATATAAAAATATACTAGGGTCGCAATGTCGTCCATGTAAAATGATACCCGTGCGGGTTGCATGCCAAGTCTTGGAGTCTTCTGCTTGCTTTCTGTCTCTAAATTACGAAGACTTTCGGAATACGATGACACAACCATTAGGTGTCCCACTATATAAATTGAAACCCACTCCCCTTTCTCATTGTACTAAATAAATGGAATACCCTAAGTTGCCGGTTATTAGATAAAAAAGGGAATTTTGTTTTGTGTCAGTTATTTTTAAAATTTAATTGGGCTTTCTAGAGAATATATATTTTCTAAACTATTTTTACAATTTTTATTTTACTGTTGCAAAAGCAGGATTTTAACTTATCATATATTGTAATTTGTTAATCATTTCCACACACTTGTATCTGTTAATTTGTGCTGATCTCACAGACTTTATTGGCAATTACTATTTTCTCAAATCTAACGATATATGGAATACTGTTTAAGTATGAAAGTATTTCAAAAAGCACATGAAACAATTTTAATTAATAGTCTTGTTTATTTTGATTTGCTCCTTTGTTACTGTGGTTAAATTTTTTTTTATTCTTTTTGTCACATCATCATCAATTGAATCAAAATTTTATAATGAATTATTTCATTCTTCTCTTAGATTCAAAGGAATAATGTTTATAATAAAGTTGATTTAGTTTTAAAATGTAAAATTAGTGGTTGAATTAGTTTTTTTAAAAAAAATTAATTATATATCTTTTGAGACCTAAATATGGTGTTGAAAATAATTATTTGGTGAACCTCGTTATATAAATTAATATAAAATTGCTAAATTTAATGATTTGTTAATTTATATTTTCATTTTTTTGCACTTGTTGAGCTGTAACCAATGTATTAATTTGAATAATAAATCACTTCCATCACACCTACTTTTAAGGGAGGACTCGAATCTACCAACTGTCAAATTGAAAGCTAGTGTGTATTAATGTATTGTAATTGTACTTAAACAAAAATAACTTACATGTCAATTACAATATTGTTTATATTTTTCTTTTTTATTTAATTAAGTATTAATGTATATGTAAGAATAATTTTCTGTTTTATAATTTTTATACATTCTGTTTGAGATTTTCCAGAGAGGACATGTTTTAGTTTCTTCTTTCTTGTCCTTGAATTCCTTAGGGTCAGATATCTGATGGATTTTACTGACTTTGTCAGATAGTTTGGGCATAACAACAGTGAAGCCACAACAACACATTCCTTCATATTAATTTTATACGAAGTATCATAATTTCGAGATAAAAATGTGACATTAGGTGATATTAAATGCTTAGATGCTTATCTAAAAAATATAATCTGTATATAATTAGATTTTTCACTACATCAAAAAGGAGAAAACCAAGAAAAACTTCCATATGATTATTTTTTTAAATTCTTGCGTAAATAATAGAATAAAAACCATTAACTCTTTAATAAATAATTTCGTAGGAATAAGAAATTTTTATTCTTCATTAACTTTAATTGCATGGTATTTTTTGGTTTAGTATATTTATATAATTATTATGCTACATTCAACATATTTCATTAATTATTGTAAAATAAATATCTGTCCAACCTTAGTTGAAAGTTGTAGGAAAGAGAAATAATGACACGAAAATAACTATCTTCTTATTGTAGTTCAAAGTCACCCTAATTAATAATAAAGTTTATTCTCACGCCTTTCCTTTGTGTTCTTTCATAATGAACTATTTAATTGGAAATGTTATATGTATTTTTTTAGTTATTAAATAACTATACAATAAATAAATAAAAGAAAAAAAAACTTCATCACCAATGAATCAATAGCTGCTCAATAAGAGTTATCTAAATATATCATTTAAACCAGCCACTTGCTTGCTAAAGTATTTTCTTTCCTTAATGAACCAATACAATGAACTCCATTTTTATCTTTTTTTATTTTCTTTTTAATCAATAACACACTATACTTCGTCGCCTTCAAATACCAAGTTTCAAAGTTGTCGGTTTCTTTTGAACGCTAATGAGTACTGTAGTTTGTCTCATCGGTTTCTTTTTTCTTTATTTTTTTTTTCCTCTTCCACCCGCTTCGGAAAAAAGAAGAAAGTATAAGGTAGGGAAAAAGTTTTTTCCCTCTTCCATCTCATCCCATCCCCAATGTCTTTTAATCCGTAATTAACCGTCCTTGTTGTCCCTACGCAATAAAAAGGTCCTTTTGGACCCCCTTAATTAAGGCATTATACCACTGTCCAGGTCGGGGCCCATTGTGAAAGGCCTTTCCATAAAATTGAGGCAGTCATTTAAAATAATTAGGTACCGAGTTTTAATAAGGAATCAATGATCTAAAAGAGCAAAATAAAATAAAATTAAAGCTGAAAAGGAGAGAATGAAAGAGAGGAAAAAATTACAAATTAAAAGGATGGAGAGGTTTTCAGGTGGCGGGGCGTGGGAGTTGGTGGGGTTATGAAATTAAACGAATCTCGAGCATCATTTTTATATCTTTTTTTAATCCTTTTTTTTATTCAAGTAAATGAGAAAGTAATTCGTCGTGGAGTTAAGTGGTTCAGTTTTCCTTTTGTTGCCAGATTTTTTTTTATTTTTTATTCTGCAGACGATATATATATTTTTTCTTTCCAAGTTTCTGTGACCCGAAGCGTTCTATTTGTGGCAAATGTGGGATTTGTAAAAAAAAGAAGGAATTTTTTATCGTGCTAATTTTTATTATTGTATAATTGTTTCTTTTTTTATGCGGATAGTGTGTTGTAAGAACTTGACTGATTCTTCTCCCCCCATCCTTTCTTCTCAGCCTCTCGAAAAAAAAAATTTTTTTTTTTGCTACTTTTTTCAAGTAGAGAGGAAAAGTAGCTTGAAAAAATATATTTATTTGAAGCCGATTGGCGGAACAATTGTAACTTCAGTCTAATTATCAGGTGGAAATGCTTTGGATAAAAAGGGGAACTGAATTGCAGTTAATTGTTTGGGAGATTTGTACTTTAATGTCAACATTGTGTGTTCTTCATTGCAAAATTAGCCTTTTATTTCCAACTTTTTATATTCCTTTACGAGATTGTATTTTTTATTTTTTGTTTTAATGTTCTTTTTTTATTAATGCTCCTAATTTCGTCACAGCAATTGCATGTCAGAACTTCATTTAGGGTTTTTATTTTTTTAAAGCATTTTTTTCATACGGTTTAGTTTCGTCATTTAAAAGTTTTTATTTCTAAGGGATTGCATTTTTCTGTCGCGTAGTTTTAATTACTTTTTATTCTAAATAATTGCGTTAAAATTACACCAATAGTTCTGAAAAAAATAGCTGAAATAATTGATTTATCTTATTTTCATTAGGCTACATTCACGTTTTATTTAAATGAAAATTTCCACATTTTTTAAATAGAAAAATTAGATTATCTTATTTAACACAAGCAAAATAATTCACAGGAATTGTAAAACGTAACAGAATTTTTTAAAGAATAGTATTTTTCTCTGCTTTAAATTTAAAACGATTAAGTATTATAATATGTTCCTTAAACCATAGGATTCTCAGGTACTATTTTGACTTTAAGTCTTAATTTGTCAATGATTATAGATATTATTTTTGGGTGTAAAATATTTGTAGTTTAATATTTGTAGATTAAAATATATTTATAGTTTAATCATATTTATTACTGGGAATACTGAGAGAGAGAGAGAGAGAGAGAGAGATTTAAGTGTGTTCCTAATCGAATGCAAAACTAGCTTTCAGTATTTTTCAATATTATTTAAATCAACTGGTACCTTGGAGAAAATGAAATGAATTTTGAAACTTTTCAAACTTTTCTTCAAACGTACTGTAAAATACAGTGAATTTATAAGTTTTTCCTACTTTTTTGGCTATACTTCCAAAGCCAATTCTGAACCAAATATATATCTGTCAATCTTTTTAATTATCTTAATATCTGTCTACTGATTTGTTTCCTATTTATGTTATAAATTTTGTTTTAGTAAGAAAGTTTCTCCTATAGTTTTAATCTTTTTGTGGGGGACATTAAAATTAAATAAATGTATTAATTTTTATATGAGATATACATCTTAAATGAATTGATATAATTTTTTTAGCATTTCTAAATTCTTAAAAATCGTTATTTCAGTTGACTCGAAGCGTTGAATTAGAAGATTGAATTCAGTCTTTGTGAACAAAAGCGTCTTCGATACTTCTTTCGATATTATCAATTTTCTTGTTTTACATTCCATTCTATGTGACTTATAAATACTCATATAATGTTCATGAAACACTAAAGTGTCTTTTGAGATCAGTTCTAAAATCTAGAGAATATGAAAAGTTTTATTATTTAGAATATTTTCGTTAATTAATCCTAATTATATCATTTGTCATCGTAATCGTATAATCACGTGAAAACCAGAAAACATACAAGCACCCACTTCGACAGATATGCTTGCTGCCGGCAGATGCATGACACATATCTCTCTTTATTGAACAGTGATTGGTATCGAACCCGAGGCCCTCCACTCTGAAGGATACAGTTCTACTAATAGGCCATAATTGTATGTTATAATAGCCTAGAAACCACAAAAGTTATGAATAGTAGACATTTTAAACAAAAGGTTGTTTTCAAACTTTCAGTTCTCTGTTATAGGGGTTCTCTGTTCTTCAGTTCAATAGTTCTTGAGTTCGATATCCACTCACAGAACGGGCATTTTTGTAGTGATTCGAAATTAGCCTATCGAATAATTTTATATACAAAAATATAACAGTTGAGTGTCCAGGCAATCTGGAATCATCAGAATAATTAATTTTTAAATACCTTTTTCTGTTGGTTTACTTTAATTATTTTTCGTCTAAACTTTTCAAATTTAGCATTCGTTAAGTAATATATGAATAATATTGAATACAAATATAATGAATACAAAAGTGTTTGTGTATAATTTGAAAAATTATCCATTTTAAGCTATTATCGGCTAAAACATCAACCATCTTTTTTAGGCTTTAAAAAAATATTTTTGAAAGCTTTTCAGTATCTAATAACATATCTGTGAATGGAAACGGGCTTACATACTTATTTATATATAATAACCCTTTCCTAACATGAGCTTGTATGTTATCTCCTTTCTATAGCAGGACTTTGCTAATTAACTTCTTTTCATCGCGATAAAAAAATAGTAAATAACTTTGTTCCTATATCACAGTAAATTAGAGCATAATGGCGGAAGCCGTAATCTAAAAACTACCGCAACTTCGTTTTTGTTCCTTTCTATACAAAATCAAATATCGCGTTAGCTTTTCAGGTACCGAAAAGAAAAGAAAAAGAAATCTTCCCCCACACATCCTTTATCTCCGTGTCGACAGCCATAGAAAAAAAATAACTTTTAGGTTATCGCCAAGTTTTTACCAACCAGTTTTCCTCTTAAATGTCGGCCATTACAAACCACTTAGACATCCAACCAGATTAGAAAGGAAATTGAGCGGAAATTTCCTTTCGGTTTTTGGCAACAGATTTTTTTTATATATACCTAGCAGCGGAAGTTGCCATCATGGAGTGTTGATAAGTTCAAAAATTTTTGTTGAGTTAAACCAGATGGGTGTGAAATTCCACTTGGGGATATGTCCTTAATAAAATGTTTCGCGCTTAAACTTAAAAATGATGATTTTAGGATTACTATCATACATTTGTCTTCAATCTCGAGTTTAAAAGTTTTCGCGTATTTTCACGTTTAGTAAAAATTAGTGTGCGTCATATTTTACACTTATTCATTTTATTATACTTTTTAACGAAGTTGGAATATTTACTTTAAATTAGAAGAGCAACATTCAAAATTTGTGGTCTCCAATTCAGTGTATCAGTTGCATGATATTGATTATACGATTTTAAAGTAACTATGATTATAAAAATGAGTTTTTTTTATGTATACACTCTCATTTTTCAAGTAATCTCACTTCAGAGTGAAGGGTCTTAGGTTCGGTCTCAGCTATTATTGATCAACGAAGAGTTCTTGCACATAGTTATATGTACGAGCCCATTTTACATCATATAGCATTGAGGCTAACAATGGAAAGTTGTTGTTAGGTATTATTTAACATTTACCGTGTCTTGTTTTTCGGTTGGACTTTTCGTAAATAACGTACCGTATTTGCAAGGGGCAAAATGCAGAAAACTCTCACCCCAACGGATGTGAATGGAGAAATGCAACTCTTACCTGTTATTTTCAACGGCGGCCGAATGATTGCCACTCTAGTCTTCTTTTCAACTGTTCAAGCTCTATTAGGGTAATTGCTTATAGTTGTTTGGAATTTATTAATCTGTATGCTCTGATCTAGCTTTCAAGTCCTCAAAATGGCAGTGTGCGACTGATGCACTAATCAACCTACTGTTGATAGTGAAACAAGCAGCTAACCAACTTTGTTCATTAGTAGTCGGCTTAAAGACCAAAGCTGCTGTATCTTCCACACAGATAAACACGATCTTTTGACCAAATTTAGTCTCCATTCATGCTTTTCACGACTCATTTACCGATAGTTTAATGTTTTTTTTTCTTATTGTTATTTACAATTAGTAGTTAACTAGAATTCAGTTTTGAAATGTTGTCTTCCTATCTAAACATGAATTGTATTGAATAGTATTTTTTATCACAAATAACATTTCGATATCAGAAAAAAATTTTAATGTTAAAATGAAACTTGTATATTCCCTTTTAGATATAAGCTTTCTAAATTATGATTACTTAGATGACAATTTTGATATTGTATATTCCTTAAATTAAATAAATATTTTTTTCTTTTTCAGAAAAATGAAATAGTCAGACTAATTTGGGATCAGAATCTACCAACTTGCATATTAATTTGAATTCTAAAAGTAAGTTTGCTTCAATATTATATTTCATGTTGTTGTTGTCGTGTGCCAGCTAGGCTGGCATAATAGGGTGCGCTGCTCCACTTTTCGAACTGAACCTTATTTTGGTGTGGAGTCCGACTTCCTCAGTAAATACATGCCATAGGTACCCGTTTATAAGGTAGGCAACCATGCACAACCCATTCATACAAGTAAAGGACAAAAACAGGATAGATTAGAGAAGGAAAGTACATCCATGTCCATACCGGGATTCGAACCCAAGACCTCCCTATCCGCAGTCAGGCACGCTGACCACTAGACAAGTTGGGCGGCATTATATTTCATATAATGTATAAGTGATTTTCTCATATTTTAATCACTTCTTAGAAGATATTGCAAATATGTTTAAAATATGTAACGTGCTATTTTAAACACCATTGACTCTAAAAACGCATTTATGTCATGTTAGTTTGCATATACTGTTCTAATCTTTTAAGTAGAATTGCCCGACATAGCTTCATTTTGTGGCCCGAAGCAAACACTTCTTAAACAACAAATTTTCTCGATTAGAATCGATTTAAATTGTATTCGATTGACAACATAAAATACACTTTCTATTTGATTTTGGGGCTTCTCTGGTGTAGGGGCCGGGCCTCTGCTCGTATGCCCTTGCCTTAATCAGGCGCTGCTTTTTAAGTTACATTAATGCTAAAAGTTATTCTTACATAAGCTTACAAAATAAAAGGAAATATTTTGTTGTTTGATATAAACTTAACCAAATTGTGTAAAGTTTTATTTATTTATTTATTTTTTACTGGAGGACCTAATCTGAAAATGCATATCAAAATAGTAGAGATATACTGTTTATTTTAATTTCCTTTTTACATTAATTTCTATACAAATTATAATCTTAATACATAATGGATTAGAGTAGTATGGATTTTTTTTCCAAATATTTATGAAGTATCTATCACTAAAATTATGTGTAATAGCACCAATTTTTAATGAAAATAAGATGCCTTAATTAAAATTTCGGTTAATTAAAGTTTTCTTTTTGTTTTAAATGAAAGTTTATAAAAAATTTGCTGATTAAAGTTTATAAGAATTATGGACGTATAAAAACTTAAATTACATGGTTTTTTATTATACTCTTTTTTTACTTTCTATTTAAATTTTTTTTATTTTTATTTAAATAACGGCGGCCACTAATTGAAAAATTATACGTTTCTTTATATTTTAAACATATTTGCAATTAAAAACGCACTTTTTCGACTAATGGATGAGAAAATGATTGTTTTAGAAAATTTGAGAATAAATTCTTATTTCATGTTTGAACGGGATTCATTTGTTATAAATATATAGCACAAGAGTTACAATTTTTAATTTCTTCTTAATTTTTTGTCACTTTTAAATTTTGTGCTTAAATCTGGATTCCAGTAATTGAGGAATATCATGAAATTCAGCTAATTAAACCCATTTCTAAGTATATAATGTGTATCTTAACAATTGATGCAATTTTCACTCAAGTGTGAAAAACATAAGCCTGCAAAATAAAATATTTTTTATTTGCATTTAAAAAAATTTAATGTTGTCGTTTAAATGAAAAAAGTTATTTAAATTGAATGAAACCCGAATGTAACTACTTATGCCGTGATTGACATAACTATTAATGGCAAGTGTGTGAAAATAGGTATCTACTAGATATAGAGATATTCTCAAAGATTAGTTTATAATTTTATTTTTAAAATGGGTTAAGTCTTAAAAAAGATTCCTGAATTAAGAAAAGTAAGAATAATAAAGCTCAAGTTTTAAGAACAATTAAGAATTTTAAAGCCATTTATGACAATGTTTCTAAAAAATATATTTTAAAAATTTCTAATTAAGTTTATAAATAACGGATTTTATGCCCTTATTGCATTCTTTGCTTTTTTTTCTATTGTATTTTGTTTGGCAGCCTGTTTAAATCACGATTAAATCAATAGATTTCTATCCTCGACTCTGTAATAAAAATTTCTTTTTTTGTAAACATTTGAACTTCGTTAATCACGCTTGCTATTGCACTTGCAGAAAAAATGTTAACACATCACCTTTCATCGTTATTTACCAGCTAACTTAACGGAAAACCACCTCACGACCCAAGATTTCGTTTTAAATGAGCTCTTTCAACAGTTCGCCGAGTGGTTCAACTGTCTCCTAGCACTTCTCGCTACAAAATCCTAGTTTTATCCCTTACACTTTTTTAAAACCCGATACTGAAGCTTTTTTTATTTTTACTTACTATTGTCACGTTTTACGTCTGAGCTCCTAAACATAAAGTGAGCTTTTCCGAGCAGATTTGGAGTATTGTTTATCTTATAAATTATTTGTTTATTTATTTATTTTTTTGAGGTCATGAGTTGTATTTACTGTCTTTCCTTCTTTACACTTTTTTTAGCACTTCTTGGGATACGAATTGAATAGAGATAGTCGTATTTGCGGGACTATTTGTGGCATGGTTTTATTACATTTTAAGTTACTTACGTTAAACTTTTTGGGAATTGGCTTTTTTTTTTTCGGATAGAGGCATGGATTGGGAATTTTACGCTTTAATAATGTTACTAATTCTCTTTTTAATAAATAGTTTTTTTTTAATTATTTATTCTTCAGTTCAATATTGTCCTTAAATGATTTTATAATCTCTAAATCCACATATTTTCCTGTTTTTAATATATGTTTTCAAAATGTGTCAACTTTAAGAAATTTGTAATCTAATATCCAAAACTAAACATCTAAATGCCAAGGTGTTTTACACGCATTTGCTTGTTTGAAGTGTCGATGAAAATCGTGTTTATTAGGACTCATTCTGTCATAGGGGCAGGACTGGCGTAAGATGTTGGACTCGATTCCAGCAACTGTTGAACCATGGGTTGTGCGTATATGTAAATGTTATTTACTTGTTTATTAAAAATTTTCTGAAAAATAAGCTATTATGCCATTAGTTCTCTGGCTTTTCAATACCAATGAATAGTACATATTAAGAATACAAGTGCAGGGCATGAGTCTAGAGGGTTAGGGTAAATCATGGTTTTGTTTGCACAAAGGACAAGAGATGGTCTAAAGGTTAAACGTGCACATACATAGCGGTGCAGGCGAGTTACGGACTGTGCCTTAATTTTAACGGATTTGGAATACTCGCCCATCACCAAGTGCCTCTTCATTGTGAACCACAGTCAGATGATGTCACACCTGAGCTGGCATTCATTACATCCACGACACACCAGCAGAGGAACTTTGGACGTCACATATGAGCGTGGACACGTTCGGAGCTCCAGTAACCCATTGAGGGTGAATGTGGTCACCCTCTTAATCACTGCCCGCGGCGAAGATGCTTCGTTTTGTTGATCTTAACTGGAAGTGGCGTGAAGCTTCTGAGCCACTGGAGCTCGTTTAAATCTATTGAGGTACATTGGGAAGCAATGCACTGGAAGAAACGTTTAAACCTATATAAGTACTTGCAGAAAGGTGAAAAAATTTCGCACTTGCACTTTTATAGGAAAATTGGGAATAGCTTTTGACCCCTTAATCAGGAAAGCCCAAGGTTAATCAGGAAAGTCAAGAAGGCATTGTGTGATACAGCCAATAATTGGCTGTATCACACAATGCCTTCTTGCTGTATTCTAGCAGCACGCCTTCTCTTATAGTCATTTTACTGGATTGGAAGGAAAGGATATTGAAATAAAATCATCGTTTGAAATTGGTGCTTTGGAGTCTTCCGGGTTTTCTTCGTTGTGATGTACTGTTCATTATGCTTAACAAGTCCTCTTAGAAAGCAGTATTATGCGTATGTTTGAATGCACTATTACCGTCTACAGTTAATGGTTACTCGATGTTGAGTCAATATGTTTTCCGTCCGTTTTAATTCATATGAAACGGGAGTTATAAAAAGAAAATAATTTCTCAATGGGGTTCACCATGTCTTTTGAAATAACATTTTTTAAAATTAAAATTAAGCAACATTTAATATGGCGCTTTATTTAATTCCCTGAAGTGTGTGCAAAAAAAAAGTTTGTCATTGATGCAATAGCAATCGTTGGAAACATTCCCGTATCGCCAAGTAGAGCAAATAAACAAATAAAGCCTTGGTAAATGAACTGTAATTGAATAGTGTGTTCTGCATCATTACACTACCTGTCAAAATATTGTTCTGAGCGGGGAAAAAAAAAAAAACTCATTCCTGTAAGTTGGGATAGGTAGTATTTGCTTCTCTTATAAGTTTAAAAATTGTTACTTAATGTGGAATTTTTACATTCAGTGATCACTTTTTTTTTAATGCAAAAAAGGTACAAATTTAATATTTTGAAAACTGGATGTGATGAGGTCACATAAATCGTCGTTTTATGACATTTTACTTTGTCTCTGTCTCTGAAACCACCGAAATGGTAACGACCATCTCTTATGATTTCTAGTTAATCAGTGCGTCGGTTCGATTCTTATCCCGAGTGTTATGGTTCGAAATCTATTTTAAATCGTTTGCTTCCACAATGAGCTCTTACAAATACAACAATTCAAACCAAAATTACCGTGCATTGTAATATCATCTATTTGATGAAATGAGTTTAATTAGGAAGGAGAAAGATGTGTGTGCATTGTATATCTGATTTTTAATATTTATACTACATTAGTAAATTGATATTTTTTTACTGCCCATTTGTATTCACTAAGTCCTATGAACGATTTCTAACCCATTTTTAATTCTATTTATTATTGTTTTGATTTCTTAACTCTGGGTTGTGATACTTATTTTTTACACGTATTTCCTAATATATTTCTTTATTAACATTTTTTTAAATCTTTATTTTCAGTTTAAAGACTTTTATTTACTTCATTCTTCATATACATTTAGCAATTTGATGATTGATTAGGTTTATATTTATAAAAAATACAACGCCCTTGTCAACTATTTGCAAAATTTTGAAAGTTTCATTTAAAATTAGCGTTGTAAGTAATTTTACGATTAATTAAAATTAAATCATAAATATTCGAATTTATTATATTTTTTTAATAATTTTTATCGTTATTTAATAATTTTTTTCAAATTATTATATACATTGAAAAGGAGCCGTTTGAATTACATATGTTAGATTTATTCATTTAAGTTCATATTTGTTTTGGTTATTGCGAAAAGTAAATGTTTCGAAAGAGCAGTTTATTATAATTAATTCTTAATTTTCTATCAATGCATCTTAATTAACATAATTAAGGAAAAATTAAATTATATGGGGAAATAATAAATTACATAATGGGGCAAAAATTAAATTTTTAGAATCCATCAACCATATTTCAACATTTTATTTATCTGTTAAAAATGTTATTCTTTTAGTTTAAAACAATAATAAGCTCATTTTATTAATAATTAACATCAGTTTTTAATTTAGAATGAAAAATTTCTTTGTTGATATTATTAATTTGCTTTTGATTATTTTTTTCCTTTAAAATATTACTAAGCAAATAATTTAGTTTTTCTTGTGTAAATACTATGATGCTCTTTTAGTATATAAGAGCTAATTCGACCATGCTCCATTTTAAGCTAGGATCCACCATTAAGAATGGCTTCTAAGTTATTATAAATTCTTATTCTTAGTAAGAGTCGACCGCAAGAGTTCGGTAGCTGTAAAATAGATAAGTTTCTTATACATCTATTGATGTTTATATTTTTTAGGAATTTAAAATTAACTAAATTTTTACTTCGAAACATGCGAGTTAATATTTTGGATCATGTATCATTTGTTTAAGATTTCGTTAATGAAATCGGATACTTTTCAATAATCTTTCTAAGGCTCATTGATACATTGATATAATAATTTCTACATTTTGATTTAAAGTTTCTGTCTATCTTTATTAATCAAACGAAACTAACGCGTACAATTCTACGAAAAAGTAAAAACTAAAAAGTGTTTCGTAAATAGTTAAATAACATCCAAATTTTGAAGTATATCATTTGCAAAGCAAAAATTCAGCCAGATAACTCAATAACTTTAATTTTCAAAAGTTCTCCATTTAATTTGAATACAAAAACTTAATAGCAATTATATATTTTTTTGAACTTGCATTGGTGTGTCGTTTTTTTTATTTTTTCAAATTAAAATAAAAGTTCATTAGTTAAAAATTCTTTTTTTTAAATGGACAACAAACTGCTGAGCGAAAACCAAGCAATAAAATTTGATTTCGGAGTCATTAGCAGACGATTTAATTGTCGAAATGTTATGAATTAAATGACAAGTAGGAAATCATTATTTTAAGATTTAGACGGGGAATAATGACGTTTATATCGTTTCAACAAAAATTGGCTCTATTTCGAGTACAATTAAAAATTAATAGTGGATATTTTTTTCCGAACTTGGCACCATATCTTAAGGAGGAAAAACTGCTAATTACCCTTCTTCTGTAATTATACTTTTAATACTGTGTCTGTCGGGAACTTGTACTTGTCAAATTTATAATGAATCAGTTTTCTACATCCCTTACGTTGCGAAATGCAATGAAATAATATATTTTTTTTGTTGTTCGTTTGGCTTTTAATGAAGGCCATGGCTCTTTCCCCCCTTTTCCTTGTCCCTTCCCTAGCATTTGTGCATCTTCATTTCTTACGTTCCCAATAAAAGCGCGTCACTCTCTACCCAATTACGCTGATGATTATTGCGGTGACTGCCATCCCCATCCCCTCCCTACGTCATTTTTTTTACATATTTATTTTATCCTCTCTTTTCAATCTACGATGTTAATTTGCAACTTCCATCAAAACTCTTTAATTAAGCGTTGCTCAGTAATACCAATATTTAAACGGTACAGGGAAAATAACGAATTAAAGAAAATAAAAAAAATAAAAAATTGGAACTTCGTTACATCTTGCAAATTCTTCCGCCGCGGAAGAAAAGAGTTCCGTTAATAATGTCTGTGGCACAGTTCCAGAATGAGCGGTAGGATAGGGGGTGTGGGGGCAGTAGACAGAGAAAGAACACAAAAAATGTTCGTTCTTTTTAAGAATAATTGGATGTGGTTCATTTGTTTAAACGTTATGCATCAAAAACGGACTAACGAACCGCCTCTTCTGTAATTAACAAAAAGCTCATTAAGAATTAATTGGCGCACTCCTTCCATTAGGAGCCGTGACTCACCTGAACGCTGAAGTTATTTGTGTCAATCCGCCTTGGTGCATCTATGCTAATGAGTCCCACGCTGATGAAGTGGTTTGTGTGCACCCCCTCCTGCAACATCCCTCTCACAGCCCCTACTACAGTTTTCTTGCATGCCTTTTTTATCTCCATTCTTTCTTTCCTTCGTTATTTGCCAATCGTTCCGATTGGCCTTCGGGACTATTTTCTTCCGCGACAATGCATCTTTTTCTCTGTTGCATTTGATTCCATTTGTGTGATTTGTCTAGCTGATTGCTGGCTGTGATGGCTTTGTGTACTTTGTGCACAAGTGTTTCCCCTCGGATTTAATGAGTAATTTGCGACTTTCGGTAATGTGATATTCATCCTTACGTTATGCTCATGAATAAGGTTCCTATTGTCATTTCTGATTCGAATCTAACGTTTTAACATTGATTTAGTTAACACACTGCTAAATTGTTCGTTTAAAAATGCTTTATTGTTATTGGCTTAAACGGTTTATTCGTTTTTGTCTTTTGTAGTTTCAGTAATCATATTATCTTATAACTGATTTAAAAAAAATCGTCTTTCGAAAAATTTTCCAAAATATATGAATTCTCTTTAGGTGCAAATTTTGGCATCTAAAAATAATGTTAGGTATAACATTGTGTTTGCCGGGTTTTTTTTTTTTTTTTTTTAATAAAAAAGAATCGAGAAAGTGTTCATCTCTAAACCAATCCGATGTCATTTTCTGACACGAATTTTCTTTACAAAATTTACGGAACTCATCAATGAAATTTCTTAAATGTTAATTGTTATATTTTCTACTCTCTTATATATATAGAACACGATTTTATCATTTTTAAATTTGAGGTGCATATATGATATATAATTTTATTTTTGTAAATGTATGCATTTGAATTTTCAGCTGGTTTTTTTATGCAACAGACATCATTTTTAGTTAACTTTTTACTAACACACACATATAGATTTAAAAATTAAACTATATTGAATAATGCTTCCTCTTGTAATGCATTTGCCAGTAATTGAAATTTAACAACTTATAAATGATGATTAAATTTCACAACTTTTAAATGATTATTAATGTATAGAAATCATGAATTTTGTTAAGAAAAATGTAAATTCCAAGTAATTATTATCTATCAATATTTTTTATAATTGAATGAAAATTATCTTCTGAAAGATTTTCACTGAACGAGTGCCTTAAGTATTTGTTGCAAATCGCATGTTTTGACCGTTGATAATTTGTTTCTAATTCTTTTTAATTTGTTTAATATTTATTTGAAGATATTCTAACTTATTCACATAACCTAATAGTCGGAAAAATATGACAACAGAAATATTACACCGATCGCCCGTTATTAATGGATCCAGTTGGACCACCCTTCGAACAGCACACTGCCGAGCTGGCAGCCAAATGGTTAGCGCTCTGATCCTCGGTTCAGCAGTTCGCTGATACAAATCCCTCCTTGGATATGGTTGTTTGTTGTGGCTCGGAATATTTTTTGCGCTATGGCTCCTGGTCTCAGTAGCTCTCACGTGGAGGGGAAACAAAGCGTTCTTCGATTTAGTTTGGTATGTATGTCGTTGAGGCACAAACGTGCCAAACTAAGCGAAAGCCAGTGTTGCATTCGGATGCTTGCATTGGCTCGGAATTCCCTTCAAGTCGTAATTTCTGGTCGAATCAGCCCTAAGGTACAAAAGGTGATCGTTGAAGGAGAAACAAACCAGTAAAATTCCAAGCGCAATCCTACTTCTATAACTACCGAGTTGACTTGTTCGTTTTCATTTATTTTTGCCCCCGTAATTTCGTAGTTAATTATTATAAGTAAAATATATATAAAACAAATATCGCAGTAATTTGAAATATCTAAAAAAGCTTCGAAGTTCTAATACGCGAAAGCTACGTGATTCGTATGTATAGGAACCTGACAAGAGACATCCGTACTAAATAAACGTATTTATACGTTTGCTCATGGTTGCTACGCTGGATTTTAAATATTAAATGATGGTCGACTTAGTGAAAGTGTCGCGGAAGAAGATGATCTTTATGTCCAAGTTGAAACAGGCTTTTAGTGTAACATTGGTCAGTTTTGAGGCTGCTTGGAAGAGGATGGAGTGTCAGCCCGAGTGTGACCACATGAAAATTCCCACTGTCTTGTGGGTGTTTGAGTTGGTTGCCCGGAAACGGATGAAAGCAGTGGAAACAGCTTACTCTGACCGAGATGTTCAGCAACCAATGACTTTTATTTGCAGCACTGTACATACATACTGTACAGCACTTGTAAATAACTTAAAATTTAAAGTGTCGCCTTTTCATTTATTTCTTTTTCTTTAAAAATATGTAGTTTTTTTCTCCAGATTCCTCGTACTTCAGTTAATTAAAATGGAACTTCTTTTGAAAAAAAAAATCCTGTTAACCGAATTTTTAATTATCCTTATGGGGATCGGTCCCAAATGATTCGAATAATAGTTCTATGAAAATGGAATATACTGTTATAATTAAAGTAGGTTTCAGATCAAGACTACGTAATCCATTGAAGTTAATTATTATCATAAAAAGATATGTCAGTGTTTAACTTTATAAGATACATTTCCGATTGTGAAGTGCATTTTCAATAGACTTTTGAATAATTCAGTTTTCCATGCATTTAACATATTTTGGTAAATACGAATCTCTCTTGTCCTTGGAATTTATTATTAGCAGCTACTTTTTATGCTTGTAGGTAATCGGTACAGTTTTAAGAATCATACCACCAAAGTGAAATAAATTATTTCCGCATTTGCTCCTACAATAAATTTAGTCGAGAATCAGGTTGAACCAAAAATTAGAAAGACGATCACGTTTTTCCACTTCGCAAGATAAAATTATCCCTAAATTATTTTTTCTAATATTTGAGGTTTCCTTTTCTTCATACGCAAATGATCCATCTTTTTGTAGATTAAATAATGCAAATCTATCTTTTTCTGGCTTTGTCCTAAATATTTTAGTTTCCTCAGTATCTATAAAAGTTTCAGCAGAGTTCATGTGTTCGATTTGTACTTGAGATGATAATGGTTTGAAATTCACTTTACACCGTTTGCCGCGGAGGAGTAAGTCATCGTGTGATGACAATGCAGGGTTGGCCACCTACCACATTTCAGTACTGTTTCCAGTGCCGTTTCTCGTTTTCTTCACTTTGGTTTATGCCTTCATATATTCATTGCTTTGACTCTGGCAATTTTCCTGTTACAGATTACTGGAATAAAGAAATGTTTTGAATCTTTTCACTTTATGATGTATTGTCGCGAGTATTCATTGCATTGAACAAGCGAAACATCAAGTGTTTTTTTTTTTAATTTTTATTTTGAAGTGAGAAGCTGAGCTGGAAGTTGAGTGTTGTGACCTTTAGTTTTGATTGCTACAATTATAAGGTTTGATTTCCACTTCGGATATGGTCTCGAAATCCACTTAAAATGAGGTCTTTGTCGAAGTATTCTATTATGTCCAGAAAGCGTTTTGTCTATTATGTAGAATGACAACCAAATGTAGAACCAAAGAATCATTGGTTACCATATAAATTTAAAATATTCTTATAACTAAATCATTTTTGTTTATCGTTTCCAAGTTAAGAGATTTAGCTGTTATCCGGTGCTTTTAGCTAACAAACCTCTTAACAAATATAAGAAAAATGTCTCTTTTCAGATGTTAATGTGTACCAGAAACTGTATTCGAACCCATTCTGTCTCTCTTTCATTGAAATTCAATTTCAATAACTGATGGCTAATAACAATTATGCTTTTTCTCATCTACCCATTCGAGGAAATGAGAATAGGGTCGGGGGAGCCTGTGTACGCTTCCCTCTCGGAGACGGGGGCTATTGGAAAGGCGGCCTAACGCTATCGTTCGATAATTACCTGGTGGAAGCGAACACCTTCTCAATTACTAGCTGGGCACCGTCCCCCGAGACTGTATCTGTGTCGGAAGCTGGCGCTAAGTAAACACTTATCAATTACGCGAGTTGGGACGTGTATAATTCGGGCAAAATAGATATAAAACGAGAGACGGTGTGGGGTGTCCCGAAGTAGTTATGACGTCATTATAAATGCGACGACTGATTAAATATCTCATCCCCCCCTCGTCTTTATAAACCCAAGCTTCGTCAGAAATCCCTCTTCTAACGGTGCACTCATTAATGAAATGACCCTCGGAAGCGCCTTCACTGCATAGGAATTTAACTAGGCGGGGGAGTGGTGGGGGCGTCGTTACTATTGTTTTCGGATCTGGATTTAGATTCCATTCTATATGTGTTTGTCTAGCGAGGGAACTGATTGGTTGGCGAGCTCCGTCAAATCCATCTTTTGTATGCAGAAGCATGGCTTTCTAGATGGAGAACCGTCCAGATCTAGTTTACCCTTTAAATTCAGTTTCGGCAGTACGTGTGCTTATTTTTACTTTTGGCAGAAGGGTTATGTGTTGTATTTCTTCTTTAGACATCGTTTTCGTGTATGCTATTTCAGGGGTGGTCAGTTGTTTGTGCTTGAGGACCACATCCTTTTAAAATGATGGTATTCATCGATTAATTTTGCATCTCATAAAAAATGTAATTTATCATACAAATCAAATATAAATTAAATAAAATAGTTTTCAACTAAGTTATTGTGCTGAGTTTCATACTAGATGATGAATTATATGAAAAACATGTTTTATAATTTATCATTTTTTATGTTTTTAATGGAAATATTTTAAAATTAAGTTATTTTGAATTATAAACCTATAATTCATCACATGCTTTTCAAAATGAATAGTTTTTTGGATGGGTTGAAACAATTGACGTTTAAATACAACTTCGTTGAATTTAAATGGCTCGCCTCTTTTCTTGGAAAAGCAAAGGAAAGCTTCAAAGGAGCTGCCCTCCGTTTTTTTTTTTCTTTCTCGGGGGCATAAATTAATATATACTTCTTAAGATTGGACTATAAAAAATGACAGTGCACACATTTCTGAGTGGAGAAGATAGGTCGAGGCCGTTCACAACCTATTATTATGCTTATTATAGGCTTACTTTCTGGGCTTCAGGCAGAATTCTACGGTCCCTCTTCCTCCGATCATTTGGGGCATGACTGCTCTTCAGGGACTGGTTACATATTCATAGCCGGCACGTAATAGCGGCTGATTATTTTTGATGCACTATTTGTGCTCCACCCCTGTTTACTCTTCGAGCTTAAATTATGCCGTGCGATTTCATAATTTTGTGACTACCTTTTTTTTTTCTTCTTGGTTCGTGTGTAAGGATATTCACCTGTGTGTTTGTCTGTGAGAATGAATGGGAGAAATGAACGGAATATGAGCACCTCTTTCTTACTGCATATGAAATGGTGTGTTGCATAGGAAACTAAATATTTAGTTGTCTTGTGATTTTAGTTCGATGATGGGATTAAAATGATTTTCCGATTTTGTTTGGGGAAATTAGATGTTGTGTGCAAGGAAGTAACCGTAGAGTTTCAAACAAATCAATTCAATTTTGTTTACTTGTAGATAGTTAAAATGTCTGTGTCTTGATTTTGATTAATTTATTATTGTTTCATTTAATTGTTTATTAAAAAATTGTTGTTTTAGTTATATGAAGAAAGTTAAATACAAGGAATTTGTTATTATTTAATGTTCTTGTTCTTAAATCGTCTCTGTTTTTCGTATTCAATTCAACACTTCATAGGTTCGAATCCTACTTCAAAATCTTCGTAACGCTTTATATTTCATTTCATGTCGTATTTCTCTATCGAGTTATACGACGCTGTCGGTTGAATTATTGACACTTAATTAATAATAATAATAATAGATCATGGATTCAGTTCGATCCTTAGATATAGTTGATCGTAACGGTTCATAATTAACTTTAAACTGTTGATCATTATCAAATTAGAGCCTTCACCCTCAAAAAGCGATCATAGGGCGACACATCAATCAACCATCACACAAGAATTGGCTGATAAAATTCTAATAATTAGGAATTTTAACTTATTCAAGGTGTATTTTGTAATTTTATTCTGAATTAAGTCTGGGACTAAGTTTAGTCTAGGTATAAGCGATTTACAGAAATATTGACCACAATATAATAATGCTATAAATTAACATTTGATATAGACATTTTATATTATGTTTTCCTCATCCGAAGAAAAATTTGCATTTTCAACCCACAACTGATATTTTTATCGCCATTATTCAGCAGCTCCTTTAGGAAATCACTTCTACTATAAATAACTTCATTTGGCGTTCTTTTGTACAAAGGCCATCACATCTACTGTTGTATCTGATAGCTTCTAGTGGAGCTGGAGCGAAACGGCGAGCTGTCTTTTTTACTCCATCGATTTTTATCATAGAGTAAATGACGGACAGGAACATTTGTCAGAAACCTTTGTAACAATGGCTTTAAAACATGATAACCTTTGTAGTGGGAGGGCTTGAACTGTGTTCATGTTAGCGAACTTCATTTTAGTGACGTGCTCGCTTGTGTCCCTTTTTTATAGTTGTTCCTTATTTTAAATATACATATATATATATATATATATATATATATATATATATATATATATATATATATTATTTCTGTTTTACACTTCAAGTTTTTAAATATAAAGATTACTGAAGATTATTTTAGTTTCGATGGTCTGGTAATTCTTCCTTCAAATTTTTTGAGCTGGCAGCAAAACGGTTTCTGCATGGGTTTTATTTTTCCATCCTGCTGATAGGTGTACGTTATTTTTAAAAACTTCAGTAAATTTTGAACGTAAAAAGAATGTAGTCGAACGTGGCTCTTCAGCTCAACATTCCGGGGATTCGATTTCCTACTTAGAAGGGGATGTTTGTAGTGTTTTGATATCTATTGTAATCCTTTGATCTCATCAATGCAATTGATTCTTGGGTTCTAGCAACTATAAATTTTCGTTATATTTTTATCAAGATGTAAGATCTGTGTTTACGTTATGATTCTTGATCTCTTGAATCCGATTTCCTCTTTAATAATGAATGTTTGTAGTGGTTGAAATCTATTGCAATCCTTAGAGCTTAGTAGAAATGATCCTTGAATATTAAAAGTAAACATAAATTTTCATCATATTTTAATCAATATATAACTATACCAGTGTTACCGCTATGATTCTAGATTTCGCAGATACGATTTTGTTGGATATTTGTTGTGGTGTGAAATCTATTGTAATCCTTAGATCTCATCAATGCGATTAATCCTTGAATTATAAATATAACTTTAAATTTTGTTGAATAACCAATAAAGTTGAAGATTGAACTACTGAGGTTGAAGATTTCGTTGATTCGATTTTCACCTCAGTAGTGAATATTTATAATTTCTCAAAATCTATTGCAATGTTTAGACCTCTGAGAAATTTTTTCTTCAACATTAAAATTAACTACCAATTTTCGTCCTATTTTAATCAAAATGTAATGACTTATTTTTAATGCCATGATTCTAGATTTCTTAAAATTTGAATATACCATTTTCGAGTCATTTAGTGTTCTGAACACTTTCAACACTAGCAGTAAATTTTCTGCAATTGAAATCATTCCTGAATTTGTTTCGTTCTTCATTGTAATAGGTCGGTCCACTTTTGTGTCTTGAGTTTTCAGAAGTTAAAGAGATCTTTTCGTTACGCCTTCGTGGTCGCTTAATTGTAGAGTTCTGAAAACAACTGGACTGACTTTGCCAAAAGTGTCCTCCGGCTAACTCAAGAATGGACTTATTGTTGCGTGTCCGCTTAATGGAATGCTTTTCAGCAGACAGCATCGGCGATTCTCAAATTGCACATTCTGAAAATTCGGACTCTGTCAAAGACGAGCGACAAGATATTCATCCACACGAAGTAATTGTCCGTCCGAAGCCGCATTAAGGGAAACTTTAGCTGAAAGTGCCAAAGGAACAAACACCCCCACTTTGGCTGGGGCGCTTCCTTTCTCTCTCCATCCATCCCTTTTAGATGTCCACTTATGCACTTTTCAGCCCCTGGCTGAGAGCCATTGTTAATGGATGCGTTTAATGGGCAGCGGGCGCCCGGGTCAAAAGGGTTGGCATGAAAGGGGGCTTTTAGGGTCATTTTCGTCGAGTTCGCAACAACGGAGTGGTAAAAAGGATTCGATAGCTACTCTTCCTCCAGGAATGGATGGCGGTGGCTTTATTTTTTCCGCCTCCCTCTCTGCCCCGGCCTGTTTATTGTTTAACTAGCAGGTAAATGGATGTTTTTATTTATGGGTGCTTTGTTCAAGTGAAGGGTGGACTGTTTTTTGTTGGTTTGTCTTTTTCCGTTGCCAGATCTCTCGGAGAAGGAACTCCGGCTCTGGAAGTTTTGATGACTGCCAAAAGAAAACAGTTCTTTAACTTCTGAAGCACAGACAGTGCTATTGGATTGTTTTAATGGCAAAGTTATTTTCTATGAATTGGTATCTTTTTGTATCAATAGAAAAATATAAACTGTTGAATAAATAATTGAGGTTTTTATAATATTTATATTGACAGATAATTTGCCTCCAGCCGCGACACATACTCCTGTTTTCGAACTTTATGCTAAGGAAGATGATGTTTAATAATTCATAATTTTTTAATATATCCGAAGTAAAAGGTATTTTGTGAATTAATATGCAGTCTATGAAATAATCGAATTTGGTAATCTCCGAACATTATTTACATTTACTTTTATATACTTTTTGCAAAACATTTTATCATTTTATGAAAATAAAAAATTTTTTAGGAACTAATTTAACAAAAATAAACGTATTCGATTTTATTTTTACATAAATATATTATTCAAATGTGCGTGTATTTGCTGTACTTATTGTTAAATAAGTAAGTAATATTTATTTAATAAATAAGTAATTATTAAATTGAGAATTTATATAATCTTCTTAAAACTATTTCAATGTTGAAGAACGCATGTTCGAAAATGTTAAAAATTATATGTAAACTTCGATAATATTCCGAATAAGTGTCAAAAACTGAGAACAATTTACATTATATATATGCGGTTTTTTTTCTGCACTCCCCGGAATGAAAAGTTTTGAATTTTCGCCAAATTATTTCAATCTCCGTTCTTGCGAAACTCGTCTTGGTGACCCAGTGGGTGAAACAATGTTTTTCTCTCTCTCTTTCTCCCTCTTTCTTTTCGGAAAAATTGCCATGTGTATTCATTCTTAAAGTACAAACACTGGCTCGCATGCGAAGGAGAGAGAGAGAGAAGGCTTTTTCATTTTGTTCCCTCTTTCGCATTCTCTGCCGCAGTGCCTGTGAATACACGTGTCTGTATATATATGTGGTGGTGGATTGATATATATGAGGTGAAATGAAAAAAGAAGCGGTGAGTGTGTGTGGGTAGGCACCGAGAGACATCCAATTTCTACCTGGAATTTTTGGTGTTTGTGGAGTGCGGGGTTAAATTTCAGAAGGTCGAGGATAGTTTGCAAGATTTAATGTCGTGAATTTCACGTGGGGTGTGTTGTCGTGCACAGAACAATCGGTTACTTCTAGTGTAATCAATAGGACTTAACCTAACAAGAGTGGATGCTCATCACCTGTCTATTGCTTATTAATCTTATAATAATATCATTTCCAATCTTTAAAATAGCACGAATGCTCTTATATATTATATAATGGGAGTGCCGATATTGTTGCATAATGCAAATGCCATTACTGGCAATATGATGGTTAGCGGTCTTTTCTTTCGGTTCAACAGTTCGTGTATTTAAATCCTACGTCAGGTTTGGATGCTTATAATGGTTTGGAATTCATTTTAAACTGTGCATTCCGGATTCAGTAGCCCTCGTGTTTCTAAAAATGATTTTGCTACCAAATAAATTTAATTTGCAATTCAAGAGTTAATGACTTCGATTCCCATCTCAGGCGTGTTATATTTTGGGCCAGGATTCCTATCTAAAACATTCGATACTATTTGAATTAGCAATAGGGTGTTAAAAGTGACCGCAGAAATGCTCACCGTAGCCTGGTAGTAAGACACCGCTCTTCTGAGCGAAAGGTTCTGGGTTCGATCCCAGCCACTGGAAGATGGATGTTCCACTTCTGCTTACACATCTGTGAGAGGGGATGCGGATTAACTCTCTTGTAACTCGTAAATATAACCCTTTTGTTGGAAAATTCCCTGCCGGGAAAGAACTGACACGGAGGGTACAGAAATCCTTTCCAAGAGCCTTAGGCCTCTAAATTGGGTCAAAAAGGATAGCAGAGCAAAGGCAAATTAGACCATGGATTTTTAAACAGTACTATTCGCCGTGCTCTTAACAGGGAGATTACATTAAAATATCTTTGAATATGGTAATTTTTTTATAAAAATAGTTTTAATATATTCATTTTGAGGCTATATCTCCTTTTATATTATAACGAATATTGCTGATACTAGCGAATCAATGAAAGCGGAAGATCTTTTCCTCTACTTATGTGGAAATTGTTTGGGATACTCATAATTTAACAGGAAAGCGAAACATTAACAACTTTATTTGGTGCCCAATTAACACGATGAGGCTCATATTTTTAAACAAAATTGCATTTTTTAAACACTAAATTTCCTATTTAACCGTTATTTTAATATTAAAATTTTATTAATAATTATCAGTTTTATTGTTTTTTTGTTTTTCCATAAGGTAGGCAGTGAAACAGATAAACATTTGATCTTTATATTAATAATAACTGTGCTTTTATAGAGTTCTTAATCAATCATTATTATTTCTGATTTTCTTTTTTGTTTCAAATGCCTTCAAAAAGGAGGAAAGAAAAACAATTATTCAAATTTAATTTTTCTTAAATTTCTGTCGTTAAGCGTAATAGAGTCCATAATTCTATAAAGCTTAACGACATAATATCTTAACTTTTCAGTATTTTCGTGTGGAATGTTTGTTGTTCCTTCAATATAATTTTCTAAGTATTAAAAATCAGATTAAATCCTATTTCATTCATATTCAGTGATATAAAGTCTACTATAAAAGCAATTTTTACATTATTTTAAAACGTTTGATAAGCGATATTTGTTTGAATTCATAAATGTGGTTTCTATTAAATATTATATGTTTATAATTTTCGATATTGTTTCTATATAAATTTTGATTTGTTAGAAAAGTAAATTTATGTTTGTGTGTTAAAACAGTATATTAGTTAATGTATTATATTTTAAAATAAGTTACCCTTATAATTTTTTTAAAAAATGATGAGTCTTTTCGAATTTAATGACAAGTTTAACGCATAAAATCTGATCTTTTTCAAGTTTAAATGAATATACTTTAAGGAATTTTTGTTGTGTTCACTGGTGTAATTCACCTTGGAATTTTTATGTTTTAAAAGTATAATCGTTTTTTAAATATTTCAGAATATAATATTGTCAATACTCTGTATCTATATCACTTTTCCATACTTAAATTTCTCAGATTTGAAATCATAGACAACAATAATGCACTGAAAGATTTGAATATGATTTTCCCTCAATTTTAAAAATCATAGAATAACTTATCGAGCTGAACAATTGAATATAACAAAAAGATATTTTGAATATATCATTATTTTTAAGTGGTTAATACTTATGAATCTTTGATGAAGAAAAATCATGTTATCACACAAGTGATGTGGAAAATTATGTTCTAAAACTATCACCCAAATAATCGTTATGTACAGCATGTAATACTCGAAATATTTTATATACAAATATTTTTTTAAAGAATGTCGAAGAAGAATTTATTTTAGAAAGAAAATTGCTAGATTTTGAAAATACATTTATTTTCAGTCTAAATTGGCTGCAAAATGGTTCACTTTTTTGCCTTCAGTTCAATTACTCATGTACTGGGTGGTCTAGCTTGGCTGTTTATAATGATTTGGAATCCACTTCAAACTGTAAACATTATCTCGATTTAAATTCGTGTATGAAAGATCAGTGACAGTGATAACTAAACCAAACTTCAATAATCTAATATTAATTGTGTCTGAAACTTCCTACATATCGGTTTGATGAAGCTCCAATGGCTCAGTAGCTTCACGTTACTTCGCGTAAGATCAAAAAAGTGAAGCATCACTTGACGCGTTTAACAACTGGTAGGTTGACCACATTCTCCCTCACTTGGTTTATGGAATTCTGTGGGTTGGGGATGTGTTCACACGTTAATCTGTGACGTCCTAAGTCCATCCGTTGATTTGGCTTAGATGTTGAGAGGAGGGTGTATCAACCTTGATATAATCTTGGTATCAATTCTGGTATCAACCTTGGCCCTTGACCGTGATTCAAAATGATGAGGCTCTTGGTGATGGGTGAGTATTCCAAATCCGTGAACTATAGGTACATTCCAGACTCGCCTGCACTGCTATTTGATCGTATATCAGTTTGATCAATTTCTCAAGAAATGCAGTTTCAGCTAAAAGTGAGCTTAAATGTGTTTTGTTTGACATACTTTCTTTACCTTTTGTCGTAAATAGGAATTAGTATGAGTTTTTGTTTGTTAATGAACTATAATTTAGACGATTAGATTTTAAAGCTGAAAATTACATTATATAGAAATAAAAAGTGTGCATATAATTATTTAAATCTTATCCATATTATGTGTTAAATATTGTAGTTTTCAAAGATTCTCTTTTGATACTATAATTTTTCCATTTTAATTTTGGAAAAATTAAAATTTTAATTCATTTTATTTAAATTTTCTTCATATTTATTTTCACCACTCTTTGCTTTATTAAAAAAAAAAAAAACACCCACACAATTCATTACTGTAATAAGATGGATAAAAAATTATCAATATTTTTTCCTAATCAATTTTATGCAATTTATTTCAAAATGAGAATAGTTATTTATATTGTATGATATTCCAAATGATATCTATTTCCTTTTTTAATTATTTCTGCATTATAAATATGGAAACATTCAAATTTTTATTACTTGAATTTGTTCTGTATTAGAAAAATTTTGTTCAGAAGCTATTTTCCTTGCTTTTTTTGGTAAAAATAAAATAAAGCATTGGCAGACAGTAGGAGAGTTTGAATATGGTTTCAATATATTCTTTGTGATGCAAATTTGTGTTACGTAGTTATATCATTCTCAACATTTGTAATGGTAAAAAGTGATTGTATGTTAATATATTTCGATTAATAGAAGCACCACCTGCAACAACATTGAACAACTGTTTTGATATATCACATAATAGACAATCTGGCGCATGCTTTCTATAAAATTTTAAAAAACTGTTTAAATATTATGATTAAATTTAGGCTTTTACCTATTGAATGTAAATTATTAAAAATATTTTCCTCATTATTTTTAACGAAATATGTTTTTGAATATCATTTCTATAGCAAATTTCATTTATGGTATGCGCATGATTTCGTATGTAACCCTAGGCTACTTATTGCTCATTTATAAATATAAAATTTTGTAAAAATTTTTCTTATCGATCACTTTATTTGCTTTCTTCACATTTTTTCTAAAAATGATATTAAAAAAGGAATTTTTTTCACTGTCGTGCAATTTTCAAAATGTTAAGGGAATATTGAGCCTTTGGACCATATTTATATTCTATTGCTAAGTTTTTATACCATACTTAATTTAGATTAAATACTTCAATTTCCATACTTTTAAATTTAATATATGTACAACAAAACTTATGCGTTTATTTTTTCCTTCTTACTGAAATTTTGTTTAATAGTGATTTTAAAAATTGTAAAGAAGTTTCCTTTTTTAAAAAAAGCGAGCAGTTTGTGAACGGTCCATTGTTTTGGCGCACATCCTACCCTACCTTCTCTCGCAAACAATATTGCCATTCCAAATCAACCCTTGTTACTCTGAAGGGAAACAAGAAAATGAAAACGCTACAAGAGAGGGGAAAAACTAATATATTTTCCCTCCTTTTTCCCTCCATCTCATATGTAGGGGGAGGAAATACAATATAGGGAATTGGACCGGCCTTAATCTTGAGAAATATGAAGACCTTAAAAAGAGGAAAGAAAAAAACATTAGAAATGGGTCTCTAGATAAAATTAGGTTATAAGATGTATAATGGACAAGACTAGTTGTCCATATAATATGCTGCAGCGGACGACGCCGTAATTTAGCAAAGTAGAAAATTTGGCGACTAAATTATTTATTTACTTCACAAGTAATCCTATTTGGCATCGTCTATGATATGTCATGATAGGTGATGTCCCTTGGGATGAGAGACGATATTCTGCAATATATTACGGGTTGTTTTTATACTTTTTTTTAAAATGAAACATGGAATCATATTTTTAGTACTTTTTAATGTTGCTTTAATTTATTTTAAATCAAATTATTTTCTTCAACTTCAATGTTTGTTTTGTAATTGTTAAAACTAAATTTTTTTCTAAATTAAGTATTCGTGTTGACTGATCATATTGATTAATGTATCTTTTGTTATGAAAACGACTCGATAATTTTTAAAGTATTATTTACAAATTTCTAATATATTAATTCGTAATTATGCCTAAGCTAATATTCCTAATTTTTTTAATATATTAAAATTCCATTTTGCATATTTTATCATCATATTAAAATAATTATTTTTAATCCGTGACTAATGTGAATGATATTATAGCAGTCTGGCTTTTCGTTCAGTATTTGTGAGTTAGATTCCCACATCGTCTTTTTGTTCATGTTTGTAGTGACTTCAAAGCTACTTCTAACTATACATTCTTCTATTTTAACCCCTATATTGAAAAAGGGAAAGTACAGGGGAATAAACCAAACAATTTTTATTAAAATATTTTATTCAATTTTAAAAATTAAAATATACAGTAAATTATGTGGCTAAAAATAATCATTATAAAATACTTTCAATTATTTTTTAATTATCAAGAGCACGAGAAATTTAGCTGTTATGTCATCATGATTTCCTAATTGATAAATTCGGTAAGATGTTTCCTATTTCTCATTTTATTTTTTGTTAAGTGTTTTACGTTACATGATATATAAATATCTGTGTGTGTGTATTTTATTTATTTATATATTAAGAAAATTCGGTTATTAAATTATCATGATTAATTACTACACATTGTATAAGTACGCTTTAGTTTAAGAAAATGCTCATTTATATTTTATAATTTGTATCCTAAAGTTTATTATTTTCAATCATATTGGCATTATCTCATCAGTTTTATTTCAATTCAAAATTTTAATTTTTACAAGGAATAGTTAAATTTCAAAAGTAAAACATTTATTATTTTCATATGTGTAAAGTACGTTAATGATTAATTTTTTATGTACTTTTTAAATACCGTTTTTAAAAGAATTTATATACTCTTCTGAATCAGACAGGTGTTTGATTCTAGAAATCCAGCAATTGATTCAATGATTCATTAAAATACTAATAATAATTGTTAGAAATTTATTTTACAAAACCCGCCATTTCCGATTTATAAACAATATTGTTTAACTGTTGTGTTGTTTAGCTTTAGTAAATATTATACTTAACTAAAGACGATGTTTTCTGTGTTTTTGATTATTTGAATTACATTTCTTAATACTTCAATATTTTCTGTCGTGCGCCAAAAAGTAACGGGCCCACATTCCCCCGGAAGCAAATATTATATTGAATTGTCAGATGAGAAAGCAATTTGTTTTCACAGCAGGCGAATTACGTGCGTGTTTAGACTTGTAATCTCATTCAATTCTAGCAGTGGGATAAAGTGCTTAATATGTGCCTTGCCCCCCCATCGAAGGCGGTGTCTAGCAGTTGGGGTCGCCAAGAAATTGTTCCCCGATTGAATAAATCGGGAGCATTTTCCTCGCTTTCGCTAAAGTGATCATCTCAATTTTTTTTACGACCCATAGACGATCGGTTGCGGATCTGGACAATATCCACCCCCTATATATTGCGTCGGCAGCAATAAATAAAAATACAGATAGGGAAAGAGTCTCTCTCCATTTTCGGCCCTTCGCTGATTAAACGGGTATCGATGTTTTATTGCTATATTTCCGTTTCAAATAAATAAATATATATAACGGAAATTCGTTCGGGGGTTTGCCCAATGCTTGAAAAATGATTGATATTTTTTTATTTCGTTTGGGATCGGAATGGTTTCTTTTTTTATTAATTTTTTTGTTGAATGGTTTAAAAAATATGTCTGCGTGTATGGGAAGATTTTGAAATGTTCAAGCTGATACTAGTGGATAAATGGGCTGTTTAACATAGAACTCTGTTTTTGGTTTTATATTCTGTTTATAGGTGTGGTAATCAATAAAAAATAGATATTGTTCTACCTTTGCAAAAAAGAAGTTAGAAAAAATGTTATTTAAAATGTTTTAAACCATGTAAGCGGGAATAGTGTAGGGTATTTTTATTTAATTTGTTGATCGATTTGGGGTTTTAGTTGGTTAATTTGTCGCTCAACAGTCATTTTGCGAAAACTAATTTGTGTGAGAATTCCAAATAATAACAAATTTATTCATATGAATTTAGGATTTGATTTTATCCTACATCCATTCCTCATCAGTTGATGATCAGGCCCAAAAAATGATGATGAAACATAATAGTTGAATTAGCGCCTGTTAAGTTGTCTTCATGAATTTTTAAAACAACGGGGTGATGTCTGGTGCATCCATATCCCCCTCTTGGCACAGAAGACAATAAGAGGAATCCTTGACTGCAATGTGATGCAAATAGTCATGTCCAGTAAATAAACGAAAGCAAAGCAACTCCAACAGGTCGAGGCAGGTAGCTGATTCTAGTATTACATTTGTTTTGAGCTGTCACTCCAATTCTTTCCTACAGCTGCATCACTATACAAAGTGGCTTTATTACTTTTTAATTCGCTGTAAATGGTCTTTTGTGATGTTACGCAGAGTTAGGTTGTGATGTCAGATATCTTGCTTTAGCGAACCTATAAGTCTGCTTGTTTCCAAAAATGTCACAATGACTGGGAATCCAGTGGAAAGCTTAGTTAACTTACCTCATAACTTCAGGATCGAACCCATGAATTGTTGAACCAGAGATGGACCATACCATTATCAGTTCTCCAACTAGAGATGAGTGACATTGGATCAAAATACATAATTCCTATCAAGCAGCTGAATTGCAGATGACTTCTATATGTTTTTTAATTATTACAAAAAACAAGTCTATTTGTGTATTTTATGAGAAAAGAATTGCTCTTGACAGTTAAAATTTATTTAAAATTAAAAATGTTTCGCCAAAATTGATTTTAAGAAACTCTTATTGATGCATTGTTTATTATAAATCAAGCAAAAAATATTGATGTAACTAAATATTATTTTACACTATTTATAGTTCAAAATATATTTCAAAATGTTTATTCTGTTCAAGTGCCATATGATTTAAAAATGCGAAATTTTGCATTTATAAATCATAGAATTTCACCACGAATACGAGAAAGGAAAATAATCTTTCGATATTTCCTGAAATAGAGATTCCATTGTATTTCAAATAAAAACGTATATTATGAATAGGAAGCGACGATCTTGTCCCCTTTTAATCCCAGATTAAAACAAACACAGCTAAAGAGAAATATTATGCGTAACACTTTTTAAAATTTTCCCCTTAATCCTCAAACTTGCCAAGAGGAAACAACGCACGCCGCTCCCTCTGCTGGCGTTTTTTGGAAACACGAATCCTTTCCTAATTACACGGTCTGTACGCGCCTGCGATCTTAGGAGCTTTGATTGAAAACTTGAATTCATTACTTCCTCACCGAATCCCTCCCTCAGCTTTTCATTAAACGTTAGGGACTTTAATGGGCGAGAGCTACATTCGAAATAGAAATTTGTTTTTAATTTTCCCCTTGACGGTTGAGGTGTTCTTTTTGCAGTATTTTTTCTGTTTCTAAGTTGATTTTTTTTATCACATTTATTGTAGCCAGGAAATTTGAGCGATGATTTTTTTCACTCATATTGTAACACCGCAGAGGATTGTGTTTTGTATCTGCTATCATGTTTTCAGAATAAATTGTTTCAAGTGTATATACGAGCTAAAAAAATAAATAAATCTTATGTACCTATATAAGCTATTGCTCTAAGTGATATATTTTGATGAAATCTTCCTCTTACATGTAAACATTTTAATCGTGAAAATTATATTTTACTAATGATTTTAAATTAAAAATAATTGTTTAAAATACGTTTAATGCTTTGTGGTAACTTGTAAAAATAACTTGTTTGCTTAAAATTTATTTAATACAATTAAATAAAAGAATTAAATTATTAAATAAAATATATATGTTTAATTGCTTGTAATTCGATTCAACAGTTAAGTTTTGTTAATACAAATAGTTGATTCAGCACTGAATATTCTGCGCTCTCGGCTTTCAGTTCAATTGATGATGGGTTCGATTCTCATATCGTCATATCGGCCTCTAATGCTTATAGCTCTTTAGAGTCTATTTAAACTGCGGTTCTTGTTTCAATTCGTTAATACCGACGTTTAAAGATTTTCGATTTGTCAGTGCAAAACGTTATTTATATTTTTAGGAGTGTATTATTTGTTTGGTCTTCAGCTAATGTTTTAAAACGTTTAAAATGAATCGTTATGTTCGGGAAGTTAAGTAAAATAAACAGTATAAAGATAATGTTACCAAAAATGTACGCATAGATTTTTATTAAGCATTTTTAAAAATCCATTTTACTTATATAAGCTATACTACAAATTGTTTTAACGAGAATAAGATTATTAATATTAACTGATTTAAAACTGATAAACTGATTAATATGAACTGGTTTATAAATGTTTTGTTTGCTCTGCGCTGAAATGCGAATATTTTTTTAAAACTATAGAAGGTTTATATCTGTAATTTTCGTTTTTCCCTTTTTTTTGACTTCTTCCAGATAAGAACTTTTCATCAATTAAATGTCTTGTATATATATTGGTTTTAGATTGGATTTCATTTGTGTGTTTGAAAATTATCCATTGAAATACGAATAACATTTTAGCTTTAAAAGCATTCAGCATTTGTTGCCTGTATTATGTGAATTATTGTTTACTTATAATTTATATTTTTAGATTAATAGTTTAACGCACAGGCGTACATTTATTTATTTTATTTTGCTGCCTTGCTACAAGATTGAAACAAATTTAAATATTTCGCTGGTAAAGATTCGTCCTTATTCTTTGCCATTAATTATTTTTCAAAATCTCAATTTCCTTCATCCTTCTACAGGTGTGCAAGGACTGAATAATCATCTCAGATTAGTTTATCACTTGTTTTTTGTGAATTCTTCGATCAATTAAATAACAGCGGATTGATGTTTAATTATTGTATCTGAATGCATCGGGAACCACTCCTTCCCATTAGAATTTGTTTTATTGACTCGTTTTCTTCCTCCTTTTGGTCTGCTGTCGCCTCGAGCTCTCTCATTTCCTGAAATAGTCTCTTCCTACCCCCCTCTCTTTTTTTTTTTTTTTATCTTATTGCACTTTGCAATGCTGTCTTAGCAAATCGCTTTGATTTCTCACGTTTTGATATATGTGCACATTGTGCACATCCTTATATTATTTTCCCCTCTTTATCTATTGACGAGACTTCCACATTTGGCGAATTATCCTTTTATTGAATGCAATTGACCATTAATAATAAATGCGATACTTTGTTTTTGATTACATTCTCAGAATTTCAGTGCAATAAATGTGCTTAGCTGTATGGGTACACATAAAATGCTATATATATATATATATATATATATATATATATATATATATTAATGTGTATCCATACATCTAAATACGTTTATTTAAAACTTCCTTGTTTTTATCATAAATCAAGCCATTTCACTACTTTGCAACAAACAGTTGGATGCCATCATTTTAATTTGCTCAAAAACATCTTTTGTTTTGTGATTGAGAATTTTCTTGGTTTTCTCCTTTGTATCATTTGAATGTTACCTATAAATCGGTCATGAACATTTAAATTGATTAATATTTTAATTATTATTATCATTCATAAAAGAAAATGAAATTAGGAAAAAATTGAATAAAGAACTCGAGAGTATTCAAAAGTAATTTTTTTAATTTAAAATTTTTTTGGCAAGTTATAAAGTAATAGTTTTAATGTCAAGAAATTGCTTGCATTAAATGTTAGCTTAATATATTTGTTTATTGATGTCAGTATATGTAACTGATAATTAAATTACGTAAGATTTTTTTACTCCAAATGTACATCTATGTCGTCTGCATATAAAAATTTATTTTAAACGTGTATTTACTATCGTAATTAATTCTATTAGTTTAAATTTGTTTATAAAGGTGTATATATTAATGAATATTTGCTTCTACTTAAATGTAAATACCAGTAGATTGGTTGAATTTTTAAATAACCCGAAAATAACAACTTTATTATTTTCCAAAAAATGATGTTGGTCACTTTTTGGAAAAAATGTTTGAGTTATGTTTCTAACTATGTTGTGTTGACACTTAAATTAAAGTTTTAAAATCACAATTTAAGTATTTTTTATTAGTATTTATAATATCAAAACGTTAAATAATATATAATCATTAAAAATAATCTCGAAACAAACAAAGAAATGGCTTTCTTTTAAAATAATTGGGTAGAAAGAAAAACTAGAAAAGTTATTTTATCCTTCTGAGAGACGACAGCGCTTTATTGACCATTTGGCGAAGGAAAGATACGATTGGCGACAAGTAGTATCCGGTAACCCCGATGTGCCTTAACGAGAAAACTGATTGCTGCCCTAATCTGGGGAAGCAACAAATGAACTAACTCTATTTAATAAATTCCAATTCTTGATGAGTTTCTACAGAAACTCATTATAGTGTTGCGTCTAGTTATTAAGGATTTTTTCCACCCGCTGTGCCTTTTATTTCCATTTTTTTCCCTACCTTTGTTGATTTCAGCATTGAATTAAGCTATGTAATCGCAGAAGTGGTTTTCCTTCTATTTGGTTCTTCCCCTATCCACCTTTTCTCATTCTGTTAGTTTTAAAGTTTATTATATTAATATTTTTCTCTATCGAAAAATACTTAGTTGGGTTTATTTTTTCTTAAAGTTATTTTAACCTTTTGCTCCTTTGGCAGTCTTTATTTATAGGAAAATTTTCGTGACTTCTTTACATTTTTCATTACCTGACCAAAGTAAATTGTAAAATTATTTTAATAATTTGTATTCACTTTTATCATCAGATTAATTTTATTAAATGTAAACATTTTAAAACTGTATACAAACACAATTACTCTAGTTTATATTGTTTCAGTTTTTCATTGGAATTTTGCTGTGAAATTGAACTGTTTCAGATCTTTTGTAGGTATTTATTGCAAAAAAAGAAAATGTGGCTTGAAGAATGTATGAGTTGTTGTGTGTAATTATGTCTTCCTTATTAATAAGATTAATCTACTTGGAAAGGAAATTCCTTTTTAAGAATGAGAAGGGAAAAAAATTAGAAATTTCCCTTTCTCGAGGAAAATATCTCTTGGAAAACATAATTATTGGGTTTGAAAGAGCAATAAGTCCCAATGGTCGACAGAATTAAAAAATCAAAAACTCTTTGTGCACCAAACCTGTTATTATAATTTAACGCTATGGCGCGCGGTGCACAAATCTCTGCTGTTGTGTGGGTGTTACTCGGCTCTTCTTGTTTCGTGTTTATGCATTTATTGGGGATATTTTCCTTTTTTATCCCCTCCTCCTTTGCTTTACTTTATAACTCGAAGTAATTATCTTCTGCAGTGCGCACACGGGACCTATAATGAAGTAAAATACATGGTCGACTATCAATCTTTTGTCTGCGCGTAATGACCGTAATTAAATGCAAAGTAGATTACGTAATGCTTTGGAAGTGGTCACGTGATGTTGGATAGCGATGAGTGGGTGGGGCCACGACTGGAAGTGAAAGGAGGATTTTATGTTGCGCGCGCGTTTTGATGATAGGATGTTCTTTAGCTTGTTAGGACTTTTTTTGCGATGTCGAACTTCATAATTTAAAATGTAATCGATATTTTTTATATTTTTATGATGTATTGTGAGTATATTATTATATTTAAAATTACAAATTGCACATTACCATCCATTCTTGGTGACTCTTTAACTTGACCAAATTTTTGTTTGGCGCCAAATTTTTGTTGAATACTTCAGTTTTTTTTTAACGCAGTTTAACGAAATTGTGATAGTTGGCGCTATAAATAATTTGAACTTGCGACGGAATACAATATAAATTAAATAAAAATTTTAATTTATCGTACTGGAATTTGTTTTAGCACTGTCAGTCTTAATTTAGTTTATAGTTTTGTATTCTTTTTCCGAATATTTTATTTTTATGAAATATCATTTTACTTTTCTAGATTTTTTATTTATTTTTTATCAAAAAATAATTGGGGCATAGATATTAATTATATTGTCGAACAGATTTGCCACAAAATATGGCTCGAAATGTAAACCGGTAAAATTTTTCACTTTGTTTTATAGAATCCCAATGAATACTAGCTAAACATTTTTTCCTTTTATGACGTAGGCCATGGCTTCTTTCATAAAGTCACATTTTAATATTTTTATATGAATTAAAAATAAAATGTAATATGTAAAAAACAAAGCAGTTCATTTATTTTCATTGAAACAAATTGATAAAAAATGCTTAATTTTTAATTCACATTTCAGCTCATCTATCGGTTTTTTTGCAGGAAATGTAATAAATTCACTAGGCATAAAAAATATATAAGTAAGCTTATGAAATTACTCTCTCTCATGTTGTGCCACCACTAAATTTCACCTCTTGAGACATTTTTTCTTTATGGAAATGGTTGATGGGATAACACTTAAGTTCCAAAAGTTTATTTAAAAGTCTAAATATAACGTTTTAAGAGTTTTTTAATGAATATTTTGAACAGTAAGGCTCTGACTGACAATTTTACGTGAAACATTAAAAAGAAAAAAAGATAGTCCCTGTATGCAAAGATAAATTTTTGAGAAATAAGAATATATAAATTACCAATCACTGGTGCCTATATGTTTAGGATTCCAAATTAAGACTTTCTGAATTAGAATCATAAACTTTTAATATTATCATAATCTTTGGCAGTTTTTGTATAATTTTTTTATCACATTGAGTTGATTCTTTTAGGTGAATATGCTATAAATAATATATGTTTATTATTATAAATATACATTTTAATTTATGCCATTCTGATAGTAATTCTTTTAACTAGTACAAATTTTTTTTTTATAATTTACCATTTTATTAAAAAAGGTAAATAACACTTTTTTTCTGTTTTAAGTCTTTATTAAAGTAATGAAAAAATTATAAATTTTTTCATGCATTTTTATATATCACTTAAACGTAAACATTTGGTAAACAAGTAGATCTGCCTTTTCATTGTATGACAAGTAAACATCCGCAATCTAAATGTAAATTATGACCGCAAAACAACTTTTTTTCCTTAAATGCAATGAATAAAATTATTCTGCTTTTTTTATCGAAAATATATTTAAAAAACACAATATTAATGTAAAATAAGTTTACATTTGATGAATACGTTTCTATAATAAATGATTAAAAGTTACGTGTGCTACTTTTCTGGAGGCTGTGTCCCAATGACTTCTCATTATGATCTACGTTTTTTAAATCGGAGAAAATTTGTTTATTTGGTTGGCAAAAGTATTTTCAAGAACTGATTTGCGTGCATTGTGATCAATTGACTTGATTTTGTGTGCGGTGTAATTTTTAATCTTATTACTTTGCACCTTGATAGAAATGTGATTTCACAGTTTAATCATAATTGATTTTTCTGTTATTATGTCCGTGATCTTGTTATTGTTATGCAGAATAATTTTTCTTGATCTATTACTTACAAATATAAATTTAATCTTAAGATTTCAAGACTTTTTCGGCTCTACAATTTAGAATCAAAGAAAATAGGTAATAGTTGTATTAATGAGTCAAACTATACTTTAGGTTTCAAGTTATAATTTTTTTTATGAAATTTACATCTGTAAATTTTTTTAGTAATTTTCACATTTATTTATGTTTGTATCAAAAATAAAAATGACTTTCTGTTATCTTGAATAGGTTAAAGCAAATTTTTTTTTAATATTTTTTATTAAATTTACTTTTATAATTTATATTTCTTATAGTTAAAACTCTTATAATTTTTTTTTATTAAAATTATGAATTTTTGGCAATAATTACCCATTTTTTGAATATCACTTTTTTGTTTGTTTTATATTATTGTATAGATATTGTTTTCTACTTAGATATACTTTTGTGATTTTCTTCTTATTTATAGGTGAATAGAGAAAATTAAGGATTATCTCTGGCGGGTATCTAAACCAACCATTGCCATGCGTTTAGAATCTAATGCAATTAATGTATTTACTTTTTTTTAGTTTTTAATTCCCTAAACCATTTAAATTAAAATTTTCATCTTTGGTAATTTAGTCAGACAGTTAATATGACAAAATATCATTATTTTATTTATTTTTTGCAGATTATTTTGTTATCTTTTATTTATTTACTTTTTGCAGAAAAATATAACTTTTCAATGCCAATTAAAAACAAGTTGAAGCAAAATGAAAATTTCAAACATCTGTGCTATGAAGTTTTAGGAAATTTCTTGATAGTTGAAGGAAAGCAAATTTTATTCAAGTTTTCGCGCACGAATTTCGGAGCAATGACATTATTTTTCAATTCACAACGACTCGCTTTTCTCTGCAATAGACGTCTTCTTCCCATTATATTAAATTAGATTCCTTTCATCCCATATTTCGATCTTGCGGATAATTATGAGCCTGCAGCTAATTATCGTATAATTAGCCCCTCCTCCCCCGTCACCGTGGTCGATTATTAGAATCTACAAACCTACATGAAACATGGCAGAACCTATGAAGGGTGTCACCTTGGCAGAAAACTTTTTTAATATTATTTTTTTTAATTGAATTCGCAGCTGTCCACCGAAATGAGAAACTCAATAAAGCACCGGACCCGACTTACTGCTCGTTAATCAAGACCCCCCAGCAACACATACACCTATATAAATTGCATCCGATCTATATAGATATATATATCGATGACGACGTTACGTCAGTTTGTCTTCTTAATTTGTTGGCTTGGCAGAAAAGCAATTATTGAAAAGCGAATTCGATAAATCATGGAAAAATCATTTCCTGATAAAACTGGGGGGTTGGGGGATAGCTGCTGCGGGAGTGTACGTGCGGTACGGGGAGGGGGATGTACGCGGGAGGCAATATCGTCGCTGGGGCTGCTTTGACATCGGCGCAGGTGTGATATTAAGGGAATGTAACCGGGGCTATAAGTCATTCCGGGAAATATGCTGTGAGGAGGGGATTGTGTGGGAGGATGTTCCTGTCGCGCTTGTGGCCGAATCATGGGTGCGGAAGAGTTGCTTATTGGGATGTTAGTAAATAAATTCATGGAATATTGTAAATAAATTAAATATATGACATTTTTCTTTGATAAAATGTCTTTCAAATAAATTATTATCTTAAAATTCAAGAATTGTGTGAGTTTAAAATAAAATATTAACCCAATTTTCGATCGAGTTTGACTATTCTTCTGTTACATTCATGCAATTTCAAACTTGTAGCATCTTTTCGTTAGAAAGGATATTGATTTTTATTTGTACTGAATACTACTCCATGCTTTACATATTGGCATGTGGAAAAAAAAAACAATATTTTTTATTAACACAATGATATTTATGTTAGTTATGATTACTACTAAGGTTTAATTAGTTTGATATTGAGAATTAAATTTTGCTAAGAATATCTTTTGTAACATAATTTTTTGGCAACTTTTATTTTATTTATTTATTATTTTTTTTGTTGATAAATATTAAACTCTTTCTCTCTTTGAGTGTTATTATTTATCAATTTTCTTGTTTATATATTTATTTATTTCCCTATACTTATACATTAATTTGAATTATAAATAAAAAATATAATATCGAATTTTTTTTTCAATACTGAAGTTTTTTATTATAAATTTGCGAAACATAAATCAAAAATAAATTGTATACATATCTTTTGCGATTAATTTAGCTTTCAATTTTGTATTGTAAAGAAAGTAGAATTACAAGAGCATAATTTGCTATTTTATCGTAATTTGTATATTTTTTATCTTTGTTTATTTTTAAATGTAAATTGAAGAATAATCCATTGTATAAACCAATAGCAGCCTACTTATAGTGTGAAGAGTGCTACGAAAAGAGAACATATTTTTACAGTAAAGCTATTAAAAAAATTACTGTACTAAGCCAGCACACCAAGCAGTGACAATTTTAAAATTTAAGTTGCCAATCTGGAAAAACGTATTCAATTCTGTAAGATTCTCACGAAAATATAGAATTTGCATCTAATTGCTTCATCAAAAAAGGTGATGGGTTTTAATGAATAAACTTTATTAAGTTAATACTCATGAAAATCACGAAGAACCGTCTTCAACTAGGTAAATAATAAAATTCGCCGTGTTGATTGAATATAGAGCTTCTATAGTAGAATTTATTAAATGCTTTGCCTAAAACTCCTGGAAAATTACGGTCTAATTAGCCCTCGTGTGCAAAAAATGACCGTTGAGCGACAAACAAACCAACCTGGAAAATTACAGCTCGTTGGAGAACAAAGTATTCCGATGCAAAATCTGGTTATGATTCACGTCCTTTTCCAAAAGTTGTTTGAAACAAGGTCGTATTTAATGATAAGGTAGAATTTCCGGATTTGAACCCAAGCACTGTTCAACAACGCGAGGAGTTGCTGTTCTGCTTTCTGCCTGCACATATATCGGGTTTGGTAGCTTAGGAATTTTCCGCATTTTGTCTTCCTTCAAAATGACACTGTGTAGTATCAAAGAAATCATTTTCAAATAATAATCTTTATTAACTCTTTGGACTATATTTATGTAGCTTTGTTAACTATTTGGCATGGATGAACCATGACCCTGAGATGGAAGTATTCAATGTTGTTTTGCTATTTGAGCTACTTCCTGATCTTTTACTTTTCAATGCATATCTATGATGAATTCTCCACTTTCTTTAGGCTTTTGTTATGTCGTGTTAAATTTGGAATATAAAAATGCTACATAAAATATTAGAAAGTCAACTTACAAGTGTGATATAAATTATATAAAAGGAAAATCCACATTAAGACTAAATTGATATCCATTCTATATTTCCACTCATGATTTGAGTTTCCACTTGGGACGTGAATATGCGGAATTGTCGGTAGTCTATTTTAGACATATTTAGCGAATTACTTTGTTAATTGCAAAAGTCTCGTTAACTATGAAATAAAGTTGCTCGCTTTGATTCATTATTTGATTTAATTGATTGCCTAAAAAAATGAGTTACTTGTGTGACGTTTATTCTTTGTATCAAAAGTGACAGAATACCAAGCTCTTTTACGGTTTTTCTTTCTTTGTCGCTCAACGGTCATTTTATGCTGTCAAGGAATAAATTGGATTTCGAACCTGAGGCGAGAATTGAACTCACGAACGGTTGAATCAAAGCTTGAGCGTTAACGTTCACATGGCGTTGTTTTATTATATTTCAAAATCTTAGACTTAAGTAAAACGCGTAAAATCGACCTCTGGGGTGTTTTCTCTGTTTAACTGTTCTCCTTTCGTAGGGACCACCTGTAGGAATTATCTATATGAATGCTTCTTTAATTGATATTATATAATTGATAATCTTTTTATTTATATGACAAGAATCATTATGAGAAAATTTCAATGGTGTTATATACGTGTTATACCCCGATACGTGTTATATTTCGAAATTATTTTCTAGTGTCGTTTTTTATTTTCCTGATAAAAATGATATGAGAAATTATCACCTCCATGATTTTTGTTTTACTATACCATTAAATATGACTACAAATAAAATGAGTAAAATACAAGATGAAAGCATCATTTTATGCACAAAGGGAATATTTTATTTCATTCTGAAAGGAAATAAACTAAGTTTTTTTTTTATAATAATTTTATAAATTCACAACTCTAACTTTTAAATATATAGAGGATATTCCAGAAATAAATTGGAATACCTTGTCTATATATATTGTTCACAAAATATATTTTTTCTCTTTTGCGTTTTAGCTATTGCTTCAGGACTATTAAACTATAATTTTTTAAGCTATCAAGTGACCCAATTTTCATATCACGTACGCTTGCTTGACTAGTTAAATCATCGCAAACGTTAAACCTGTAAAAGTAGTTATGCTAATTTGGTCCATTTCATTTTTGTTCTGTAGAGAAATAAATCGTAGTTCCTGTTATTTTAGTTTAGGTAAATTTGCATTAATTTATAAATCTTAGATGAGTGATTAATACATTTTCTCGAAATTATTGCTATTTTTTTATATTTCAACTCACCCCTATCTTCGAAATTTTTTTCTGATATGATTTTGCAGCTGATATGTATGCAGTCATTTCTGCCGATTTAAATTCCATTCACAGTTACTTTCTACTTGATGGCTATAATATTTTGCGATATTTTTTAATTTCACGTATATTAACGTAAATATCAACAGACTTTCTCGGATATTTTTGTCGTACAACGTTATCAAATGATTTTATGGTAGTTCCATTTGTACATCATTTCATCATTATTCGCTAAATTCCTGGTATTAAAGATAATATGCTTCAAATGATTATACTATCTTTGAATTTCAAGTTATTATATGCTTGTTGTTACTAGATAAATCTTGCTTGCAAATGCATAAGTAATGATCGTTAAAAAAATTGAAATTTTAAATAATTAGTAGGTAATTATGTAAGCGTAAAACCTGTAGTTGTGTTTATTAATATCGTGACTTTTGTTATCTAGTTACACGTAGCGTGTCGTTTTCAATTTTTCTAAGAAAAAATCTTTTTTTACAATTTTATTCAATAATTCTATGCTAAATGAAACAAATATATTGTGTATTTGCGTTAACATAAATCAGTTATGGTTTGAAATTAAATAACTTCAACACTTAAATATTAATTGCTATGTGCTTGAAATTCTTCCTAGAATTTTAAATAATTTGTGTGCAACGTTATTGAGGAAGATAATGCCATAATTTTGCAAGTCGTTATTATCTAAATAAAAATTTTCGTAAGAGTAGCATTATTACTTCTACCGTTTATACAGGCACGCCAATAAAATTGAGTGACGACAGATTTCACGATTTGCAAGTAACAGGTCTGCAAGATCTTTGTAGCAGCTGCGCCAATACTCTGCACTGATACCACTCAACATTCGTGATTTCGGGTGATATTTAGTAGCAATTTTATTCCGGTGTTTTTATCGCCCTTGCTAGTTGTCCAGCTGCCACTTTTATGGTCTCGAAGGTCATCAACTGTTGTTTTCTTTATTGGAATTTTCACTTTATTTTTTTAAGGCAAAAGAGTTTTGCTATTAAAATTTACTTAGTGTATACTTTTAATGAAGTTTAAGCCTTTTTAATCTGTGCTTTCTTTTAACATCCAATTATTTATGCTTTCGGGAATGAACAAAAAATATAATGAGTCGTTGTTTTGAATTTTTTTTATGTATACACATATAAAAATATCAGCTTATATATATTTTTATCTTACTTTTCAGATTTAAATGCCAACAGCCGACTAAATCTGCTAGTTGACTGTCCCCACCAAAGCCAGTCTCTTCAGGATGAAGCAAAAAAGGTGAAGATTTTCTTCTTCGAGGAGCTTCAATAGAATCTTGATGCAAAGTTGTTGGAAGACGTCGATTCTTTGATTTTTAATTTTTTTATTCGTTAGTAACTTCCACACAGTTGTCTTCTGGATCGATCACCAGTCCTGAGCACATCTTTCAGTCAGCCGCTTCTGCCTCACATGCACCCGGCTCGATCTCTGGTTTTCTTATAATTTTTTTCTGTTGGCCCGTCCCCTACCCAAGGAGTCATCCTGGTACCCATACGCAAAAAGAGGAACTCCACGCTCGCCATAACGGAGTCCCCATACAGTAACTACCCTTCGGACTGCTGTCCATCAAGCCACATGAGCATGATGAACCCGCCTGGTCAGTCCCCTCACCACGGGGACCAGCACCACATGATGGGCATGATGGCGACTCACCATGGCGGGATGGCCACCATGCAGCCCATCCAACAGCCTCACCCCCAGCAGCAGCACTTCTCCCCGCCCGGTGGGGGACCTGGTGGCAACCGAGTCTGTGCCGGCTGCGGGGCCAAGATCATGGACAGATTCCTGCTGCATGCACTTGACCGGTACTGGCACAACGGGTGTTTGAAGTGTACGTGCTGCCAAGCGCTATTAGCGGACATTGGAAGTTCTTGTTTCACGAAAAGCGGGATGATCCTTTGCAAGAGTGACTATGTCAGGTAAGTTTCCTTTTGGATTAAATTGGCTGTAAGTAAAGTGATACGTTTCAAAAAGGAACAGCTTTGGGTAGAATTGAAATGTATTGTTTTTAAGATAGTATGTAAAGTTTACCATTATGTATCTTATTTCTTACATTTGTGTTTGTTTAGAAAGACACATATTTTATGAACTTGCAAATAATCGAAACTCATTGCAATAATACTTTAAAGCTGTTGCTTTTTTCCAATGCCTGACTAGTTTGATTTTCACCTTTTAGAACAACAAGTTGCGGAAGCAAAGGCGCCTTTAATTCCTTAAAAGTATTTATTTTATAGCATCATTTTATCTTCAACTAATAATCTTCTGGCCTCTTCAGCTAATGTTAGATTGCAATGAAAATAAATGGTTGCCTTTTAAGATAATTATAGTTTATACGAATGCCATGTTGCTTGATTCTGACTCGCTTATTAATGGCACAGTATTCGTTCAAGATTACAGTCATGTTAGTGCTTTTCCTTTCCACATTACAGTGGTTTACAACCCACTTCAAACAGTGAATCCGACAAACTAAATAACCGCTTATGATTATTGGTTTATAGATTATTCCATTGGCCTTTAACTTTGAATATTATTAAATGTTTTTAATAGATCTGATTGATAAAAAATTCTTAATTAAGCAACAAATTCCAATATGGCCAAAACGTAAAATCCATCACTCAATTAGTTGGACTTTTCCAAGTTTTATTCAATTGTCTGATCGCTACGTGGATCCTCCATTCTGAAACTATAAATCGCGCCAAGAGCTGCCAATCGCCTCTTTCTTAGAAATCCAATGGAGTGATGAGAAGTGATTTTCTGTGTTTTCCGTCACTCCCGGGGCACAAACAGAAATTAGCCTGCCCTGGAAGCCCCACCCCTCTCGCATTGCTTGTTTGTTGCAACAGCGGATTCATCCATCCATCACACTTTGCTTAAGCACTCTCTCCTCCTGTTCTTCTTCGGGGTGGGCGAATTAGGCGCATAAATCATTAAGAAAACTGGGATTCCCGTGCGCCCCGGCAAATCGAAGGGAGGACAAAAAAGTGGACTGATTATTTGCGCTCTCTTTAATGAATAATAATTACTCCCCTGCTTTTAATCGCCATTAATAACGTACGACTTCTAACAACCGGTGCGGACTAAGAGCGTCTCTAGTTAAGCCCCTAATGAGGATTCTATCGCGAAAAGCCTTCCTTTGGATTAGGGGCGACCCTTATATTTCTTCCCCAACTGCTGGATGGATCCCTGCCCAATTATTTTCCCCAGAAAAGTTTTTATTTATTTTTTTTCTCCTTTCTCTATTATCCGAACTTTTTCTGCATCATTTTTGCGTTCGAAAACTATTCTTGACCCGATTTATTCTGGATGTTTCTGAACGCATTCCCTTGTTTGTGTGCCGCCTTGAAGTCTGTGCAGTGTGTTTCGTAAATACGAACTATCTCCCTTAGATGAGGGGCAACCATTACTGCAGGGGACCCTTAACGATTAAAAATACCTTTGCTTTTACCTTTCAACAACAGCCTATTAGCCTTATTAAAAGCAAGACTTCATAATAGGGTGGGGGCTGAGTACCACCTCCCTCCCATCCTTCCAATAATACTATTTTTCGGAGGGGGGATTCCTAACTCTAATGCGTCTCTCTGAAACCTAACTTCGATGTTTTTTCATCTTCCTACTAGAAAGTGGCTTCTTATTTTTTTTTCCATCTTAATGGAGGAATGGAAGTGATTCTCTATATTTTGGTAAAGTTTTTGAAGTCTTAGTATCCATATTTTCCTTTTTTTTAAATACCCAGCTTACGCAGTCTGTTCCTTTTTAAATGCTTAAACGTGCTCGCCTCGTACTGAGCTTGTTAACAAAGAGCATTGCCATAATGGGATCGATTTATCCTTGTTTGAATGTTTCCGATTGCTTTTGTTATTTCCAGCGTGTTTCCTAACAAACAGATGTTCTTAGAGCCATTAGTATTTTGATTTTTATTAACTGTTTTTTTTAAATCCTTGTAGACTTTCAGCTTTTAATGTCTCGATTTGAAAAACTTCCAAAGGACAAGTGATGATGTATTTGTTAAAATGGATGCTTTATATTGTTATTGTCTTTCTTGGAATGTTATGACGGATTTGGAGTTATTGAATCGTAGACGTCCATTAACTCACTTATTGCTTTTTTTTTAAATTTCATTTGGCCGAGAAGATTTTGTTTTTAAAACAATATTTTTTACAGCTTATAATCTGAAAATTGATTTGAAGGGGAATTTTAAAACCTTCAAATTGAATTTTAATGAATGCTTTAATTTCCTCTTGTCACTTCTTCGAATCACTTATGTAATGTTTTTTCCTTTGGAAATATTTATTCTTTAGTTGCAAAAAAGATTTCTAGTATACTTTATAGCGTATATTTTCATATTAATGTATAATATTTAATTAAAAAACTAAAATTATTCTTGTTGAAGAAAAATAATATCTAATTAGAATTAATGATTTAAAATCATTTTTTATTTGCAGACGGATCTTTTATTTTTGTCATATTATTTAAGTCGAGTAGGTTTAGTTCAACAGATACAATTTTTAAATTTTGCAACAGTTCTGAATAATCTTTCTAGAACTAAGTAAGACTTGGCCTAATTCTCTCAAATGATTAAAGTACCATTGAGGATAAACTAGACCTTTTGTTATTATAATTTTGAGCTATGTTTTCAATTACACATTTATCTTAAAAATGTGAATAACTTGTTTTAATAATTATCTTTCTAAAGGTACAGTGATAATTTTTGGTCAAAATATAACCTTTTAAATATATATGCGCGTGCAATTCATTTACCATGGAAAATGTTTGCAGTTCAAAATCATATTACATTATATTCAAGAAATTTTCTCTTATTCAAAAAGATCTGATATTTTATCTATACTTTTATGTAGTTCTTAACATGAAGTCATTGAAAAATTATTTTTCTATTGTCAACAAAAATGAAGTTATTTGGAAATTTTAAAGAATGAGTTTAAATGTGCTATTAACTACAATTGGAATGAAAAGCTTTTTACTAATTATTGTAAAATATATTGGGGAAAAAATATTTTTTTACTGTCAAAAGAAGTTTTATATATAATATTAGTAGAAAAGGGAAATCCACTTCTAACTTATGTTTTGTTGGAAGCAAAATTCACCATGTATTTCGGTTATAAAATCGACGGTAGTTGCATGGCCTCTAAACCTGGTATTCTGAACATGGAGCAGTCATTTTTAGTAAAGATTGCTTAGTTTTAGTAATTATTAATGCGTCAGAAGGAACGACCAGAAGGTTCTCCAACGCAAAATTTGTTTTCGGCTGAATGTTTCTAGCATTGTACCTACCATCCGATAGTAGTTTTTTTCTAATAAAATATTCTCAGTTCTGCTAGAAGTCTGTGCCAAAAACTCGATGCAAAGGAAATAAACGTTATTGCGCCCGTGCAATATCAAGACAAGGGAAGAGATATATTTATTGCCTCTGCGGGAACGTAATTTGCCTTGCCTCACTATTGCCCACTGCTATTGAAATAGTCCTGTGCTAAAAGAATCCTGCCTTGCAACCGTTATTGAGGTCATTATGTGTACACAATTCCCCATCTTGTTGGCAATAAAAAAGCTATGTGGGACTTTTTTTTATCCAACTGTGGCAAAGATATATTCGGGAATATCCCAAAAAAGTTTTCCTGATCCACATACACAGTAAAGGAGTTATGTGCTACTGAGTATTGACGAATTTAACTTGGAAATTTGTAAGTTTTGGCGATTATAGTTAGTTTTAAGGGTGCTTGTTTTTGTCCTGTTCCCGGATTCCTGAAACTACTCACGATCGTTGTTTTACGAGTCCGAGAAGAAATATTATCTTTCGATGGCCTCTGTTTATGTGATCATCTTTTGGGTTCCTCGTTGGTGTATGCCACGGGTGTAACTTCATTTCTTTACGTGTGCAAGTACTATATTGTTTGCTCATTTCATACTTAATAATAAAGGTTTCTGAGAAGATTTTTCCTAGTTGGAAAAGGACAGTTTTGTATTAATTAATCAAAAACCAGATGAAGAGAGTTTTTTTGAATTTATTTTCTTACCCATTTATTTTTTGTAAAAACAGAAGAGATTATCAGTACGCACAGTATTGCATTTTTAAGTGGCAATTGTCTTTATAACAAGATTTTTGCTTATTATATAAATATTCTTATTTCGTCCCGCTTGTTAAGAATTCGAGAAATCGCATCGTATTTAAAATTTTCAATGTAGATAAATTATTTAAAATAAGTATCATTACATTTTATATTAACTCTACACACACTTTTCTTAGTTCTTAATTCAATAGGATGTGATGACTCTGTTTTGTATTTCCTTTAAAATGAAAGCAAATGAGTTTTATAGGCATTGAGATAGATGAATTTCAAACTGGTCAATTGAACTTTTAAAGCGTTAGTCGAAATTTTTAATTTTCTGAGGCTATTAACTCTAATACCAGATCTGGATTGGGGTAAGGAATATAACAAGCATCCTAGTAATCGAGCATTAACGATATCCAATTTGCATGGCCTGTCCGAGTGGAGGGTTGGGGTCTGAACTATGAGTTTTGTAATTGGATGCGTCGATTACGCCGGCCTTCTCTCATATTCGAAATTGCAGCACTCTCGTTATTTTACAGCCTTCCCTGCTTAAGAGTAATTCCTCTTTTATTAATTACTCGTTCCAATTAGGAGATAGGGGAGGTCGCAGTTCTTTGCTACGGGATGGATATGGTGTCTGGAGGAATTTCGACACTAAAAAGGCGATGCATGTGTGCTTTCTATTTCGCGCATCTCCCGAAATAACGTAGAGTAACTCCGGGACAACAGCAAACAGATTTCTACTATAATATCCATTTTGCCGTCCAAACCGCGAAATGGTGCCTTGTCTCCCTCTCCACCCTTTTCCAATTTCCCTCCCAGCCATTTCGGTTTATCCCTCTCAGCCAATGAACGCTACGACATTACGGGCAACAATTACTGCCTACATTATACATTAGTAAAGCGCCCCGCCGTGCATGGGGCTTGGCGCTACGGGCAATACTGGTAATGGCCCCGGCCTCTTCCTAATCACAATAACAGCTCGAAACAATTTTGTTAATGGATTAATAAGCCTAAATCACTGCGCAAAGTTTTCCGAGAACCCCTCCTTGGTAAATATATGAATAAAATAAGAGAGAATGTGCGTGTGTATGTGGGGTTCGTGTGCTTTGGCTGTTTGTAACACGTCCAGGCTCCAGAAATCATAGTTTAGAGCTTTTTTTCTTTTATTTTAGAATTTGGCTTAAAAAACTAGAAAAGGTGTGTTCGTGGTTATCAGAAAATTTCAATAAAATGTTTGTAAAGGCTTTAAAATTTATACCATTTTTTGGCTTTAATAATGATTAGATTCTTATTCATTGGGAACTTCCTTCGGTATATGTATAAAATCCCGCCGACCAGTAAGGAAAATGGCGCCAAACATGACGAGTTTCCGCCAATAATAGTAAATTATTTTCTAAATACAATTGGTCACCAGTAAAATGGTATTCACTTAAGGTTTTTAACTTAAATGGCTTTTTATTGTTGTTAAAAGAGTTAGTTACAAAGTATCTTTAGTTTTAGCTATTATTGTCAATAAACTGAGCAACTGTAAAACATTAATATCATCGATTTTTTAAGGGAAATTTTTGTTTTAAATCTCAATTCGAGGACCATGCTAAAACAGTCTAATGTGACGAAATGTTATTAGAATGTATCATATTTTTCAAATATTAAAACATTTTATCTATCAAACTATTAAAAATTCACGATTCATTCATTTTGCTTTTGCTCTTTTTTATTTTAATCTTAAAATTCTGTTCGAAATTTATGGAAAATTAGACGCAAATATGAGACATAGCTTAATCATACATTGTTATCCGCATGAATGGACCGTGCATACAAATTCTAATATCATAGCAGCTGTTTTAGAAGAAAATGAAAAATTAGCGCTCAGTCATATTAGTTTGGTTTCTCTGTATTCACGATTGGAAAAAAAAATCAGAAACTGTTGATAAAAATCTTGCGAAGAAGCGACGTGAATCACTGCGGTATCTTCCCAATTTTCGGACGGAAAGGGAAACTGTCGCCTGCGACAATAGAGTGCTAACGATCATAATAAATGACTTGCTGCGTTCGCTAGCAGATCTGCATCGCATCGTAGCGAAACATTCGATTGTGATGAATAGAATCAGAATTGGGAGGAAGACGGTACGATGAGTGAATGATGGAGAACAGGGGGGAGGTGTAGAGCGGTATTGGAAGTTTTTTCCCTCTCTTCTCTATTTTACTTTAACTTTTATGAATGAATAGTAGATTATTACCAACTTGCCAACCCTTTTGCACTCATACATTTATCAATACACATTACTCTGCTTCTTCTTTTCATTCACCTCATTACGAGCATTTCATACCTTGTAGATGCAGAGAATCGGAGGCGATTGTGGTAAAACGTGCACAGTAAATAAAATTCGATAGCATCCTCTGAAGCAGTTTTTCTTTTTATTTATTTTTTATGGTTGAGGGATATTGCAATGTAATCGGGTATATTTCAAGAATCATCTTTAAAATGAACAAGCTTGTCATTTGTCCCAGCTGAATATAACGTAATGAAACAACTATTATTATTTTTTTTTATAAATTGTTAGTATTAAAGATATTGTTGAAATTATTTTGTGAGCTGCTTTTAGTTTGCTAAAAAGTATATTAAAAACATCTTTGGGAAACAGAAAATACCAAGATTTGGTTTGGTATATGAAAATCATGAAATAATAGTAAAAAAATTCAGTTTGTAATGACATAAAGGCAATAACAAGTAAAAAAAATTCAACAAGTTGTACTCATAACTAGGGCTGATATTTGCAAATATACTACTATTGAATTTAAATTATAATCAAGACGTGTATATTTGAGTACCAGACTTAAGAATAATTTACATCTGCTAGAAAGTCGAGAAAATTATTGTAATTACATTATAATATTAAAAATTCAAATCTTAAAGCAATATATATATATATATATATATATATATATATATATATATATATATATATATATATATATATATATATATATATATATATATATATATATATATATATATATTGATTATGATTATGATGATAACAATCAAATTAGGACTAAACTGACGCATGAATAATTAGTGCTCCATAGCAAAAATCGTTAAATTTTGTTTTGATCGATATCTTATCATTAAATCTGATTATATTTATTTGCATTAATTAGTCCCAATTATTTTAGCATTCTGAGATTTTTTTCTATAGCAATTATTGCAGAAATAAAATGGGAATGTTTTAGAAAACTACATTAATTTTTAGCAATTTGTTGACAATGCATTGATGCGATGTCTATCCTATAGATGTTTCAATTGTATTCAAATTTAAATGGATTATTTATTCGCTATTAGTCTGAAAGAAAGCAAAAGCCTGCGATCTTTATTATATTAAAGAACGAATTAATTTTTTAATGAAACTATGTTTTGCATTTCACACAATCAATATTATTTTCTGTACATAACTATTCATTCCGTACGGTATTTCTGAACTTGTTATCAGTCATAATGTTCTCCTTTATTATTCGCATTTTTTTACAGTGTAAATGTTTGTTATTTATTTGCAAATATTATTATTTAATAATTAATTTTCACTATTACAGTCTCATTAAATTACATTGAAAGATATGAACAACCTCATGGTAAATATGAAGAAGATAACTATTGTCTTTAAATATTTTTTTTCTCATATATGTGGAAATGTCTGACCATGCTGTCGCCTAATATTTCCTAATAGCTCATTTTAAGGTTCCTATAAATAAATAAAAGGGTTCAATACGTGCATATAAACAGATTGTCTCTGCTTATTCAAAAGGAAAGGGAACAAAAGCAGTGTCTACGCTAACAATGAATTCTCTAACAAGCTCAGCTCCCTTGTATTATTTTTAGATCTGTAGGATATATTGAGCCGAAGTCCGAATAACGTTGCAGGTTATACAGAAGAGCGTCTCTGAATCGTTGCCAAGGCTACAATCGCCAATACATGAATCTAGCTTAGCTGTCATATTTTTTTCTTTTTTTAGGAAAGCGCACTGAAAAATCGCCATTTGGCGCCGTAGGTCAGCATTTAGAAATTGGTCGGAAAAATTGTCTCTACTGTGGAAATCAAACGTGATATTTGTTATCTATTTTCAATCGAAAGGAAATATATATCATTTGAATACGTTTTAAATGCTTAATTACTTGTGAAATTTTTCACCGATTAATTATATTTCACCCATTTTTATTATGATTTTTTTATAAAGAAAAATTTAAAAAAAATAATTTTATTTTAAATCTTCCCAATATTTGTAAGACTATGAATTCAAACGCATTTTAAAATAATATTTTATTTATTAAAAAGTTTTATCAATGTAAATTGTGTTGTTTAAAATCTTTTTACGCGATTCTTCTTTCTGTTTGAAATTATCTTTGATTTAATGTTCAATATTACCTAACTTAAAAATAGGGAAAAAACGGCGCTTCCGATAAAATTTCAAATTGAATCCAATGAAAGATGCGTTGAAAATGAATGATCTGAAAAAGACGGTATTTGTCATTGTTCCGGACTACTCTTCAATCTTTTCTCGGCTGTTAGTCACTATCCACTTAGTTGAAATCGCTGTTATCCATCTTGCAAGAGAATAAGCGTATCGTCGTTTGACAGTTATTTAATCTCCAGGCGCGCAGCCGCCAAATAATGTCGCCAAAGAAGGGTTAAAGCACCGTAGAGTAGCCCCGTGGAAATATAGGGAAGCTCGGACATCTGGCTCCCGTTTCCATAGCAACCTATCAATACACAGAGCTGTAATTGAAGGAAAGGGGGCCCTATTATTATCTGTCAGAGAGGGTTCTTAGCGGAGTGGGCTGCCGCGTTTGTTTCTTGCAAATGCAATCGCAGCGTCGACTGCGGGCCGCATATAATGGGGCTGCTGCCTCGACGGAAAAAAAGAAAAAGAAATACCGTTGTTAGAACTTGTATACCGGAGTGGGGACCCGAGAGCGGTAGTGGCCTAAGACCAAAATATACGGGAGGTATTTTTGCAAATATTTATGGAAGGCATGACACAAAATGCGTAATATATAATGGGCCATTAAATATTTTTAATAATGGACGAGGTAAACTCTAAGTGGGTCATATATTTGTTTATGTAGTCTTATGATTATCACACAATACGTACACATATAAATTTACATTTATTTTCATTTACTCTTGATAAAAAGCTTACTAATTCTATCACAAGAAATAATTAGTATCAGCATAAAATTATTAACTTGAAAATTAATATTTTTACGTCATTTATATAATTCGCCAACTTCAAATATTTGGCGATTATATCAGAGTTTAAACGTTTATTCATTAGATACTTATTCATTTATCTATTATTATTATTCACTTATCATTTATTTGACACGTGATTTTACTTTTATGAATTAAAAAAATCTGCTTGTTTTTAAACATTTAAAACTATATTTTAATCTAAATATATGTTAATTTCGTGTATATATATATTGCAGCAGTAACGTTAATTTGCAGTACTCTAAAGATTTTTTTCTAACAATTGTTTGAAATGGGATTATATATGATATTAAATATTTATTTTTCAAAATATAATAATTTTTTCTTCTAACATAAGGAGTCATTTTAGTCACAAATTTAAATATTCAGCATACGCATTTTCATTTATGATGAAATATTAGGTTTATGTTCTTTTAAGCCTTCAAAAATGTATTAAGAATTGGTATTTTTATGACATATATTAAATCAAAGAAAATATTTCCACTATACGTCTAAATTTAAAAATACTATATGAAATTAATTGAATAACCATGTGTTTGGTTTTAAGTTATATTTATTTACTGAATTTCTGTAATATATTTGAAAAATGTTTTCTTTTTATCTTCTATATATATATATATATATATATATATATATATATATATATATATATATATATATATATATATATATATATATATATATATATATATATAAACTAAATTATTTTTTATTTCTACTCTCTTATGATTTTTCAATCATAATAGCTTCATTTTTATCATTTTTGTAAAAAAATTATATTTTATTAATTTGTAAAGATATTCAAAAAGTATTTTGATTCAAATTTAAAAAACTTATATGTAATGAATTAAAAATGAAACGATTTCTTTTCTGTTTGTACCGTAATTTACTGTAATAACCTATGATTATTTTCATGCACATTAGCAAATATATTTCTTATTATTCTACGTGAACCAAATAAGTTAAGACTCGCTTTTCTGTGAGTGCTTATTCAGCTTTTATTAATTCCGAATTACTAATAACCCAGCTAATCTCACGTTGAGGTATGAATCGAGTTAACAAACTGTTTAACTAAACACTAACCATTGAATCGTACAGTGACTTTCATTTAGAATATAAGAAACACGTAAATAAATGATTGTGCCATAACCACTTTATTTGTAGTCAATTTAAAATTTAAAAATGAATTTTCGATCGAATTATATATTTATAGTATGTAAATTTTTCTATTGTTAACCTTCAGTTAAATTAACATTTATGTTTTGAATGAATTGAAAAAAAGGAAAAATTTTTCTTCATTAATTAAACAAAGAAATTCATAAGCAGTTCTCTTAAAATGCTTTCACAAATTGTCTATTATTTCAATCATTGACCAATGATAAACGGCTTTATTTCTTTGAGTCGTTATCAACCTCCCGCTGTTTTAATCAAAACGCTTCATAGACAGACGTTTTGACTATTCATGTAATCAACCTTTTACCCTTTCCTCTCAAATATTAAAGAAAAAAAAAGAATGGGGGGAGGGGGTTGAGAAAATCCGGCTTTGCTGACTTAACTCGTTTTTCTTCTAAGAACTTCGATATATTTTATTGGAAGGAAAAAGAGAGGGGAAAAAATATATTTTCTATATATGTATTCTTTTTTTTTTTTTGGGATTGTTTGGTTTCTAAGCAATTATTGAGGTTGCAGATTTTTCGATTTTTCCTTCTCCTTAGTTTCCCTGCACTTCTTTTGCGTCTCTTTCGGATGCAGCGCTGTGTTAGCCCCTTGCTCACCTTGCGTAATGACCAATTACTGAGAATGTGCGGAGAAAGATACGGAAATAGACTTGTCAAAAACATTTTTTTTTTCAAAAAAAAAATAAATAAAAAAAGTCTCTTCGAAAGATGGAGAAGTGTATCATCCTTTTAACGTAATTGCTTCTTTTTTTTCCCATATATATATTTTTTAAATCTTCCGATTATTTATTTCTACTTGAGTTGAAAGAATTTTTATACCCAAAGTTGAGATTTGGTTTGATACTGTTTGCTTTTTTAATTCTGTAAATCTAATCTTTGTTAAGCGAAAAGAAATTAGGCTGTAATTTTTTTTTTAAATACGAATTTTATCTTTCCATTCTTGTTTGTTTTTGTTCAGTTCTACTTAAAAGACTTGTAAAAGTGATTGCCCGTAATTAGGGAAATTCATAATTGTTTTTTTTTCTTTATAATTTGATGATACCGTGTTTAGTATCTTCATTTTAACACAGCCACGATGTTTAAAATATTTGATATCAATATAAATATTTGAGTTTTAAAATGATTTATTTCGAATTAATTTTTTAAGTTTCTTGAACTTTTAATTCTTTAACATTTTAGAAAGTTTGTAAAGGAAAAAGATGATTTTTTTCTCTATTATTTGATACTCTTATGTTTTTAAAAAATTATAATTTTTTGAATGAGGATTATTAATTTAGAAATTTTGTTTTTAATTTTTTGCAGGATTATTTTTAACCATTTTATTTTATTAAATTTCTTTTTTTTATTTAATTCCACTTTTAAAGGTTGTTTCTGGTTATATATCATTATTTATAATTTAGTATAATGAAAAATACATTGTAAATTATCTACTTAAACGTATATAAATATATATATAAGTAAAATATCTTCTAAATATACATATGATAATTTACTGGTTTTTTATGTTAATGCACGTTGCAGAAAAAATGAAACTATATTTCTCCTTTCTCATTATAAGTTACAAAAGAAATTTAAAAACATCGTTGTGAGAATCACTGTGTGGTTTGAGACTTAGAACTTCAAAGGGAACATTTTTAGAGTGATGCAGTTTTATTTTAAGAAAAGTTATTCAAAAATCCCTACATATTATTAGGCACTTTTAAAGTAATAAATAAAAAAATAATAAAAATGAAGCGAGGGAAATTTACAGAGAACATTTAATGCTTTTTCAATACAAAAGGTGTTTGTCTTACCGTGGAGTAGTATCACCTTGTTTCTTAGATGTGGAAAAATATGTGTTCAATACCATATATTATTAAGGAAGTAGATGTTGCGTTTCTTCTTTTGACATTCTCTTTCGTTGAGGAGGCTATTGAGAAAATTTTCTTGGTTTCTTCCTTTGCAATACCTTGATATTTCAGCGATATACTGCTGTTAATGCTATTCGATGTCTTAATCCTAGCATGTTTTTTTTTTTAAATATAGACCTAAAATATCTATCATCCAAAGATGAAACTTTATGATTTTTTCTTTTCGCACAAAAATTCCTTAACGTCACGAGTATTTCTGTAAACTTTCATACCATCCTGCCGAATTTTATTATTATTATTTTAGACTTATTTGAAATCGTTATTTTATTTGTAATAATTCCATATGTATTAATATCTGAGAATTTTATGTCATCAGAAACAGAACAAAATCGTTTTTGTTCATATCTGTTCTCAGAACAGTTTATCCAAATCCAATTTTGTCTGTGAATTGACAAAAAATTCTATATTGAAATAGTATTTAATTTTTAAAATTGTAGTTATAGTAATATTAAAATTATATTAGCTAGTTTATCTACATTTATTCTATAATATTTCACATATTACATTGTACAGTTATTTTCTTAATTAAAGTTTTCATAAATTTCTCATATGAATATCTTGTACTTTTTGACTTTTACGCATCGTGGTCAATCAAATGAAACCAGTGCAAAACGAATTCAATGATTGTTAAACTATAGGATCATGGACTTCAATAAAGCTTGGTGTGAACTAATAATCATGGGCACGCGTTTTCCAGTCCTAATCCTTTTTTTACTTCGCCGTCCAACTGGTTACGAAGTAACGAAGCATGCCCACACGCGCAGTTGCGGTGTGTTTACGCTGGCGTCCGGAGGTGGGCGATAAATATTTACCTCTGGACGGTCCATTAGCAAGATTACGTCTGCAGATATCGAAAAGCACTTGAGGACATTACGCCGCTCCGCCAAGCCCACTTAGTAGCGTCACGCCAACACATTCTTCTACATTAAAAGATTAAAGGCATACATCTCTATATGTACACGATCGAGGAACCCATTTACTAAATAGTAAAAGATTAGAGCCGGGGCGCAATCAGAGCCATTTAATAAATACAGAAAGCAATAAGTAAAGTGAAGCTCTGCTACGATATTTTAATGGACTCTCGATGCCGTAATCGGCGAAGTGTTTCTTTCCTTTTTATTCTTTCTTTCTATTTTTTAACCCCCGTATATATATATTCTTTCTTTTCGAATTCGCGTGTCCGGACCTTGCCGTGCCGGATACGCGGATTTGGCAGGGGGGAGGAAGAGGAAGTTGGAGGGAGGGAAGCTTTTAAAAACCATTGCAAAATGGATACGCGCAGACAGTTCGAAGGATACTGGGGAGTGAAAAAGGTTTTTGTTGCATATGAGGATAAGCGAGTCCCATTGTTTAAATAGGAAAAGGGGGTGTACCGGAGAAATATGGGGGGATGGAGTGGCTGAGTGAAAGGTACATTATTCCTCGGCACTTTACAGATATTGAGATTGGAGAAGAAACACACACGAATTGCTTAAAAGCCGTCTGCGGTATAATAAGTAAGATAGGAAATGGATGGTTGCCGAGTGCTGCACTTGAAAGCGGGGGCAGGGCCACCCTCAATGCACTCTTTCTCCATTTAGTTTAACAGTGCGTCGCTGAAAATATTAATTTGATAGATCTTTACTCCATAGGGAGGGGATAATAGTTAATCTATTAAATATATCTCAATGCTTTTTGGTTGTATTCAATATTGTTTTTTGTATATATTTGACATTTATTAAGAAATATTTAAAAAAAAACAATTTTTAATTTTTACAGTCTATTTAAAGTTTTGAATAGATAATACCGGTGAAAACTTATTATTCATGTTTATATTTAGGCGCGTATGATGTTATATTTATTTAGAGAAGTATGTGTGCTAGTTTTTTAGTTTATGAAACTATGATTTTATAAATTATTTCTTGCGAAACATTGCATTATTTATGAAAAAAAAATATTTTTAACTTCTTATTTTTATAACTTGTCTGTTAAAATATAATGTTTTTGTTAGTCATCCATTCCAATGTAATTATTACTCTACAACATTTCAGAAATGAAAAAGTGTTTTTGGATATACAGAACTTATTCATGCGTGTAAAATACAATTCGTAGCAGCACATAGCACTTGTATAAAATCGCCGAATTGCATGTCGATAGGTTTGCACTTTGGTCATTGGTTCAACTCTGCGTGGGAGCGATTCCCACGTCGGCTGTGGAGGTTCGTGATGATTTGGAATATCTTTGAAACTAACACAAAAAATAGGATTTTATATATAAATTCTAAATAATAAAATGTTTTAAACCATTTGATTGACAAAAAAGTTTTGGAAAACGCTTTTTTCTAATGCCCGGCTACTAGGATTTTCTACTTTCAGCACTACACAGGCCGGAGTACACGGTATATTACACGGCACCTTATGTAGTGGGGGGTGCACCCAATGGGCGTGTCTCACAGACCCCGAAAGTAGGTGAGTCTTTGTAATTTAGAAGCGGGTACTAAGCGTAGGACACCTATACTTAGCCTACCACCCCTGAAGTATCATTTAGTACGAAAGAGGTATTAGTGGAGATGACGGATCTTCTGTTGGATCGGAATTAGAACACACTACTTCCCGATAACGAATGCTATAAACAACCAAGCTATCATTGTTCTCTAAATGTAAGAAAGAAATTCGATTTTATTAAATCTGAGTAAAGTTGTTTTGATATTAATATCTTTCGCTAAATCTTTAAAAGATTAAAAAGGCATGCTAGAAGGAAAATTAATTATCATCAATAAAATAAAACGTATGATTTGCTGTAAGACTAACAAGTCTGAAAACCAGTGACCTTGATACAGCATTTGATGCCGCACAAAGAGTAATCATCGGCGGCACGCGACTACGTCCTAAAATGAAAGTTATTGCCCGCGTGCGACCCTTCTTTAAACCACTGTCACCCCCAGCCGTAACGTAATATTACGTCAAGAGGCCGTGTGGATTATACAAAAGCGAGGGCGGCGAAGGCGCGACCGTATTTAATTTGAACCTCTGCCGTAAAGTCGCCGGAGAATGTTGATTAAAAAGTTCGAAGGCAGACTCCTTTTTTTCTTCCCCGACCAATACACTTTTTCCCCCAGTCATAATTGTCGTTTGGCGCTCCTCCGCACACAGAATTATACAGAAATGAAGGAAAAGCTGCGAGAAAACTTGGCGAAAAAATAAAAAATTCGAAACCAGGCTCTTTTAGTCGTTTGGGTGTGGCAACGGTACGTGTGTTGCCACCATCGCAATAATAGAAAAGAACGTTAATAAAATGTGGGAAAAGGGAGGTGGGGGGAGTGAGATTTGGAAGCCTGAGAAATAATAATTCCGCACATCACCTCAATTTCATTTCCGTTTTTCCGACATTTTTTTTTTCATTTCCCTCTTTTTGTTTCCTTTTTTGGACTGTTTTTATTTTAGCCACAATAGCAATTAACCCGGTTTCGTCTCTCTGTGTGTGTATGTGTGTGTGGGGTTATTAAGCGTAATTAAATCCGCAGCGTTTCAAGCGACCGACGCGGAATAACAATGATATTATCGTTATTACTTCAGCGTAATAACTTTCACAATGTGATTTTTTTATTATTATTATTGTCATGATTATTTAATCTTTCTAGTTTTGTTATTAATATATTTTTTCTTTTTAATTTTTGTTATCCGATACGGATTGGCAGAGTATTCGAAATGAATTATTCCAGCGGTTATATTTTTATTGATCCGTAAACACAAAATTAATTGCATTTTTCCTAATAAGATTTAGAAGTAAATTATGACTTGTGTGTTTGATTCATGAGGAAGCAGAAATCGATTTTTTCTGAGCCGACTCCTTTTTCATTCTCTTAAATAGAAGATTAATTAGAATCTAAAGAATTGTAATTGAATTACTTAAGTAATTAAACATTAATTATATTATACGCCTGTGGTGATTCGGTATGATTTTTTCTGCAATGATTATAAATTCAATATGCAAATATTTAAAGTAAAACATTGCTTAAGTACTCCACCATCTATTATGATGTTATGAATTAGTCGTAGCACAATCTCATACTTACAAATCTTAGTTGGTATGCAAATTTTGTCCGAATTATGCTTTTATTGATAAAGTGTGTCGAATAAGATTTTTAGATTATCCTAGATTTTAAAACAATTTGTAATTACTTGGTGCATTTTCTTGTTGTAACAGCTTACCTTCAAGGAGGTCCACATGAATTAACTAGGCTGGTCCATTTTGTGTAGAAAATTTCCTGTTTGGGCATTTTTCAAGCTACCATGTGTTCTCGTGCTTTAGCTGTCTTTTATTAAAGTTTTTCCAATATTTATCATGTTGTTAATTGAATAATCAGTGTTATGGCTTTATATTCATGAGTTCGTGAATGGGTATTTGTGATGGTGGCTCCAACTGGTGGTTTGAGTCGAATGATTCTCAGTTTGCGAAAACTGAATGGTGAGTGACTATATAAAAATGGATATACTTCATTCAAATTCAAACACAAGCTGTAATAAATATGAATCATGATTTTTTTTATATGAGCGACTGCATAAGGAAATACTGATTTATTTAAAATATTTTTGTTTTGTGATATTCTTTTGCTTTAAGCACTAATACTTAATGATATTTAAGATTATTTTTTAAATTAATGCTATGCACAATATAATATTATTTACTGAATTATAAAACTATATTCCTGGTCTTCGTGAAATATATAGCTTTGGATTAATAAATATATTGCAATATAAGCACTGTGTTTTACGTTATTCTGTAACTTTTTATAATTAACTATTTGTTATTTATAAATGTGAAAGTTGAGCTTCATTGATTGTTAAAGTGTAATTTGCCCATCTTTTTGAAAATCAACTGCATATTTAACCAAGAAGTAATCACGGAATATTTCATTTCCATTAAGTAAATTACGAAAGTGTTTTTATTCCTGCCCTAAAATAACTGGTGCCGGTGGAGATTAAACTCGTGGTCAGCAAACAGAAGTCAAATGGAAGTGCACACTGGCTGAATAAATATGGAAAAAGGAGTCTTCAATGGGCGCATTGTCCTGGTCAGACAGCGCAATCCTTTTAGGAACTGGCCATTACCGATGGAGCCAATTGAAAGTGTTTACATTTTCGGCGGGGTGGTCGAAAAAGCCGACGGACCGAGTTTCCCGTATGACGAGTCCATTAAGGTAAGTGCTGAAAGCTGTAAAACTTTCAGCAGCTGCTGCATTTTACTAAAATCTAAATTGGATGGAATGTACTGTTATGTTTCTTTACACTGGTCAGCCATTAGTAAATCGAAGTTAGGAATGAATTTTTGTTTCAAAAAATATTCTATTTTGAATCGTGACCTCCATGATTAACTCTATTGTCTTGATTACATTTGTAGGTATTATTTCTGTTTGATGACGCGATGTCAATCGGCAAGTGGATTCGTCAGAAATTTTAAAATTTTGATCACAATCAATAATGTTTCAAGTGAAAGTATTTAATAATTATGTTGTGTTAATTATGCAGAATTCATTATCATCGATGTAAAAATTATTATTATTTTAATAAAAATAGATACTATAGAATTCATGTCTTAACAAATCTTGAGACAATATCTATACTACTTACAAAATTTTTATTAAATTTTATTTTGTTAACCGACATTAGACTATGTTTGATGGTAGGTTTTAGAACTTTAAATAAAAAAAATTAAAAAAAAAAATACACCGTGAAAGTCTCAATGCCACTTCAAAAATTTTAAAATATACCTTTTGAATCGATGACTTTTCATAAAATTTTAGTCCATGTTCATATATTATCATGGGCAACTTTCAAACACGCATTTACTTACATAAGTATATTTATTGTAAAGTTCACCATGTGCTAGTCTCTTTCTGGAGTCAATCTTCTAAATGTGAACTAGTAGTATGGAGCCATTGGTGTTGGGGGTTTAAATTTTCTGGAAGCGAATTTCGGAATTAGTTTTTAAAGTTTTCCTGGCATTTTACCTTGCCACTCACGAATACACTTCATTATCAACGGTGAAACCTTCTCCAAAAATGCAAATATTCAAATAACATGCTATAGCCTACTGTATTAGGTTATTTTCTATGCCACATCAAATTAAATGTGCTATATCAATAGCGGGGAACCTGAAATTTTTTGTTGATTGCTGTGTTTCTGAAAATATAAATTATTGTAAAATATTCAACGAAATTAAAAGTGTCCCATTATCATTGGAAATATTATAGAATTGTTTCTTACTGCATAAAAAATAATAACTTCGAATTACTGTGAATGCGTAAAAGTTTGATTTTACTTCGTTTATCTCTCTCAACGATCATTTTTTGCTTATGAAGATCGTTGAGAGAGATAAACGAAGAAAACGAGGGAGAGATATGAGAAGATAAACGAGGTTTATTAGGCTGGGATTTTCATTGAGTTTAATGTAGATTCCAAACCACTGCTAACATCCAAACTTGAGGTGGGAATCGAACACACGAATATTGAACTGTTGCCATCTCGGCACGAAATAGAAGAAGATATGTGACTATTATTTTCTGCTGAATTGTAATTAATAAATTTATAGTCTTATGATAGCCCCAATTTTTAAATAAAGACTTGTAATAACATTGATATTTACTAAACTATTAATTTTAAAAAGAAACTGGAAATTTTTCGAATTATAAAAAGAAATTGTGAAGCATGGAGCCTAATTACTTGCCGATTATATTCATCTCGCGATCCATCTTGATCGTTAAGCACCTATTCTCGCTCCAGAGGCATCTAAATTAAGCTATAGATAATTCGATTAATCGATTACCTGATATAAGTAATCGCTGTCGGCACATTCTCGTCACACTTCTCCAAACTTAGGTGTACCTTCGAAATATATTTTTTTTTTGTTTATTTCTAATTTCGTAAATATTTCTTTTTTTTCTTCCCCTTTATATCCGAATGGTTCAATCACTCGCGAGTGGCTGATGCCATTGTTTTCTTTCACATATAGCATTTATGATTAATTTTCTTTTTTTTCTTATTTCAAATCTCGCGCCGCCCTTTCGATGCCTTATCTGCTTTCTCTGCAAGCGGTTAATCTTTTATTTTGTCACTGTTTCTATAGACCTCATTATTTCCTTGTGACCTCTAGGGTGTTTTATAATTGAATGAGAAAAGGGGGAGTGTCTATAATTGCCACGAGCTAAAAATATCATTATCGGTTATAGTCAGCGCTTTTATATCTCCCAAATTGAGCCGTGGATGCCTATCTATCGGCTTTGAACACAATCATAATAATATCCTCGGACCCCTTTCTGTTTTTAATTCCGACGAGAAAATGTTATTATCCTCTGCAAATGGAATTTAAGATTGACTATCAGCGAATTCAAAAGTAATTTTCTTCCGGGCCTCAATTTTTAATGGAATCTGATATCATCGATTTGTAACTCATTTTCTTCGTTTTCCACCACCCCCATCTTATAATTGTTTTTTTCCCCTTTTTTTCACGGACAATTGTCTTATTTTTCTGATGAGTCCGTCTTACTTGACAATTGTTATGTTTTTGCCCTTTTTAAGTGTTTATATTGGCCGTATTGAGGAGGTGGAAATATTGAGTGAAGATTTGTTATAACATGAATTGTAATTTAAAATGTGTAGCAGGTGTTATGAAATCGTATCAACGAATGAAGTTTTTTTTTTTATAAGATTTTTTCTGTTTGTTATTTGGGAAGATGATTTTTGAAAAGTTATTTTATACTTTCGGCTTGTTTCGTGTTTGTTATTTCATTAAGACTTTTGATTTAGAGAAATTACGAACCAATGCCCATACCGCACTCGAGACGGAATCAAACCCGTGAACTGTTAATCTAAACTAAAGGTCTTTATAAAGATTTAAAGTGGTTGTGAATATTTCTACGTTAATTTGTCCAGGACCTAAGTAAATTACGAACCTCTGCAAAAACTGCTTAAAGTTAATGTGTTTGGAATGCTCCCCTATCATCAAGCACTGCATAATGTTGAGCCACGGTACAAGGTCACTTCTGAGCTGGAATTCTCCTCTCCACATCCAAGTCCCACCAGCAGAAGACAGAATTCCAGAAAACAAGTGAGGGAAAATGTGACCACCCTACTAGTCACTGAACGGCCGATGTTTACTTTGCTGATTTCACGGAAAGAGGCGTGAAATTACTGGGCCATTGGAGCCGCTCGCACTTGAGTTAAGAATCAAACCTATGAACAGGTAGGTGAAAACTAAAGATGATGGTCGAAATTAAGAAAATATATAAAAATAATTTATATAATAAGTATAATCATTTATATAATAAGTATCATTTATATATAAGTATTTATATAATAAGTATACCCGTTTATATAATAAGTTTAAAATTCTATATATTCTGATACCAACGGTTTTAATGTAAACTCAGAATTAATCACTACATATATCTACACTCGAAGTGAGACTCAAACTTACAAACTGTTACGGGAAACCCAAAGATACTTTTTAAAATTATTTCTAATTAGTATCCTGATTTATTTTAAACTAATTCAAAGAAAAATAAAATTGTTCTCTCTCTCTCTCTCTCTGTCATCTCCATAATTTTTTTAAATATTTTTTATTCCAGTAAAAAAATTTTTATTTCAGGCAGTTCTATTCCCGCCAAAACTGATTCTGGAAAAAAAAATCTACAGTTTAAATTTTAATTACTTTCCCCTTTAATATTCGTACTATTAATATTTTAAAATCCTTCCAAACTTTTGGAAAAGTATTAAAAAACCAGCCATGACATGAATTTTGTGCCAACAAAGTACTAATTTATAGAAAAAATATAAATGTTGTTTCATCTTCACTAATTAATGATTGCTTGCTTCTTGATTGATCGGAATCGATATCTGCTTAGCATTCATCTCACAGTTTGAAAAAAAATTACTATTTAATTTTACTCTGATTTTATTAAAACTGAGTGTAATTTTTCGCATCATTTAATAATTACAAATATTGTTTTTTCCCCTTCAGCGAAACCTACTTTCCTGAAGAAATACTTTGATGAATGCGAGCGATTGAGCTTGGAATTATAATTACATGAGTTAATTAAATTTAGTAAACAGATTATTTGTTTCGGAATGGTTCCCCTCTCCAAATGACGTTTCCTAATTAAATTTCTCAAACATATCCTAGTTCACGATTTTCTTTCTGAAGTTAGTAATAGACTATCCTTAAATGAAAAAACTTTTTTGGGATTTGATTTGATTTGTTATATATCGCTCGAAGCATTTTCTTGGACTATTTATTATTTTTTTTTTCCTTTTTTAAATATCAATCATTTTGTTTAATTTTACTTTGGTTTTCATTTATTTATTTAATTTTTGGTATAAATTTGAAAAATCCTATTATATGCTTACATGGTAAGTAAATGTTTTTTATCATTAAAAATGACTGACATGGGAAAAATTATTGTGAGTAGTTATTTCTTAATGTTGTAGTTCCCCCCTTCCTTAATATGATGATTTGGAAATAATTTAGTTTTAGAGGGATAGTAATTTTTTCTTATTTTTATGTGGATAAATTTGAAGAAATATCTCCCTGTACTATACCATTTGGTTCTGTAGCAATGTTATGGGTTATATCAATATATAAATAGGTTAATTTTCACAATCAAGTCCTGCATAAAATTTGATAGCCGAATTATGGTTTCCGCTTTGGTACCACTTAAGCAATTTGCTAGTTCGAATCCCTCATCAGGCTTGGATATTTACCGTGATTCAAAGTCTACTTTAAACAATAGGTCTCTGATTAGCCATTCATAGGTTAACAAACCAGTGACCTTTGTAAAATTGTATCGTTCTCAAATGATGAGGTGGGAGGTGTGTGTCACCTTCTTTTTCACACCACACCAGTCTCTATTTTTTAAATCTTTTAATTACGATAGTTTTTATTAGATTTGTGGTAAGAAAATTTTTGAAGGATATCACCAACAGTTACATAAATCACTGTAGAATATTTAGAAAATTTATTAAATTGATTTTTTTCTAGCTCTTCCTTAATCTTTTTCGAATTGGTGTCTGTGTAGTCATTACATTGTAAATGATACAATTTTTAATGCATTTAAAATATACTTTTCCTATTTTTTAAGTGATTTTTATTCGTTTAAGTGAGTTTTTATCTAGTCAGCCCGCGTAAACTTTTATAAATGAAATATGCCATGTGTTTACTTATATGGGAACATAAATTGTGTCTGACTGGCTATTAGTTCTATGTATGTACTCGGAAAAAAGTCAGACGAGTTCTCGAAAAATATAAAGAAGGGGGACCGCATTTTTGGCTCCTATTTTTAGAATTTAGCATCTGCCAAAGGACCTAACACTACAATGATTAATGAGAATTCATTTCTGAACTCCCAACTAGTGCGGAATGTTACATTGACTTGTAGAAAGAACAATAATTTATTATAAAGTGGTTCGTTAACTTAAAGAGTGAAAATGTTTTTTTAAATATCATATGATGTAATGTTTTTGAGAAATCCTCTACTAAAAATCTCGGTAATATCTTTTTTCAATGAATTTTTTTCTAATGACCGGCTACCCTTAGGATTTAATCCTATTCTCCTATACAAGGGATGCCGAGTTGGCAGCCGAATCGTTAGCGCTCTTGCCTTCGGTTCAACAGTTTGTGGGTTCGAATCCCGCCTTGGGCATGGATGTTTGTAGTGGTTCGGAATCCACTTTAAACCGTAGGTCCTGGTCTAATTAGCCCTCGTATGCAAAAAAATGACCGTTGAGCGACAAACAAACAAACCTATACAAGGGATGAAGTTGATGGCATCTTTATATAGTGGGGCATCCAGATATGCCATCTTCGCCACGAAAATGAAAGAATAAAGAAACACTCACACGGAGAGAAAGGAATATCCATACTTGAACAAGGATTCGAAGTTAGAGAAACCAACCACTCCACCATCGGTCGTCTCAATGAATTAGTCATTTTTCTATTATATGGATAAAATTTGTGATAAAAATTGTATCGGAACTTATTATTGAATGGTTAATTCGCTTATCTTCTGTTCACACTAGTTCACGAGTTCGACTCCATCTGTAGAGAAGTTTTCGTGTGGAAAAGTGATTTTAAATCTATCTTCCTTATAGATCAAACAAACTAACATTAATGATGATACTTTAATTTATTTATTTCATAGTTGTATTTATTTTTTCATCCTATTTATTTTTAACTATATATCTATGAGTAAAATCAAGATAATACTGATAAATCATAAGAATTATGCCAAAACTATCAGAGTAAATAAACACACAAAACACACACATTTCGTCATTTTTTATTTCCCCCTTTTCGTAAACCATAACTATTCAATGTACTATTGAAAGAATCGATACGGTTGTGATTACGCTTCTTAAAATATTATTGAAATAGACTTAGCAAACGATATTTTGACAAACGCAATCAACCACATGTTTGAAGGTGTTCTTTCCTTTGCTTCCTTGGCGAGAATTTCTCTAATTTTGGCATCTGTCGCGACAAATCGTCTGTTCCCTTAATATAATCATCGTACCTTGTCATTTTTTTCCTGGGAGTTTTTGCAAGAGAAGGAAAAGGAAAAAAATCGATCTTCCCAGTTGATTGTGACGACACTGGAGGGAGGGAGCGAGGGCTGCTGATTGATTGTGGAAGTGGGGTAGGAAAGGGGACTCTAATGAGGCGGCCCTTAATCCTTGAGTCTCTTTTGTGTGAAGTGCACCACATCGTTAACCGTCTTATTGTAATCAGTGGGGACCCCTCTGTTCCAATGCTCTATTTATTAGCAGATTACAACTCCGTTTTCTCGCACCTGCCCTCTCTTTTTTTCCTCCTCTCCAATACTCATATTTTTTTCTGCTCATTTTTCTGTGTGAAATTCTGTCTGATAATGTCTAAAGCTAAGAATGAAGGTGCAGAAAATCAAAATAAATATCGTGTACAACCATAATATTGGTAAAGTTATAATAATATGGAAAGTTATAATATGGTACTTTTATAAAATTTTTCGTGTTGTCCCAACTCGCGCCACATCATTAAGTCGTTTCATATTCTAATACAAAGGTACTGAAATTCATTATTTTAACAATAACAAAAAATTATTTTAAAGGGAAAATTATTAGAACACTACATTTGATTGATGACCATTTATTCTATTCTGTTATTCCTACATTTTTTTTTATTTTTATAAATTTTATGTTGTAAAAATTATTAAATATTTATTAGAATTGACTTCTTGCTAAACAAAAAGAAAACTGCCTTATCAAAGTGAACAAATATATAATTAGAAAACATATGCTAATATATTTATTAGAATTAACATCTTATTAAATAAAAAAAATTATCAAGTGAACAAATATATAATTTGAAAACTACATACTAATATATTTTTTTAATTGTTGGCGAAAGATCGGTTATAAATCACTTGTTTTCTGTGCCATTTTGTACAAGTACCCAAACTTCATTTGGTTGTCATATATACATCCCATATATAACAAAGTTATATAGGATATTTAACTGAAACTTGTCGTTTTCTTTCAACGAATAAATTACTCAAATTAATTGAGTGGTGTTTCAACGGTTTGATTGCATCTTTTATTTCTGGTAGACTCGCTTACCAAGCATTAAAAATGTCATCCACTGTCTGAAACTAATTTAGTGACTTCTTGCTCTAATCTGGTATCTGAATGGTGAGTTATGTGTCCTTAGTTTAGCAGTTTGCAGATTTGATTCCTAATTCGAGCGTGCATGTCTCTAGTATTTCAGAATCTACTTTAGACTGTGATTTTATTTATCTCTCTTTACGGTATTATCACGACTTATTTACTTTAATGTCAAAATTAGCGTAGATTCCGGTGCTGATTATAAGGTATTGAAGTTTTATGGAAACATATTTAAAGTTTAAATTAACATACAAAATTTGAATGGTATGACCTGTGGCATAAAATGTATTGGAAATCACTTCCCGATCATAGCTTCATATTCTGTTGAGGAATATAAATAGAACTTTTCTCGCCTGCAAATAATTTTGTTTTAAGTTGTTTATTTTTCCACTTCGACGTAAAAAATATTTCAACTGTCAATCTTTTTATTCTTGTTCGAAGAAGCTATAAACGCCCTTTTGTAAATGGCATGAAAATAGGTCAATTTTAATCTATCCGAATATAATGTAAACTTTATTTTTATTGCGATTTTTTTAAAATTAATGTGCAGCAAGTGAAATTGTTCATTTATTCTGTAAAGAAGTCTCATATGTACATATTTTTATAATATGTCTAAAATGCTTGGATATTACCAAATGAATTTATTTATAGGATCAAACATGTATGGCTTATCGGTGTTTTGTTTTTGAAAACATTTTCTGCAGATAATCTTGTTTGGGTATTTTTTATTCTTTGCATGCGAAATAGTTTTCGGGATCTCGGAACAAATTTCTAGTTTGTAGCGGGCGGCATAATGAAATATTCAATTTAAGCCATCGACTGCAAAAGGCCTTCGCTTGTGTGTCAAAAATCCCCTACAAGGATTTTTTTTCAACCGTGTAGTTCCTAATATTTATATATGTCCGCCTAAGGTTCGGTGCATCCCCTCGTGCCCTTTCTCCTGTCCACGCCAGTGGGCAAGCTCGCTCCCAATAAAATATGCAGCATTTTGTGAAAGGGAATTTTCGATTAGGGAGACTATCAAAACTTTTCAGTGGCGCCATCTATCGGACTCGGCCAGAGTCCGCCTAATGGATATTTAATGGGCGTCCTCTTCTGCGCGGCTCTGGATTCTTGATTGAAAGGTTTTAGTTTTTCTCTCTCTCTTTAAGGAATATATTCAAATGCAGTAAATTTAGTGGAATGAAATATTCCTCCATCGACATTGTATGCGATTCGATACTGTTCCGTGTTTACTTTTCTAAGTTTTCTGCGATGATATTTATGGTATATTGATTCTGGTTTTCTTTTTGACGTTGAATGATTTTCCCATTTTTCTGTGTCATGTATATATATATATATATATATATATATATATATATATATATATATATATATATATATATATATATATATATATATATATATATATATATATATATATATATATATATAATCTTTTTTATTTTCTTAAGTTAAAAATTCTTTCGAGTCATCAGTTACATGCCTACGGTGCTGAAGAAGTCTTAAAAAGTGTAATATTTACTCTTATGTTTATTTTAAATTAACGTCTTGGGTAATTATGGAAAAATTCGAATGAATCAAATCATCATATACTTTATATTTCTTTGCGTTGCGAAAGCTTTTATTTATTTAGTTTTATGTAACTGAAATTCTTGCACTGTATTATGATGCCTACTATGTAATCTCGGGCAACCCGTTTAAAATGTCTTACGAATTGGTCAAACTTTCTTGAGTCGAAATTTGAATATTAAGCTTATGTCTGTTCAAAATCGGTAGCTGATTTTTTTTTTCCAAATTTTTTTATGTATGTAGTTAGCTTTAAAAACTGATAATGCATACATGTTTCTGAATATCTTGTAAGAAATAAATGAGTATTTTCAAAAATATTAGGTAATTCATTAGAACTATTTTATTGAAATGAACTCAAGAAATTATTTTTTTACTAAGTAACTTTTGATTTGTGATAATTCCGCGTTTGATGATATATGTAAAGTGAAAAAAACGTCACATATTTCATGAAATGCTTCATTAAATTACTTTATATAAATGGAAAATAAAGTAGTACGTATATTTTTCATTGCTTATGTTATCTTATGAAATATATTTTTTACAAAAGAGGACCGATGGCGAAGTGGTTAACGTCCCTAAATTTGGAGCAGTAGGTCCCGAGTTTAAATCCTGGTTTGACCATGCATATTCATTTCTCTCTCTGCGCTTTTGTTTCTTTATACTTTCACTTTCGGGCGAACGTGGCACACCCACTGTATAAGATGCCATCACATTCGCCCATTAAAGAGCTGAATTTGTATGTCCTAAGTGCAGCCGGGAATTAGAAAAAAAGTTATTTTTGCAAAAGATAAAATATTATTTTCCTTTCATTTTTATAGTGCAACTGTGTATTGTCAAATAAATTATCCTTCTGTTTGATAATACACAGTTGCATTATACTTTTAAGAATATATTAAGATCATGTGTTATTATATCATGTATCGCTGGAAAAAAAATTAACCTCATTCTAATTGTTATACTTTAATCCTAAAGCCAGTCATAATAGACGAAGTATTGACAGAATACACTAATTCATTCTACTGGATATACATATGCAGTCTTTCAATTATTTTGTTCGATTCTTTGCGAGCGAATGTTGTTGTGTTTCCGAATATACTTCGAGGCACAAGCCTCAGTCGAATTAGCTGAACTGGCCGTATTGTGGTTAGCGTCCTAGCCTTTGTTTCAGGTGTTCATAAGTGCGATTATCAAAGGAGGTTTTTAGTGAGTCGAGATCTATTTTAAATTGTTGATCCCGGTCAAATTAGAATTCGTGAACAAAATTTACTGAGCTGTAAATTAAGCAGTAAACCTCCTTGAAATGTTATCACTGTCAAATGACGAGGTCGATACCAGTGCTGGCACCCTATTTTTCAATCCACACCCATATCAGTTTTACAAAACTCATGTCAGGAACACAAACCGACTAGATAGCTAAATATAGAGTACAAGTGAATACACATAGTTTTAGTAAATAGGATAAAATTGTAAATTAATAAAATCAGTGTAGAATCCATTTGGGTCACTATAAATCTTATATGAGCAAACATCTGATGTATTGAAATTTTATAAGGTTAATTATGTATAAAAGTACACATGCCGCGCTTTAGTATAATTTCAGTACCGATATTATGATTTGTTATCAGACCTAGAAACAAATTTTTTAAATATTTTTATTTCCATTATAATTTATACCTAGATTTACCTTCTGTACAGTTTTTATTTCATCCGATTAATTGAAAATGATTCGCTGTATTCAGAAAGGCTTTTTTCTGGCATGCTACTTATCTTAAATGAATCAGGTCATTCATTCTATATTTTAATTTTTCTTTTAAAAGAGTAAATGTACGCCTTTATCTTAAAATGTTCTGCTACTAATATAAATATGATCTTTTTCTTTCTTCTCATTTAATATATACATCAATTTAATGCTTTTTATGATAAAAATAGTTTATATTCGAATTATTTTTATCTGTCATTTACCTCACAATGTATTTAATTTTTGCTTTTATCCCATTTAACTGACTTATTTATATTAAATTGGCTTTGAGGTTCAAATATTTATATAGTTAAAACAGGCCATTGTGGGCGGGAACCTAAACATTCTTTCATTGCCTTTTAATGATGCTATTCATTTACAAATAATTACTTTTATTTTTTTATTATTTAAAAATTATCTTCATTGAGGTCAGGATTTTTATAAAATGTCTTTACTTTTATCAGTAAAATTACTTAATCTTTGCCTATTAAAAATTGCTGTGTAGCCAGATTCTTTTTCTTTTTTTGTTTAAATTATACATCAATTTATGTAAAATTGTTGTATTGCTTAACTCATTGTTGAAGCACGATTCATAACAGTGTGGATCGGACAGTTTTTTTAAATGCTTGTTTTGACAATTCTATGGTTACAAAAAAACTTCGTTTATTAATACTTTTTATGATGCCTCAGGGCCTAGCTAGAGTAGGGTGTCTATCGAAGGGTAATGAGTTCGAATCTCGACTGAATCGAATATCCTTGGTGAAATTAATAGAAACCAGATCAGGGCTAGGTATAGTTTGCTAATACAATATTTTATTTTGTTAGAAAATATTGCTATTTATCATTTTTTTTTACTTTTTTCATGAATTTTCTTTGCTAGATTCTAGATTTTCTCATCTTTTACTAAAATAATGTTTCCACGTTAATATATATTAGATTAACAATACAAAAAGCAAATAACTATACTTTGAAAATCTAACAGTTTTAACTTTTCCCTAATGAAAAGAAATACTTTTTTAAGCTATGCAGAGCACGCACGCCACTTTACCCGCGTCCTCTCATTGGCTAATTAATAAACTCTTTATTAAACCCCGGAATAATACAAATTCATTAAAAGTTAACAACTTTTTTCCAAGGGGAAAAAAACAGAAGAAGGAATCTAAACTAATTTACTCACTTCGATCTTAATTAACAATTTTCGCTCTATTTGTTTTAACTCTTTTCCAAGGGGTGTTCCACTAGAATTTTGCGATGATGGACGATCCTTTTCCGAGGAAAGGCTTTCCGTGAGGGGTAAGTTCTTGTTTCCAAATTAATAACAGAGGCCGATTATTAATAATCCAATCGGGCACGCGAGGCGGTGGAGGGGGGGGGCAGGAATCGCGTGCGTCCGTGTTTGGTCATTCACTTGTTTCGTCTGCGGGATGTTTTATTGCATGGAAATGCCGTTCTTCATCTTTTGGCAGACTGCTTTGATTTAGGGGAGGGTCACGTTGGATTAAGAGCTTGCGATATTAGGTTACAAGCTCGTTTTATATTTATTTTCCTTTTTTTAAGAAAATTAAATAATAGCTCCTGAAAGGGTGATGTGGATAGGTGAGTGATTCACCTTTTTAAAGTTTTAAATTCCATCACTTTTAAAAATTGGCAAGTATGAAAATATTAAGAAAACTCGCACCCACACTCACACGTATGAAATTAAAAATATTTTTGCGCGCAAAATAAAAAATAAAAATTTTTTGTATTGTAATTTGAAAATTTTTATGATAGATTTTTGTGTTGCTTTATTAGTATTTAAAATGAATTATAAAAAGTAATACATTTGTGGATATATAACAAAACATTATTACAATGAAACCATTAAATCAAATTTCAATGCATTTTATATTTTTTAAAATGTAAAGTGTATTAAAATTTGTATCTGTAAAATTTATATCTACAATTTGTAAGATGTAAAATTTTGAAAAATAATAAATAGTTATTTGTCAAATTAGCAAGTGTGCTTATATAGTGTATTTTGCTGTAAAATGGTTATCGCTTTGTTCAACAATTCGATTGTACACGAGTTCGATCGGCGCCTTGAGAATAGTTGTTTGTTGTAGCTTAGAATGCATTTTTAAAACATTTTTTAAATTTTCCATCATCATTAAGAATAAAATTTTGGAGCATGATATAATAAATAAAAAGCACCTGTGTTGAATTTTAGGTACGTTTAAAATAAATTAAATTAAAAATATTTATATACCAAAATATATTAGTTAAGAAATTGCTTTTATTAGGTTTTTAATATTTTCTCAGTAAAATAAGGGCGAAGTGGCTTTAGTTTCAATATAAACGCAAGTGAATAGTTGAAATATTCTACGTAACATCGTAAACATAATTTTTCATGGATCAGAGTTATGATGTGCTCTCATATGAACACGCAGTGAATTTATCTTAAATCAAGCTCTACGATTGAAGTTTTTTTCATTTAAAAATTAATCGCTCTTTCAGAATTTTTTCCGAAATACGCAGTGTTTTTTCTATGTGACAATCGGCAGTGTAGAAATGATTAGTCAACTATGTGATAAGGAAACTGCCCACACTACTACCAGTACATTTATAATAAATCGTGTATTTAGTTAAAAAAAATCACTAGATTTTGACCACTGCATTCATAATAAATTGCTATTGACAATTTGAATTTATATTTCAACCTTTCGTATACGATTTATATTTAAGAAGCAATTAAAAGAATCAGCAAAATATTGTTAAATACATATTTTTTAAAAGAAATATTTTGTTATAATGTTTTATAATTTTTTGAAATTAGATTTATGCTGTGTTGTATGTGTATGTGTGTGTGTGTGTATGTGTATGTGTGTGTATATATATATATATATATATTGAGTCATTTTACTAATATATAACTGGATTTGTTTTTCTTAATTAACTAATAAAATGTAAAATTTAAATTAAAATATATTCAGTTAATATTCAATACAGTGTTGATTTGTGTATGTATATATATCTTTCTTTTTATCAAAATTATTTCTAAATTTGAAAATTGAAGTTTTTATATATTTTTTAGTCTTTCTATTAACGAAAAAAATAACTATATAATAATATTTACCTGCTATTTAATTTTTATTATTATTTTATTTCATACATGCAGCTTATTGAAATATTTTCCCCTTTCTAAAGGAATAGAAATTTATCATTTAAATATTCTAAATTTATGGTATAAAATGTATATTTAATGAAAATTTTTGAGTAAATTGCTCCCTTTTTTCATATGAATATTTTCCATCACATAAAATAAACATTTTTCGCGGTAGCTAGCTTAAAATAATATTTTTCTTTACCTAGCGGAAATTTTTTCTTCTTATTGAGACTTCATTATTATTTTGGATTATTTTTATAATTAATGTTTTCGCAGTAAAAAAATATAATAGTTTAATAAAATTATATTGTAAATTATTCAAAATTTTTAGATTAATAGTTGAAAATAGTTTAAATACTACTTCATTTGTATACTTACACTTTATGAATAGTGAATCATTTTATCCCTGACGAGAGAGAAAGAGAGAGGAGAGATTTTCAATCTTTTTAATAATATTCTTTTCCATATAACTTATATGGAAGCTTCTTTGAAAATAATTTTATTAAGGATACTGAAATATTATAACTCATAAGATTATTTATTTCCAAGAGAATATTTGTTTCTTGATATAAATTCAGGGGTGTTTGTGCTCCTGGGAAACCCCGGAATTCCGGGGATTTTGAACTTCGATACCCGGAAATTCCGGGGATCGTCGTTCAAAAGAAAGTAGGAATAATAATGAATTATTTATTTTGATCTGGATAATTTTGTTTGCTTTGAGAGCAGAAAACGCAATAATTAGGTCATTCAATACTTCATAATTGTAATTTTTCATGTCTCCCTCCCCCATTCTCTAAACTCCAAAATGTCGGTAGTAAGTCCGTAATAGTTTCCGGGGATTTTTTGGGGTCCCACTAACACTCCTGTAAATTCTGATTGGAATAAGGCTTCAGAATGTTTTGTGATTTCGCCTTCTGTTCAACAGCTCGTCGGTTCGATTTTGCCTCGGACATTAATGACTGTGGTGCTTGGAAATCGACTTTAAAATTTAGATCCCTTCTTAATTATTCCTAGAGAACGAAATGTGACCATAGAACGATAGGCAAACCATAGCGTTTTAATAATTTTAATATCGGACTTATGATTCGATAATATGTTGGTCATATGTAATGTATTCCATCCTGGCTTTTATATTTTACTGTTATTAAAGATTTTGTAGTTTTTTCTTTTTGTATTAAATCTTTTGAAATGTGCCACTCTTTAATTTAATTTAAAATTCCCAGCAATAATTTACCTATAAATACCAATAAATCTTTCAATCACAATTTTACGAATAAATAGTTGGTAAAGGTATTTAATTTTTTCATAAATTGTGTATCTACATTTGTATTTACAGACACAGACAGACAAATATATATATGAAATATGGAAACCAACCAAGAACCTATTTTAATTGCACGTGAAACTATTTTTGAAATGGCATAACAAACTAATAGCTAAAAGGTATTAGAATATCTATCGCTAGGGAGGAAACCCAGAAAACTCCTTAGCACCTCCGATATTCACCCAGAATGTAGAACTATGACACTCATTCCTGAGATCAAGCCCTTGACAGTCTGTTCTGAAAAACGCAATCTAACCAAATGGCCATATAAACTTATTTATTTTAAGAATTAAAGTTGTTGTTATATAGAATAAATTGATAAATCAACCGGTCAGTTGAGGCAATATCTTGCCCCTAAAGAAAGGGTGGGAGAATATTATATGAACAATTACTTCGTGCTGATGCCATGTCCTCAAATTACCGGATGTTTAGCATGCCGGCCGCGTGGGCCTATTGTAATCTGGAAATAGAGAATGTGATTCAAAAGTGGCCTCTAGAGGCCGCTGAATGGTGGGCGGAGCTCTTCAACTGCAACATTTCGTGAGCCTCTTTTGCTCTTATTGGCACACGCCGAGAGGGAATTTTCGTGCTTTTTAATTCAATGAATTTACTGAGAATTAAATTTGTTTTTGTGGAAATATTACCCTTTTTTGATTTAAATCGCCGCGATGAGATTCGTGACTAGTTCCTCGACCACTTATTCATTTTCTGTTTTGAATTAATTGCGCTTTATATGCATATAAAAATTCGACCTTCCCTCCCCTTCCTCTTTATGCATGTGCAGTAATGTTACTTCACTCGCGTTTTCTCATAACCGTTATTTTTAGTATTAATATTTTGCACTTAGTTATTACTAGAGTGCAAATATTAATACTTATTTATTAATATTTGCACTCTGGATAGTTTAAAGTAAAAAAATTACGACTGATGATTGTAGACTCTACTTTAATATGGTTAAAAAAATAACCCAAATTTATCTGCATATAAATATGATATTCCATTTTCCTCCCTTTGTGCTGTTTAGTTATAATTCCTATAAATTTTGTTTACATAGTAATTAAAAAATACATTGCTGTCTGTCAATTTTTTTAATAATAATTATCCATAAAGCCCATTGTACTGTGGAGTTAAACACTTAGAACTCTGCATTTCAGATCTATAATTTGTGGGTTCGATACCCATCTAGAAGGTAGATGTTTATAATGGTTCAGAATTATTTTCAAAATTGCCTATCTCCGTCGAATCAACCTGGTCAATATGAAGTGACCAGCTGCGGGTCACTTTTGCAAATGGGATGACTGAACAATCACTTCAAGATGGGCTTTTACAAACATAAACGGTATTCTTATATCCTAAAAATCTTAAACATATGAGCGCCCATCCAGATGTGGTAAGCAGACCCATCAATTATAGTTTAATTCTGGCTAATATCGAGCTTAGGAACTCTCTACTCATAAAAAAGTTAGTTGTAAGGCAATTGTATCTAGTTCAAGGTTTTATCAACTTAAGTGTGATGATTGTTTAGGATAGGTCATTACAGATCATTTTTAGGTACCTATTTCTCCTGATTTAAGCTGCTTAACCAGAATCAATCGCTTCGTTCTTTTGAACCCTAATCCAGTGACGGGGCTTACACCTGAGCTGCCGCCGTTCTCTATGTCCCATATTACATCAAAGAAAATACATTAGATCCAACAGAATTTTTAATCATCAGTATGACATCATTGTTTTAGATTTGGTATCGTACTTGCTACCTCCCATCCTCCAGAACGACGCTTTTCTTCACAAAGTTATCACGGTGTAAGAGCTCTACAAAATGGTAATGAAAAGGCTTTCTTAATTCCCTATATCACTTAAGATTTCAATTCAACTTTTCTCGATTCGGATATAATTTTTGAAATAGCTGCATTGGATATGAGACGAGTGCACTTTATGCTTTTTTTAGTGTAGTTCTCATGTTTTAATGTGTTGATTATTTCTGAAGACACTTGTGTCAAGTCTTCGGAACAGAGCTACCTCTTAGCAGAGCTCTTCTCTTCAAAAATGCTCCCAGCGTCATAATTTCATATTTTATCCGCGAGTTCTATGCTGCCCGAGAAAGGGGTGGTGTTGCCAAGAGGGTTTGACTTCATTAAAAATATAATGCTTCTAAAATCATTTAGTTCCCAGGTAGAAGGAGAAAAGCCATTTTAATGAGAATTCTCCTCCTCCCACGCATCACCTCCACCCTAACGAATCACTAATCACGTCTCGTAACGCAGTAATTAACACCAAAACTCTTAAAAGTTCCCTTTTTATCAAGGAAACCCCACTTCCACACGCGCTGCCACCGAGTTTAATAATCGCGACAAATTACTTTTAAGACAGAGGCGCTCTGCAAAACAGAGTCTGATTTCAATTTAAATTGCGAGGAACCCTGGGACTTTAGTGAAGCCAATCATGGAATGCGCAATATTCCTTCAATTCCCTCCCACGCCTCCTTCCTTCTCCCGTGTCCTATTGTCCGCTAATTAGTTGATTAGGACAATGTTAAGGATTGACGGCTGCTGGGGGTGGATCTCGGGCGATCATTAGGAAGAGACTTGTTTGCCGCTCGCGCCCCACCCTCCTATTTGGGAGTCGCCAACTTTTAAAACGCTCGATGTTAATTTCGACTTTCTCCGCTGTAATAGTTTGTGTTAAAGCAGCGATTGTTTGTTTTTGCTGCTTTACTTCGCTATAAGTGTCGATCTTTTTTCTCTCTTCCTGCTATTCACTTCCGCAATTAACCAGTATGAAGAACTTAATGATACACTAGTTTTACAATTTGAAATGGAAAATTATTTTAATTTGTTTTTGAAATTGTTTCCAAAAGAAAACATATCTCTAATATTCTTGTAGAGAAATCTCTTTTTATGGTTATATCCTTGACGTATCAGTTGTAAATGCCAGTTTCTATTGCTCAATTTTTTTCTATAAAGTATTAGTCCAATTTGAAGCGAAACGATTTGCACTTTGGACTACATTTCGACAGTTCATGGGTTTGATCCTTAATTCAGATTGTATTGCTTCGGGAACCATTTTAAACCAGATTACGCTAACATCTGGAAAAATTACCGTGGAGTGCTAAATCCAACTACCAGTTGAATTGTGCCAGTGGATAATTTGAAATTTTTTTTCAAAGTCTCTTTAAGCATTACCGCGCTATAACTTTGAATATAGTTTTCATAGAGAGTTTTTTGAATTATCATATGGACGGAATCCGGAAAAATCTTTAGCACTCACACTAACAGATATGCCTGAAAAAATGCAGGAAAGCAGTTTGTATTGTTCAGTTTCCGAAATATAACTTGGATCCTTCCAAACCTAGCTCAGTCTTATGTCCAATCTATGGTGCATTCATGGCGTCTGATCAACTGGATATAATCTCTTATTAGCTGTGCATACAATAAAATTACAAATTTAACTATTTGTAAAATGTAATGCTTTATTGTCATTAGCACGCGTCTAACTATTGATTCTTCCAATTTTTTACCTGAAATCTTCTTTGTTTCATAAAGATTTATCAAATTTTATTTGACTAGGGAATATTTCTTGCAATAGTATATTATCTTATTTAGCTTTTATTTCTCTTTTAAATAAAGCGTTGAAATATTAATAACTTAGTATGTTTTGTTTCTAATTGAATGGGTGTTATGTATGACTGAAATCTATTATTTTGCTAAAGACTTTGGATGTTCTGAAGTTAATTATTCGTAGTTTCACCAATTGTTATTCTACAAGTGTATACTTTTTGCTCGATTTAGAGTCCGTAGTAAGTTATATTACCTACCATTAGCTGCCTAATTTACAAAGCTGGGAAGATGAGTACTTGTACCTTTCCCATGCATGCTTCAAAGAAGCTTCATTTCTTTTTTATTCACCTTCATTTTAATTCTCCTCCAAGTCCTTTCACGAACGTTAATTATTCGATTAAGGATCGGGTCTAATTAAAATAGAGTGGGTGAGCGGGTGGATGGGCACACAGTGTTACCATGGAGAGCCGAAGCAGACCTCTTCTTTCTTCTTCGTACCTATCCTTTCTCACTGGAGAACTTAAGCAAAGCGTTTAACGGTTTAATGATTCCGAATTAGTTCGTTGGCAACGCTTTCCAGGCGGAAGCAAAACAAAAATAACCACCCGGCCATGTCCCGATGGTTTAGTTGGTTAATGTTTTCTTAAACCTCTAGGACAGGCAAGGTGGTTTTAAACCTGATTTGCAGGCCTAGTTTGCTTCGAGGAGTTAATGTAATAGGTCGGCTAATAAATAGAATTGCTTTGCTATTGGTGTGGTTAGAGGAATCTCCCAAACTTCTTTAAGTACGTCATAAAATTGAATTAATTGCGTCGTCCTGCCGTGTAATTTAACTGCTGTTTAACTAAGCAAACCACACTCATCATTCAAACCTTTGTGAAGTTCACTTGGGGTGCACAGTTATTTTTGAGTTTGTTATGCAATTATTTCCGTGGAGCAATTCAATCTATACTGTTATGTTTTGTAAAGGAGTTATTGAATCTTTTTATGGCTATTTGAAACATTTTGTAAATTAACGTAAAATGTTCTGCTAAATCCAAATTACATAAAGTGTGTTTGTGAATCCCATTTACATAAAGAAGTGTTTTATCAAAACGTGGCACTCATTAACTATAATTACATGTGTGTATTCCTTAAAGATATATTTCCTTTGTAAATTTACTTGCTTCTAGTAGTAGAATCCCCATTACATCCGTAGATATTGTGAGTTGGCTTAAAAAATCCATTCTATTGAAAGTAAACTCATAGATTATAAACGAGTGTCTCTTAAAATCAATCAGATGTAATCAAATAAAATCATTAGTATAATGTTGGAACTATATAATTAAAGGATCTTGAGGATTTTTTAACCTGAAATAGACTTAAAAATACATCAGCACTTATGAACTTTTCTGTTATCAGTCATATGATTTTTGTTTGATACTTTTGTCAGTCATAAATATTAGAATTATCAGTTAAAACATATCCAGAAGTTGGACCATTTTGCATTTCAGTATTGTGGTCGGAGAATCGCAGCGGGATGGATGACCAGAAAACCCAAAAGTGATCGATCTCTCATTGCTGCTCAGTTTTGGGAAAAGTATTTAAAACTTATCGGCCTCGACAATGAAATCCTCTCGATCCCAGATTCCAAAGTGCCGTTCCGATATTTCCTGCTTCCCATCTGCATCAGGGCCTTTTCAATACTCGGTGACAAGGATCTTTCTGGGAAAAGCGGAGCGAAATAAATAGCAGGTAATGGAAGAGACGTGTTACGCCCGGCCCCGGTGTCGACCAGGCCATTAAGGTAACCTAGGCAACCAGGCACTCATCAGCGGAATTTTCTCCACTTTTAAGCGAATATATACAACTTTAGCCGTGGCATCCCTTTTAAGCATCAGGGTGCACCCCACCCCTTTTACTTTTCAGTTCCCTCCAGTGTATTTTCTCTGTCCTTAAGTGAGGCAAGGTGCACGCAAAAGGGAGCCTGCCAACGAGGAATGTGTGGCTAAATGTAATAAATTACGTATAGTTCGGCTTCATTATCAGTGCCCCTTCCGCCCTGGGCTACGAATAGTGAAATATCGAAGATCCTTCTGTGTGGTTATGGATGTACTTCCAAAAAAAAGTTATCTTGAAGCTATCGGCAGAGAATCAAGGGAGAGATTTGTGGCATCCCACCCTTAAATGTTTTGTGCTGTGTTAACAATGTTTCTTTTATTTATATCAGTAAAAATGTGTCAAATTTTTTTTTCCCATTTTCTGTATGGAACAGTTGTATAAAAAGTTGGATGGTAAAATTTCTTTCATTGATGCCAATAAAAGATAAATGTTTCTTTTGTTAATGTTAGTATATAAAATTGTGTAAAAAAAATTTCCCGTTTTCTTCTTGAATCAGCTATATGAATAGACGGTATTGTAAAATTCATATTGAACATTCAAATTTTAAAAATTCATATTACAATTTAAGCTATTCTTATCAGATATCTTGCCACATATACCATACTTATTTACTATATTAGATTTGGCCACTTATTTTGTCTTAGGGTTTTTTTATCGTGTTAAGACATTAACTGCATTTGCTTCTCTCCGAAATTGGTTTTCCATAACGAAGTCTGATAGTGTTATGGCACATCAGTTACTGATCCCAGTAAATATTTGATTTTCTGAAGCTTGTAACATCCTAGAACATTTTAAAGCTAATTAAGAAAATTCAAATGTTTTATATTGTTTTATCGAAACTTTGTCTTCTGAGTATATGTAACCTTTATTGTATTATGTAGTATTGACAAGGTCCACTACAAGTTTCTTCTGCATGTTATTTGCCATTGTACTTTAGTTTTCAATTCTTATAAAATATAACAATTGATTGTATTGATCAAATCGTTAATAGCAGAACTTTTCCATCAGAAGTGATGTACATTTTCTAAGTTATTTCTTAGAATCACATGTTGCTGTCTGATTTGGGTTCTCAACATATTTTTCTTTATATGTCTCCTAAAATATTTTTTCATAAACACATTTGCCGCATAATTATAATTAATTATTATCCACAAAAAATTTAAAACCAATAATTTGACCAAAAAATTAATGAAAAAGTTTAAAAAAGTATCCTATTTTTTATTAATTTCTGTTATTTTGTAAATTTGATAAATATACCCCCAATAGAATCATGAAATCACTGTAGACCCTTTTTAAACTTCTCCACAGATTAATACGGTGGTCTAGTGAATTTTGTGTGAAATCCTTACACTAAACGATTGTATAATATAAAAAATTCTGTCTCTTTCGCTTAAATTTTTATAAGTTGATATGTTTCTAGCAAATCATGTGTTTGACCTATATTTTTAGAACTCGGGTAAATGAAATGTTAACGTAAGGATTGAAATTTCGTCGTGTGGTAAGACTAACCAAAGATGTCTCCTAATGTGTTGTTGCATTTTTCACTTTATATGCTATTTTTGAGTGACTTGCTTTTTTTAATTTTTTTATATACTCTATAATTATGAAATACTTCATTCAAAGCTGAGTATCTTGTTTAAACAAAATAATTTAAATTGAGTCACAAATTCATTTGAAGAAGTCACAAAGCTGTGTCATATTTTATTCAATTGTGTCCTCCTTTCTCTAAGTATCACTAACTCTCCTTCAAAGTCAAAGGAATTAATTTAATATTAAAAGTGCAGCGTATCAGATGTTAAAACACAATTTACCTAAGTGCACTTAAAACGCACGGAAGGTTAAATATTTAATTCCCTGGATTTTTTTTTATCCCTTAATTGAAGCATAACTCCGAATTTCAACCAAATTTTATTGTCAGTTAATCGTGGAAGAAGGTGAAAAAAATCATTCGAATAAAAAAAACTTTCCTTTTCGAAGGGGGTGGGGGATATATCATTTCATTTCTGATAACGCTGCTTCCAGCTTTGAAATCTCTAACAAAATCCACTCAAAATAGATAGGGGGGAGGCGGCGAATCAAAAATAAATCTCAGAAAGAAAGAACATTTGAAGCACATTTAACGCGCGCCATATCTTAATGGCATATCACTGTCAACTAAGAGTTTGAAAGAGTGGGACAATTCTTCCTACCCCTGTTCCCGTTTTTTTTTTCCTCTCTCTCCTTAACTCCTTTTTCTTTCTCTCTCATCATTTTATTTTTGTCGGTTATCCCGCGAAGGAGCGTGAAGAAGTTTTCTAAGGGGGGAAAAAAAGTCTTCGAGGGATAAAAAAAAATCGAACGATCTTTTACTATCTCCCCAAGTGTTTTTACTTGTCTAAGTGTTTACTTAAGTTTTAAGTGTACTGAAAGCCCGAACTGCAGATTTTTTTTCCCTCCTTATTTTCCCCATTGGAAGAAATTTATATAAATATATTTCTTTCGTCTTTTTGCGTATTAAAAGGTTTCGGGAAAAGGAGGGGGAAAAGTGCCACGCGAAATTGGGATGGGAAGTGGCGAAATACGAAACCGGAATCTCCCAAAGAAGCTCAGCGGAAGCAGCAACCAGTGGGTATAAATTGTAATAGCAATAAACGTTTTTCTTTGTCGTCGTCTCCGGAGATGGAGATGACTTAGTTTCTTTCCCATTTATTTATTCTATTATAGTGCTTTATCCCAAGTAAGTTTTCTTGAAAAAAAATCGGAAAACTCGGACACGGAATTGCACTTTTGCAAATGTATAAGTATTTAGATGCTTATTTGACGAGTATTAGTTTCGGAAATGGCATTTCTAAATTGATGTTTTTTTAAGTATACCAGAAAATATTGGAACTGAATACTAAAATCCGGTATTTTTTTGACAAATGTTTTGTTACTTTCTCCTTTGATAAATCAGCCTAAAAGAAATTGCACGGCTAAATTTCTTGTGAATGAATCCGTATAAATATTAAATTTATTTTTTTTAACTTTGCATTTTCATATGCATTAAAAAGAATGGTGTATGCATCAAATTCAATTTTTGTGTATTTAAATGCATGCACAACAGAATGTATCACGCTTACTGGTTATTATCATAGTTAAGATCACAAGTATTGTAAAGTGTGAGAGGAAGTAAATTTAAAACAAAGAGAAATTGTTTAATCCGTGAGAAAAGCAACGATTTTAGTGAAAAAACTTTACTTAAATTTTAATGAAATTTTGGTAAATTATAAGTTATCTGTTATAAGATTGGCGAGGGAGTTTATATTGAAAAGTAAAGGTGTTCCTTGTTTAAAGTTTCGTTTCTACTGTGAGAAAAATTCGTCCGTCATCTTAAAACTTACCAGCTTACATGTATTTGTGGGCTCGATTCCCACTGAAGCGTGAATGGCCGTAGTAATTCGGAATCCGCTTAAAATTCTAGTTCTGAGCCGATTTAGCCCAATATACAAAAAAATTATCTTAGAGTGAATCTAAGCTAAACAATTCGGTAAGTTCGACATTATTTGCATTAAAAAATATGAATTAATGGTTAATTGTATAACTAGGAAGACTATATTGTTATTATATAATATTAGAACGTCATGAAATATTGATTGAAAAAGCATTATTTTCTTTTTATAATCAAATTTTATTAATCATATTCGTTAATAATTTAGAGTTTAAGGCACTTTAGTCAACAAAACATGCAAGTTTTTGTTATATATAAATTCAAATTAAAAATTTTACATAATATGATATATTTTTTATAATAAGTTAAACTACATAAAGTATTGTAAAATAAAACTATTTAAATATGCCTTTATCAATAATATGTAAATAAAGTTATATTTGTAATATTTATATAAATTCAAAACGTTATACTGTTTTTTAATTTTTTAAAATTGCTTAAACTCTTGCAACATATAGAATTTCTGTGTTAAATACTGTTTTATTTTCCAAATTTTCTTCTGTTTTTCTATAATTATAGTGTAAAAAAAAATTGAATACTGATATATGAAAGTACCTATTTTTAATCCAAAACTTATTGATAGGAATTTAATTAGACATATATGTATTCTAATTTTAAATGATTTATCCATTCCCCCCCCCCATTCTGTAAATACTTAATTTGAGGTTCTGATTTGTGAACTTCAATGAAAAATAAATATGAAGAAATTAATTTCAAAATTCTTCAGCTTATATTTTTTCCATTAAACATTAACGTTTACATTAGAGAATGTTTATATTTAATAATTATTTTTTTGTCCTACATTAATTGAAAAACATGCCTATTATATTTATGTATGTTTTGAAAGAAATTTACATTGTTTAAACATTTTTAATTAATAAACATTTTGTTTTTTTCTATTATAGTAATTACTTATTACATTTAATGTTTCTATCTTAGAATTTTAATTAAGCAATAAAAATTGCTTTATTAAATTGATTGCTTATCAGAAACGTTCAAGAAATTTTCTGGGAAGAATTTGTTCTCAAACTTTTTTTTTAATAAATATTATAAAATATATGTGGGAGTTGTACTAGTTTCATATTGCACAAAGTATAAAAATAAAAAATAATAATTTTAATTAATCTTCGGTAGTTTCTTTATAAAACATTAAACTAACTATATTTTTTTCGATTTTAAGCTCAAAAGTGACTTAGTTCAGCTCTTTGTTGATCAAAGTTAAAAAAAAAAAAAAACAATTTCTACGAATTTAGATATTTACTGTTTTGTATTAATAAATAAAATTGTTGTTATTAATTTTCTTTTGTAGAAAATTTCTAATTTCATTTAAGCCTTTGAACTCATTTTAACATCAAAAAATGTAATCTCTCCTTCTGATGTTATATAAGGCTTTTAGCTGTTAATTTAAATAAGAATTTAATTTTTTTTACCATGTTTTTCAATGATTTATTGTATGTTTTATATTTTGATTCAGCACTGCGGTCAGTTTAATAGCCAAATGACCATATTACTTTCCGTTAAAACATTTTCGATAGTTAGTCGTATTCCCATACCACCAGGAAAGAAAGCTGGAAAATTATCGAGCTCTCATCTTAACAGTCTTGCGTGTTCAAAATAGAAACAGCTCTTCTTGTTCAATTAATGAGACTCATACTTAAATTTGGCTTCAATAACATGCTAAAATTTTGGTATATTCACCTTTTTAGTATGTTAGTTTTTATTTCCTTTAATCAAAATTCTGATTTTAACATATATTTTATTCGTTGAATTATTATGACAATTCAACATTTTATTTTAAAAGTTTAGCTGTCGAGTCCCATTTTTTTTTAGATATTTCTTGGTATTATTCGATACTGAGGATTAATATTTTTATATTTATGTAGCTGGATGTTTATTTACTTTGCAAATAATTTTTAGTTTTTGTCAATGTGCAGAAGTCTGCCTTAAAAAATGTCACTGGGTGTGAAGTAAAGAAACTCTCATAAAATTTTTTCTTCCGAAGTGTGACATCAAAATTTAGCTCGTGCAGCATCAATAAAGATCAATATTTGGAGGAATTGACACTTCTGGATGTCATCTCTTCAAATATTGACATCCAGTCTGGTTTTCACATCCTTTTCAAGATTTACTTGATGTGTAATATTGTAAAATGAAATTGACACATTAAAGGCAAATGGAAAAGTTAATACTAGAAAAGGATTTACTTACTTTCCCTTTATAGGATACAAAACTGGAAATGAGGAATGACTGGTCACTTTGTGTAGCATTTTTTTTATAATTATGTTTTTTAAAAAAAATCTATCAATTTATAATGGATGAAATATGTTTTCTTATAGCCAAATCGCCTTATAGCAAATTATATCATGGATAGCCAAATCGCGACGTGCCTTTAACTCACGGAAATGTTTTTGGTTATCTGCGGTTAAATAACCTTGATTCTTCTCAGTACATTGAGATTATTTCAACAATATCTCGCAATCGCAACCACTAAATTGTATTATTTAATATATGAAAATTAAATTTAAAAAAAGCTCCAGGATTATTCTTTTTTTCATGGTTAGTCAAAATATCTTTTATAGAGATTGATGCTGTTGTCCTGGAGTGTTTCGATTTTCAAGAAGACAACACTGCATTTAGAAGAAACTGAATCATTCTTAATATAATCTATTTGTAAAATCATTTTCTTCAAATTTTGAAAATATATATTTTTTCTTAAACAGAGGGAAATGTTCAATTCTACATATCAGTGTGGTATATTTTTCCAGTAAGAAACTTACTCAAAATTACTATAGAAACGAGACTCCTTGAGGAACACTTGAACAACTATATTTGTGAATGGCAGCTACCTAATTTACCTCTGTTAAAAAAAATTCTATTTTTAAAACTACAATTTATATGTCTGATAAAAAAATTTTAAATTTTTTATTTATTACTAATTATAACTCACTTTCTTTATGTAAATTTAATCAATTTCTTTTTTATATACAGTTAAAATAGATTTTATATTCTCTGGAAATATAAATTTGCGAGCAATAAATAATTTTAAGGCTTTTTTTAGAAATAATTTTATACTTGTTCTTAAGATTTGATTTTTTAAAAAATTCATAGATTTAAAAGTATTGGTAGCGTACAGAGTAGTTAAAATGGGTAAAATAGCTTTGGAAGATTAATAAGTTTGGCAATCACTGGATTATATATATCAACTTTTTTTAAATTTATTTTGAAAGATAAGATTTATGTGAGTAAATATCAGGCTCAAATATGATTATGTTGCTCAATCGGTATTGATGTTTTCCAAAAATTGATGAGCCGTTCTATGAACAATGATGACCCAAAATGCAATAGTATTTGCGTTTGAGAATGAATTCAGCGGATGGCAGATAACTGCGCAACGAAATATCCGTTATATTATTCGTTGGAAGAAGGGAAAATATCCGATACACACAATTTCCATATAGCTATTTAGAATACAATCATTTCGTGTCTCGATCGGGGGGAGGGAAGAAGGAATTGGTTCGAGAAATATAACATCTTCAGTAACAAAAATCCCTTAACGTGTCTTCCCCGAAATTACATCGTTCCCCAGACAAGGAAAAAAAATTTTTTTTTCGATCCCCGTATCGAAGTAAATGCGAAATTCTGCAGCTGAAAAACTGCACGATTGAATTTCGAACCACTCGAAAAAACGTGTACACACACACACTCGCCAACGTCGATACTCCCAGGAATGATTTGTGGTGCTATCCAAAATCAATCAGACTCAATCTTCGGCACTTACAAAGTAGAATGCCGTAATAATACTGGAACTAAAAATGTATCTTTCGAGGAAAAGATGGAATGGGGTGGTTTTCGGGCAAAGACTCGGATAGCCCTTCTCACCCTCCACCCCATCATCCGATATATCGTTCGTCTGCTCCAAAACTAACCCATTCATTTTTTGATTTACAAATATATCGATTCTATAAGGTTGGGTGTGTCTATTAGGTTTCTCTGCCGAACAGCCCCCCTTGGGTATTATTATGTTTTTCTCCTAAACCTGATATTAGGTTTTTTGTTCCTACCCCCGGTGTGAATTATGAGTGGTAAAGGTAATGGGATTGTTGAGTAAGCGTTTTCTCACAAAACGTCGTTCGTATGAAAATTCAAATATGTTTCTTTTAACCAATCGTCCTCGGACAGATTGATGATTTTACTAGAAAAGTATTAAGCAGCGACATATAGCGTTTTCGCGTGCGCCGCCGTGTTTAATGATCACGAAGTTTCTATCTTGGTACTAATTGAAATAGTTTCCTGTACTTTTCTAACGTGCAGTAATTTTTTAAGTGATTGGAACTGGAGCTATTTTCCGTTACTGTATTTTGGATGTCATGTTGGATTAATAGTCTCTTGTACGAATATATATATATATATTTTCAAACTGACTTGTTTCGTGATCTTTGATCTACTACTGGTGTATGTTGCTCTCTCCATTTCAATTAGACATTATCAACACTTTTAGTACTGGTGAAATTAAGTACTTCTCTACTTACCAGCTACTTTCTTTAATGACGTTATACGTACTAGCATTTTTTTTATACGTGCGTTATAAAAGTCAATTTTTAAAGCTACGCCTTATGAAAAGTGATATGTTTTTGGGCGTTGTAGTCATTTAATTTATACCGACTTTTTTTACACGCATTTCTTTTGTATTAATAAATATTACTGGTGTGCTTATATGACAATCGAATTTGTGCTAATAAACTTGCATTATCCTTCGAGTATTTAAGTCTGTGATTAACAAAATTGAATTCGATCATTCTATTGGCTATGTGAAAATCGTTAACTTGTGCCCTAAAAAATGAATTTTTTTATAATGCAAATTTCTTATTTTAAAATTTTTCATGCGTAAATTTTAAATTGTTTTCAAAGTATACATTTCTAGGTACTAACTTATGAGTTATTTTGTTAACAGAATACTAAAACAATTTAATGCGAAAATTCAAGCCTGAAATAATCTGATGATAAAGCGATGACTGGAGTACATGCATAAAATATTTCTACTTTTTTTAAAAGAAGTTAAATTGTTGTCGCCAAATCTGCACATTTGAATGAAAAATGACCTCTAACAGGAAATATATACTTATTCCTTATTGGATGTTATCAAAACAAACAGGGTGGGTCTTAGAATAAAATTCGCCAAAAGTTTTCAACCTCAGTAAAAAGAAAATAGTGCGCTTCGTGGAACAAGCAATTGTGTAGATTGCCGAAAGTTTTAGCTTAGCGGCTCTCTTCATCTATTGGCGTGAATGAGATACTTCTCCTTCTAACGACGCCAAACCGATCTCTCGGCGTCCGAAACTAACCTACTTTTTCCCCCTCCGCATCTCGAATAGATGGACTTTCCCATCTCCATCCTCGGACTTGGAAGGAAGTTATCAATTCGGCCTCTCTTCCTCTTAATTCATCAAGTCGTCGGTTATATATGTTTAAAAAACTAAAAAAAAGATGTGTTTGACAAAAATTGAATATCCTCTTTGAGTACTCCCGATAATCGAATCCCTGGCCCTCATCACATTTGCATGGGGCGCCACCGCCTCTTTTCCACGGCGGCCACTTTCCGGGATTAAATATTTTCCTCCCCTCTTTTTGGAATTGGAAGTCGAGAGCTTTTGCAATAATGCTAATAGTGTCTGGGTTGCTTTTCCCGTAATTGTGAAAAGCCATGTGCCTCTACTCCACACTCATTTGGTAATTTAAATTAGATTTGTGCCGTTATCTTTATTGAAGTATGCATCGTAATACTCGGCAGATACAATATCTCGGTTAGGAAGCACGTAATAGATAAAAATTAGAGGCCGTAAAAGTTCGAACACTGCTTCAGTCGTCCGATTAACTTTCTATAATCTAGTAGAAAGTTATTGCAAATTGCAGAGAGTAAAAAGTTCATTTTTAGCTCTTTTAACGGCGATCTTAATTGCTAAATAGCTTTTATAGTTTTATTCTATTAGGTACATTTTATAGGTATGTGTAAAATCTTTTAATATAGTTTCTTAGGCCTTGGAAACACAGGGTATCCTTAAAATATTTGACACATTTTGATGTTTTAAAATAATAAATATATAGGAAAACATATTCTTATATATTTATCGTCTAGACGTTTTCGTAATTTATATGAAATTTTTTTAGTTAGAATATCTTTCCTTTATCGTCTGCGTTTGCTAATAATTATTCGTATTTAACTCTCTCTAGTTAGCAACAACGTGAATGCAATATTGTGTATACTTTTATGTATTTAATCGGTAGGATATTGAGATTTATAACCGCTTGATAAGAGTACCATATTTCGTTCTTTGAATGATCATATCATGGATGTGATGGTTAGCATTCAGATTTCCTGGAATAACACTGAATGTTTATCTTTGGGAATTTGTACAGAACTTGGGGTTTTTTACAAGAGAAAAGAAGATCCTCTTTTAAACGATATGACATGAATCATTACATTCATAGAACAAATCCAGATATATAACCTATTATAGCCTGTATGGATTCCAACAGGCTTGCTGTCACCTGATGTGAAACTGACTATTCTCTTATTTTACATACGACGTAGACAAATTTCTTGGCACAGTCCATAAAACTTTTTGAATGTACCCAGTAATGAAATATCTCAAATACCATAGTTTTTTTTTATCAATTAATAAACATCAAAATTAGATTTATTAGTAGACTTTTTGTAAATGCCCTGCTTGGAATGTTACGCTTTCAGTTTTCCAGAAATTTCACTTTGATTTTCAAAACATTGGCCGTTGTATATTGCGTAATTAAGCAAATTAATAATGAATGACTATAAAATTTTTATTGTGAAATAAAATCACGTCCTTAAAGTCTTATATGCATCAAAAATTGCTTTAAAAATGATCTGCCTGTTATTCCCCCAAAAATATTTTGTTTTTTTGTTGCTCTCTCAGTTTTAGATTCATTCCACTTAAAACTTTTTTAGGAAAAACTTCAGTGGAACTCGATCGTTCTCAAACGCTCGCGTGTTATCTAATGAACACGTGACGATAATGAACGCATGACGTGTTAGCTGATGCACGCACACGCTGAGGATAATTCCTTCCATTCCCACAGTATATTGCAATTTTTCTTCCCGCCCATGTGTTCTTCGCCCCCCCCCTTCCTCCCAATCTCGTCTCCCTCCGAGTGATGCACTCGCAAAATTTTCACCTCGGCGTCGCCCACTAATGGATAAAACAACAAACCGTGGGGTGTGGGAAAAGCAGCATGTGCTTCTGGGATATCTCGTGTTGGCGATGTTGGGAGGAGAAAAAAATTAATCGCCAAAAGCTGCTGAAATTGCGGCAAAGATGACACTGAGCAAGTCCACTTCATTTGGAAAGCTCCTCGCATCGTGCCAATTGGGCGTTTGTAAACAGACACATGTGCGAGTTGGCGATACGAGGTTCATGATTTATCGGGTATTGAAATCTGTCACTTCTTAGGTTTTCTGCTTTTATTATTTTATACTTTAAATAGAAGAACATCATTTCTTTTGGCGTAATATCTTTGTGCATAATTCCCTGCTGATTTTATAAGAACAAACGAGATAAATTAATTTTTCTGAGGCATGTGATTTTACTTTTAGTTGAAAAATGCAGAATTATTTTCACCGCATCTTATTAACAAAAAATAACCTTATTTTTTTCTTTCTTTGTTTCAATTTTGCTATAAAGCTGCTTTTTTTAAAATGTTCCTTTAAATAATTTTTAAGTTATTGTTTTTGATGAGTTTATTCAAAATCAGGAAAGATACTGAGAAAATGTTAAATAAAATAAATCGTGCGTGGAAGTGAGTAATAGTTGATATCACTTAAAGTTAAATTCTCGTGTATCACTCTTTTCGTTACGATTTATCTACGGGTATTTAAAAGTCATATTGAAGAAAAAAATTGCATATTTAGCATTGCTTAAATTTCACTGTAACATATTTCTCTTGTAGTTATATAAAACTAGAAATGTTTTTTTTTTAAATGCGTGATTCAAATTTACCTTTAGTAAATGAATCCAGAATATAGATTACATATCTATAACTGTGTAACAAACTATTTGCATTTACGTAAAATCTAACTATTACTTTTGCTTTAATAAATGCAAACTTCTTTAATTTTGTTTTCATAAAAATTATTGAGTAAATATGTTTCTAATATTCCTAATAAAGAAAATTCAATTTTTAAAAATGTCGATTCCACATCTTCGTATGTGTGCATTTTTGAAAGTATTTTCAGTGTTACAAGAAAATTGAGTTGGTTACAGTTTTGAAGTTCAATAACGAAATTATCTATTTTTACTTTATCGTGACTATTACTTTAAATTCGTTGAATATTTTAAGTTAGGGATTCATAAACTTTCTTGAAATAATTTTTATCCCTATATTGTGGCCGTGTGGCGCGTCTCAGTTGATAGATTATATTTTAATGATAAGAATTTCTGGGAATTATATATTTTAAAGATAAAAAATCATAAATATTAATTAATTTTATTTCCAAGATAATTTTTTATGTGTAAAAAATAAGAACATTATTATTCTTAATATCTGTATTTTTTTCGATTCTTAATACAAAATGATATATTGTAAAAATCTAAAATATTGTAATTATTTAAAGTTTTAAAGGTTTTTATTCTGGAAGCTTATGAGCTCCAGTTGTTACAAATACGTTTCGTTATTAATTGTAAAATAGAAAAAAAGATGCCTTATATTTGCATTATTTATTTATCAATTGTGTTTGTGAATTAAGAAAGCAGTAAATAATGAAGCTAAATTTTATTACAACATTTAAAATATTGTATTAAAAGCAAGGCTTCCCACAAGCAGATAATTGGGGTCACATTTGAAGATAAAAACAATCTTTAACTGATTGTTTTATCTTTTAAATTAAAGCTTATTTCTTTAAATGATTAAATTTTCTTTAAAATGCAGTGTTCCTACTCTGCTCTATATACTCGTATGTAGGATTTGTGAATTGGAAAAAAACTAAGAAATTAGTAGACGATATAAAAATTTGGCATGTATACAAACTCCAATTGTAGGAAAATACTGCCAAATATAATTTTTTACCAATATATATATATATATAGAACTCTTTACCAAATACATTTATTCACCTGTAAAATTTATTCTTTTAAGGTTTTTAATTTAATTTAAATTTTGTTGTTTCTAAAATTTTGTTGATTTCTCTCTATAAATAATGAATTAAAATTCTTTTTTCATTTTTGGAAATGAATTGTTGCATAGATAATCGTATGTTTTAAGACATTAGTTCCAAAAAAAATTTTTCTTTAAAATTAACTATTTTTTATTAAATATGCTTTGGGAAAACAATGTGAAACGATATAGTGTCAATTTGACGAAATTTGCGCCAACTTCTCTGCTTGACGGGATGTTATACTTGTACCAAAAATTGTACCATGACATATAAAATCGTATATTAAGTGAGATGTTTCTCCAAGAGCAATGTTCGTCATTTTAAATCTGCGGCAGTTGCATCTGAAGGGTTGCCAGAGCTATTCGTCGACTTCTGAAAGTGCGGGGGATTTAAGGTGTCATGCGGATCACCCCAACACGCATTACCTTATAAATTCCGAGTGACACGGTCCTAATTCCCTGTTCCCGCCCACTTCCCACTGCGGGAAGATGAATCCTCTCGGAGGTGCTCGATGTCCCCTAAAAGCCACCTCACTTCTTAATGCGACCGGGCATATCACTTAAATGCCCCGGTGTGTGCCGGGCTAATTGAATAAAAGCATCCTTTTAGTAGGCGGTGGGCTTCCCTTTTGGGCATCCACTTCAAACGGAGACCTGTCGTGCTTCGCTTTTATCATTGCCTAGATTAGGCTGTTTTATTTACTTTTTTTATTGACCTATATTTCGATGCTCCTTTTACTTGTGTAATGTATCTTCTGGCTTTCAAAAGTTGTCGAAGTGTATGGCATTACCGATGCAAGAGCGCCTTATCGGCTTGCCTAGCCCCCAGCGTGAAAGGATTTTTGCTCAATAAGAATGAAATTAGAGCCTCTGCTTCTTCTGTTCGCTAAAATTTTGTCTCGAAAAGTTCTATTTGGCCGTTGCAGTTACAGTTATTTTTTGTAATTGATCTTGGATGTAAAATATGAATAATTGTCTTTTATTCATTGTTCCTCTTTTTCTTGAAGATTTAATTTTGTTCATTATATTTTTTATTTTTTCACTATTTGGCGAATTTTTTTTTCTTTTAATTTTCTTGAATATAAGAGTCACTGAAAGTGTTTTCTTTAAAATATTTCTTCTGCTTAATTATATAATAAATTATTAATCTTTAATAATTTATTTGTTTCTATTCGTACTGTTTCTTAAGATGTATTTTAATCCGCGGAATTCAAAAATTTGCGAATTCGAGTAAAAACATAAAATCCAATGTCACGTTTTGGTTGCATGATTTTATTCATTAATAAGACCTATTGTCTTTAATATTTTATTTTAACATTCTAACATTAACAATCTAACGATAACAATTAAATAAAAAACAATTTTCATAATTAATTTCCATAAAATGAGTTCCACATCATAATACACTGGTGCAATACGGTCTTTACGACCGTATCCAAATAGCAACTGAGCTAGATTTCGATAGCTGCCAACTCTACTGATCTTTTCGGGAAACTCCTGATTTTTTACCCTTTTCCCCGATTTCCCGATAATGTATGAAAATCTACTGATTTTTGGCAATTTCAGCGAAAAACTTAAAAACTGCCGAGATTTTGCCGAAAAATAAATCGATTGAGTTGTTTAATTTTATGTGACTCTGTGTGATTACATTAACATGCTTAAAAAATTACCCTTTCATGAGATTCTAAAACATGCAGAAGTGTATTGTTTACAGACTATTGAACACGCCTCATTTTCAAGTGTAAAACTCTTTGCTGACAGATTTCCCATTTTACTGCTTAATACAGAACTGAATAAAAGATTGCACTTTCTTCAAACCGAGCTCTGCGAACTGCAAAGTACAATCCTAACAAAAAAAAAATGGATAAACCAAGAGCAGATGTACAATGGCATCTTGTTGGAAATCTGAAAAATGAGTTTGAACAAAAAATATTTTCCAATATTTCCCAGTTTATGCTTACAATTTTAACTATTCCACATTCTAATGCTGAAAGTGAACGGGTGTTCAGTCATATAAAAATGATTCAAGTCTTCTCTTTCTTCTGAAAATTTAGAAAGTTTATAATTATTGCTAAGTATTCTCGAAATGAGAAAAAATGATTTGAACAGCAGTTCACCAATTCATTTCTACTAAACGCTAAGTCAGCAACGCATGAAAAAAATAACTTGCCATGAGTTCTTCGAATTTGAAATGTATTATGTTTTTAATGGAGAAAGTATTGGAAAATTTTCTATTTTCTTATATATAGAAGTATTTTATGTGTTTATGTAAGGAAATAATTTTATAAATTGTAATAAAAGTGTAATAACACATGTGTAATAAAAGTTGTCTTATAAAATAAATATTGAGGCATAAATGTCGATGTGTTTATTATTTTACATATAGTATATTCTTTTATTCCTCACAGCTCCTTTATGAGGTTGATGAATATTTTATTAAAATATTAAGATTGACACAAATTATGTTTAGCATAAATCATTCTCAGAATGTATAATCTAAAGAGTAAAATTCTCTTTTTACGGTAGTTCCGTTTTAAACATTTTGTTTCAAGCAAAATCGTTGCTAGTGTAGTGTCTCCTGATTTTTTCTCTCAAAAGTAGTAGAATCTAGTGATTTTTTATATCTCCAAGGTTGGCAGGTATGGATTTCCCATCGGACAGGGATAAGATGCGCTTCTCATTCCCCTTTTAGGGATTTACTGTGGTTGAGTTGCCACATGCAAAGCTAGGCTTTTATTTTGTTTCAGGTTCTTAATTTGTATTTATTTTAATTTTAAAAAATGCATGATTGGAAGGGTTTTTAATTTTTTTATATTTTGATATTTGTTTTGTTTTTGTACATGATATCAAGATTCGATTGTATTAATGCACACCACTGATTGTTATTTCTTAATAATTATTTTTTTTTTAAATTCAAATCAAAATTTAAAAATTCTTTTGCTGTGTTCTATATTTATGAACGTAACAAAATTATTTTAAAATTGTAAAATGAAAACTATCACTATGAAGTTGAAGTTATCAAATATTTATAGAAAATATTTCGAGCTCATAATATATATATATATATATATATATATATATATATATATATATATATATATATATATATATATATATATATATATATATATAAGATGCAATATAACAAGTATGACAAAACTCAAGAAATCATTGACGTGAAGAAAGCATAGGGACCACGTCTTCGTCAAAAAAGAGATGGTCAATTATGCAAATTAAACACTCTTTTTTGATCCGCACGAAGGACATGACTGAAGATCTTCGAGCAATTGCCCCTCGGAGAAGTGTTTATATGCATAGCTGACCATCTCTCTCCTGACGGAGACGTTGTCCTTATGCTTTCTTCCTATTATTTGTATTGTTTTATTCTTGTCAGTAGTTATATATATATATATATATATATATATATATATATATATATATATATATATATATATATATTAGACAAAATTTTCTTTTTTTTTTTTTTTTTTTGGTATAATTTGTCAAACTATCATATTATAATTTTTCAAATTCTGTCTTACTTGTTTTATTGTTCATCATTTTGTATTTTATTTATACTGCCCTATCTCGCTTTAGCTGCTTTTGCGCTGGTTAGATTGCCAATAATATATATTAATAGTTGCTTTTGTATTTATTTTGATTTCTTGTGCTGTGTATTTTATTTTGCATACTATATTTATTGCTTTAATTGTATTTACTATGTTACATATATATATATATATATATATATATAAATTAGACAAAATTTTCAATTTTTGTAACTTTAAATATCAAACTATCATAATGTTTAATCAAAAAACTTAATTTGAATTTCTATATAAAAATATTAAAAAAGTGCATTGTTATATACCTTTTGATCTTAGGAATTATTAAATTATAGATTACTGAGGAATAGAAATTTTTTCTAAAAGATGCATTTTCTCTTCTTTTATGGATAGCACGATTATATTTTATGTAATTGATTTTGGTATCTCCTTATATAAAGTTATATATAACTTCTTACGTAACTTCTTCCGCTGTAGTAAAACAAAAATTCCATGAGAGAGCAATCTTGCTTCATCACCAGGGATATTCGGGTGGCTATAGTGTTTCTGACGTATGACAATGGCCGTGTATTGCCACATTTCTTGGAAAATAACTTTCATCGCTAAAATTAACATCTAAAGTCAACAGGGGAGGAGGAGGTAATTTGTGGTGGAGGGAGAGCGACGTACGTCTGCTTGTCCAATCTTTTCGTGCGTTTTTACCAAATTCAAATCGGATTTTCGATGCATTTAAATGACGTAATACATTTTAATGCGCCGACATTTTTATGCATTAAAGAATTTTTCTGCTTTCACTCCGTTAGTCCACTCCTTTCTTTTTAACCATTTAACCAAGGGTTGCGCCAAAAGCCACTCAAAGAAAAGTGTCTTGTCAGCCCGTTGTTTTAATGTTGGTGAAAAGGCGGGGGTGGGGGCGTAGGGTATTTAAAGGTCGTCCATTAGGGCCGCATAATGGGCCTCTAAAAAGCTAAGTGCATTTCTTACATTTTATTCTCGTAGCTTAAAGCTTAAGAAAAACAATAAAACATCGTTAATTGTATAATAAGGAAACTTCGATCATTAATGGGGCTGTGTATTTTGTTTCTTTCCTTTTTTTCAGCATCCAATCCTTCTTTTCGGCAAAAAGTTTCTGGAGAATTAAGTATGACAGTTTTGCATTAAGATAGTGCGTTTTTAGTGCTTCTTTTTTTGCTCGACAGTCGGAAATTCACTGTTAATTGCAATTAACATGATTGAAGGTAAATTGGTTTATACGCTGGGCCTGTTTTCTTTGTTAATTTCTCCCCCTCCCTTTCCTCATGAAAGAACTAAAAATAGCTTTCAATCATAATTATCTTACTTTTAAGAATAACGTTAATATCATTGAATATTTATGACTTCGTGAAATGCTCTGCCGGAAAAAAAATGTATAGGAGTTTGGGAGTCATTAAAAACTCAAAAGCAAGACCCTTACGCGAAACTGTTAATTTTATTCGTTCCGAAAATCAATATCGAGATTAAAAATCCTTAGAAAAATGACGATTTGAAAAGAAGATTTATGGCATTTCATGTGAGCCATCTTTCAATTTCTGAACTTAAAAACTCCAATCCTTTTAACTCGCCATCAGAATGGTGTGCTTTTGTAACGGATCACTCTTTCCCATTGAATTTTGTACCCCTTTAGTGCCAGAAGAGGCTGTAGCGAAATTGCCAAATCTTGTTATTGTAAACCCATTTCTCTGTTCTAAGTTCTTTTATATTTTTCCCCATTCATCCCTTTTGCTGTGGCAGACTTCCAAACATGCTTCCCGAAATTCCTAGCGCCTAACTGGTTTTAAAGTAGCTTTTGCTTGAATCTCATTGGATCTGTTTCAGTTTTAGGTTAGATTCTTTTTTATTTATTTTATTATTTTTTAAACATTTTCTTCTTTTCTCTTCGCTTTCCCCCTCGGTCCTCCTCCGCACTTCCGCCCTAATGGATGGAGGAATGAAATGTACGTTGTTTTATGTCCAGCTATTCTTTTCATTTATTTATTTAATTTATTATTATTTTTAAAGAACGGTACACGAATCTTGAATTCTTTCTGATTGCGGCTTGAAAATATGTAGATGCGTTGGAATTTTTCATATTTCTCACCTTTTTCCTACTATTTTAACTTTTTTCTTTTTTTCTCTAACACTTGTGATAAATTGGGTTGGAAATTAATTGTGCCTTGTAATCAAAACCACATTCTGTCGCGCTTTTTTTCTTTTCCTTTAAACTTATTAGCGGAGCTAATGAGAAAAAAAAAGAGAAGCTTACACATTTAAAAATGCTGTTTTAGAAAAGTATTAGAAACTTAGAAAAAGAAAAGCATCTAATTATTTTACGTGATTTTATTTTATTTTGCGTAAAGTTTTTAGTTACTGTTTCCGTCTCCTTAAAAATCTTTGATTATCGTCGAAAAAAATGTTGCGCTGTTAAAGACTGTAAAGGTAAATTGTTGTGTATAATTTATATGGATTATGATAGATCGTTTCTTTTATTTTGACAAATAATTCAATGCTGTAATAAAAGAACAAAATTTTTTTGTAAATTCTCTTTGATCTTTAAGTCAGATTTATTTATTCTAGTTTCTCCCGCTTAAAAAAGAAAACGGAAAATGTCTCTGTATGAAGATAAATAGAATGGCGGGAAGAAGGGGGGGAATAAAAAGTTGTATACATAATTTAGAATTTTTAATTTTTCTTCAATTTTTATTTTTGTTTAATTTTCAAAGAAAGCTACATTCGTTTCTTATGATATAAGCAAAGAAAAATTATTTTAATAATTTACTGATTGTTGATTTTTTTTTTTTAATTTAAAACATGTGATGATGTATTTTCTTCAAATATTTTTATTTTAAAATTTCGAAAGGTTTATATTTCATTTTTATTTCGTATTCAAATATATTTTATTGTTAGACTGTTGTTTTCCAGGAGAATTAAGGTGCGTAAATAATAATAATGAAAAAATAAATAAATTTAAAAAAATGATCGTAGAACTGCAAACATAGAAACATTTCATAAGAAATTAGTTTTTAAAAGACTTATTTAAAATTCTTTTAAACATTTATTTCTTTAGGTATGTATATAATTCTATAAACATATGTGTGTATAAAGATTGAATTGTGATCCCAAGTTTTTGAATCAATTGATTTCATTCAGAATCAATTGAATCAACTTGTGAACCCCTGTTTTCTTTTCACATCTATCTGGGGGTCCACCTGGACCACTTTGGGAACCTATGATCTAAATTAAAGGGAAATTTTCTTAAAATCGAATAAATTTTTGTAAAATTGATTCGAATATCCCAGCAATTTTTTGTGTTAAATTACTGTCACTATAATAATTAGAAGTAAAGAGAAATACATGTGTACAAATTGCTATATTCGTCAAATTAGTCTTGTAAGGTTGTTAAATTGCATTATGAGTGTCGAATTATGAAACAATATTTAATTTTAAAGGCTGAATTTACTTTGCTCTTTGGCATTTTATTGCAACATTAACACTAATATTGTCAGAGAAAAGCGAATCGCATGAATTTGGTACAGTTAACTCGATGACTTAATAACTAAAAGTTGCTACAAATCATTATTGGTATTGTATCCATTCACAGATAGCCTGTACCTAACTCTGTGTTGGGCTCCACCAGTTAGATGGAATCAGCCGGGTAGTCTTCATGATTTTGAAGGTGGTACACAGCAGAAGTCCCAAATACTTGGCCTGCCACCGCCAGCGGTATCATTTCACTAGGAGGACATTGCCACCACGCTTAGCTTCAGCGTGTGAACACGCCGCCCTTAGTGAACACGACGGATCTTATGTTATGCCGGGATTCGAACTTACTACCTTCCGATAATGAGAACGACGCCCTAGCCGTGGCAGCTTAGTGGTTAGGGCAACAACTTTCCATCCGGAAGGGTTGTGTTTGATTCCCATTGCCACCAAAGTACCCACCGAGTACATGCTCATTAAATCTGTGGAATCGAAAGTCCTGTTGGCGGTCGTTGGGCAGTTACCGTGGGTGCAAAGGTCTGGAGAAAATTTCCTCCCCCTTCAGATCAATGTCAAAATTGAGGGAGTGGATCCTCTGGTGGTGCCATCTATTGGAAGAGTCTTAGAGCAAAGACGTGCTTTCACGTTTCTTGGTGCTCTGATTAAAACGAAATACGCACCTCATTCCTCTGATCTCATTTCGCATAATGACTGCATTTCTCCTGGCTTGTCCAAGTGCCATAAAGAACAACAAAATATCGCAAAGTAACCAACTCAGAAAACTCCCAATCACCTACGCCAATAGATAAAAACAGCTACACCAACATCCATCTGCTCTCTGTTTAATAGTGATTGAGACCTTTCACTCTGGATAGTGTTTATTACTTGCAAAACATTAGGAGCCCTTGAATTGTGTGGCATGCAAAAAAACACATTTATAATTTTCAATCTAGGAAAATTGTAAATATGTTTTTTTTATTTTATCATCATTATTGAAAGATGTGGTTCTTAGTGCTGCTACATTCTCTAATGGGCCATTTTTAACCTTCATCTCTTGCTATTATTATTACGTCGTCAATTTCTTTAATAACCATTATTCACGTGATAATTTACGTTGGTCGTCGAGTAATAGTTTAAATAATGATCTAATTCCAGCTTCATCATTTGCAGGATTTGGTGTGTGTGTGATTTCTGCATCAGTGATTTTATGTGAGTGTTAAAAAATACCTTCATCAGTTAGTTGCCCGTGTGATTGCAGATCCCTTCAGGGTGCCCCTGAATGGACTCCTGCATTACCCATCTTCGTTCTGCATTGATAACTTCTTTGAATACGCGTATCCTGTGCAAGGGGAAAAAGTGTTGCTATCCACCGTGACTAATTACCCCGAGTTTGCACATGTGTGGCTCCAGACTTTTTTCAGCGACTACCCCACAGAAAAAGAGATATTTATAAAGAGCCCGCATCTGTTCGATTTCTGGGAATAGATGGGAGTCCTTTTGACCCCCCAACCCCCTGTCGAGTGCAGTATTGTGTGTCTTATTTTGTATCCCAGTTGACCTCGGCGCAAATGAAGCAGAATACATCTATGCTTCTATTGAAAATTTGTCAGGAAAAATGTGCCTTGTGGCCCACCTTTATGCTGTATGTCAATGTTACCACGTAGCTTTTTTCGTGTATGTGTTGTTATTTAATACGATTTATAGAAATTTTTTTAAACTTTAAGATAGTACCGTGATTCGCATGTTCAATTACGAAGTATTGAGCAATTTACTGTCAGAGTATGTCAATAAGTTTACTGCTTAAGCAAAAGGTATTTTTGCAATCAATATCTAAATTTTTAGGAAAATTTATTTTCAAGATACTTTTATAATATTTTCAAGTTGATATGCATTTCTTTGTGCAAAGTTTTTACCAAATACTCATAAGAATTTAAACTAAATTGAAAATTATAAATTTATATATATATATATATATATATATAACTTATAAAAAATGGGATTGATAGCTTAATGGGGAAAAGTATAGTTAAGTAGAGATGTAATTTATTCTATATGAAACAATATATATATATATATAAATTTTTGTGTTTACATCACAGAGAAGTTTAAAAAAATATTAAAATGTTGCTTATATAGGGCGCTTATGTTTTAGAACTTTAATTAAATTGTAAAACTCAAAGTTGTGAAATAATTCCTGTAAGATGTGCTTATAATATGTAGATAAAGGTGTATTTTCAAAATTATTTTTTGTTTTCCCTATTCCACTTTTGATGACTCGGTCTACAAATAGTTAGGTTCTCGTCATGTAACATGCTATATTTGTTAAGGAATATATAAGAAACAATAACCGAAAAAGTAGTAACTATGTCAAATAGTTAGCGTTATGGTTATCCGTCCAACTATTCAGAGATTCGATTCCTGCCTCGGTCTGGAAATTTTGTTGTGTTACTGAGTCCACTTTAAATTGTAGATCCCGATCCAGTTAGTCTTCTAGTAGGGAAAAAAGTAGTTCTGGTATTGAATATATAGAGCGACTAGCAAACCAAACCTAATTTTTTTAATGAATTTTCGAAATTTTAAGGAGATGTATATTATAATAAACTTTAAAATATCGTATCCTTTCCATATAGATTAATTTATTAACACATCAACTCTTTGCGTACTTTGCAAGCCATATCTACTTACTGTCACATTTTATTGCATGGCTATTCAATACACCTATTGTTATTTGGAATTTTGTATAATACAGACGTTTTTTATTAAACCACAATAAATTTTGTTAAAAAGTTTAGTAATTAATGTGGTTCAAATATTAATAATTTACACTTTCATTTCCAGTCGTATGACACTGCAACAAGCTTTTCATGTTTCAATACTCAGAAGCGAGGTGATTGGCTGCCATTCCAGACGCTTTAGTGTTACTCGATTCTGCTTTTCTTCGCCAATAATTGTATTTTCGCGACTTCCAATCCAACAGTTTTCAGTGTTTTGCAGTTGTCACTCAATTTTCAGTGTTAGCACTTACTCTTCAGCCTGTCCCTGAATAAAACTTATAGAACTAATTTTGAGAACGGTATTTGTTCTTTCCCTCAGTTATCACTCGCCCCTCACCCCCACCGCGGATTCAATCCCAATTATCCCTCGTGCATCCCGCACGTTTGATGACTGGAAGCTAGAGATGAGATCCACAGCACCCAGGGAGAGAGAGAGAGCCAGGGAGAAGTTTCATCAGCGATCTTTCCAAACTCCTTCCCCCACCCTCTCTTCCTTGTCCCACCCCCACTTGTCACACAATGGGAAGCGGAGCAATATTTGCCCATGGACAGGGAAACTAATATGTAAAGCCATCAACTTCAATAAGAAACAGCTGTTACACCTAGAAGCCGAAGCGCCTTTCCTTATTGGTTGCATTCCTTCTCTGTTTCCCCCCACCCCTGCTTTGAGTTCCTCTTTTTGCTTATAACATTTCGCTCTCCATTCGCCGCCAAATATTGGGAATTTGCACTCACTTTTTTGGCGAGTTATCGTGCTACCCTTTCCTCTAGAGGACTTTGACGGATTATTCTGGTGTAAATATGTGTATTAAAAAGGGTTATATATTCCTTATTATTGTTTGCATTATGAAATTTATAGCTTTTTTCTCTGTGTGGGGGTTAGAGACTTTTTAATTTCGTAATACACTGTGACCGATGAAGATAATAGATAACTTAATATTTAAAAGTGATTAACAGCCTTTATCAAACATTTACGATGCCTTTCCTTCTGTATTTAGGCCTTCCATAGAAAGTAAACTTTATTTACGTGAATGAAAGGAGCTTGAAAAACTCCTTAACATTTTTGCTATCAGATCTGTCTGCAGAAGGCATCGCAATAATAATCGTCTATCTACTGTTGTCCAATTGAGGCTAGATTTGACATGATTTTACGCTTGCGAACTTATCGTGGCAATTATTCATTATTTAAAAAGAGTCTTAATGAATTCTGTTCTTTATTAACCATATATTATTCACATTTTACAATAAGCATTATAGTTTGAAGTTAAAGACTGGAAGGCAGTAGGCATTTAAATGCCGTTCTCATTTCCTTAATGGAAAATTCTTTATTAATAGTGAAGAATATACTAGGATCATGAATAATAAAATCCATAAAACTACAAAGAGCCAAACATCTACATGAGAAAACTTGAAGCATAACATTCAACTTCTGTTGTTTAGTGGTAGTTGGAATCAAACCTAGAACCTTCCACATGGAAGAATAGGTTACTGTAGACACTATTGTTTGAGGAGCACTATAATATTTACATGTAAATGAGTTAATTCTGGTGTTATTAAAAACTATAATTTAATGTATAACAAAAATATTCAATGTCTGGAATTTAGTCTTACAAAATGTATTCTGTTTTTTTATTTTCTTGCTATTAATTTACGATAATATGAAATGATTCATATATATATATATATATATATATATATATATATATATATATATATATATATATATATATATATATATATATATATATATATATATATATATATATAAATATAAGAGAGAGAACATTTTTATAATATTTCAAAAATTATTTTTTTCTGTAAATTTTATGTTTTAATTTTTTAAATAATAACTTTTTTAATATTTATGTGGAAAAAATTACTTTATTTAAATCAAATTTTAAAATAATATTTGCTACATAAAATATTTTTATAGTTCAAATTTAAAAAATTTAATATTCTTTCCTTTAAAACTTTTCACATTGGCGATAAAATTCATTTGCGGCGGCAACCCTTCCATGTAAAAGTCGTTGCGGAGGAGACATTAATACAGGGGACGAAACTGTAAGAAGGCTCTCTGACTGCTTACCTATGCAGAATTGCAATTTCCTTTTCTAATTACTCGCACCCTCTGTATTGGTAATGCGGAGGCACACTCTCCTTTATTATTAGCTTTCAATTTGTCGCGCAACGAAAAAGGGGGAAGAGAAGAAAGGCGTCAAACCGCTTTAACGGCCAATAGATGGCGCTCCTGACGGTAAGGCGCCCTATTGTCCATTGGTTCTCTTTAATTTAGCCGCCTCCTATGATTGAAAGCACTGCGTAGCTCTGAGGGGCGAAACGCAAAATTATTTTTGTACCACCTCAACCCTGAACATCCATTCTAAATGTGCGAAAATGGTTGAATGCCCTCTAGTTGCGGTGTATTATCAAATATTAAAGTGGATAAATCCAAGTATCGATTCAGGGGTTTATATTTTCTAATCTTAAGGAAAAATTATTAGGAAATATCCTCGAGATTAGTGTTCCAAATTTCTTTTATACCTAATAATTGCTGAAGATGATATTTTTAAGATAATATCTTTTTTTGTTAACAAGTGTTTTTTTTTACAACAGTAAAAATTTTTTTTCAATTAAATTGGCGCAAATTTACGTTAATCATTATTAATATTTTTAATTTTTAAATGAAATATAGAAATCTTGAAGATATGTATTTTCAACAACTTTTGATAATGTTGTCAAATTATTTTTTCAATTTAGTGAAATGAATTGAACTAAATAAAATTTCATTTTTTTTAATAACTAAGTTTCTTTAGAATATGTTGTCTTTATATTTTATGATAAATATAATGGTTTAATTTTGATTGTGCATATATGTAATATTTATGCACACACACATGATGAAATTGTTTTTTGCTGCAATTTAACAAATAATATACTAATTTATTTCACAATTATTAAAGAAGTCTACATTTACCAAAATTATAAGCATACAAATTAATTAAATTTACGTCAAATTTCATTGGAAGATATATAATTTGCGAATATTATAATTACATTTAATTTATTAATGGAATGAAAAAATAAAACTTAATCCTCTCGACCCTACTCCTTATTGTTGACAAATGCCGAAAGTGACACTTAATACGGGTATTCATTCCTTGTTGGGAAGCTTGCTTTACTCGGAGAATTCCGCCCTCCCAACAATATATATTTAATTTGCAGCTACATTCAGCCATGCTTAAATATCATTTGTGTTGCAGAAAGAAAGTGTCTCCAGCAAGGATTTGACAAACACTCATGCTTTCACGGACGACCGGGTGAGGTAATAGGAAAAACCTTTGTTCCCCTCCGAAAAGCCCCTCCCCCTCTCTTTTTCCAATGTAATTGACGCGTGACGTCACATGAATACCACGTGGCGGGTTATTGTATTTTAGGGAGAAAACGGGCTAGCAGACCAGCCGCGCGCTTGTGTCTCCTTCCTCGAGAGCCGGGGCGATAATCAATTTGCGCAGACGACAACCACGACGGTTTTTCCATGGCGAAGAAGAATAATTGAAATGGTGTAATAACATTGCGATAATAGGGTTTTTTTTCTTTTTGTTTGTTTTTCTTTCGCTTGCTTCCGGTTACAGATTGGAAAGCAGCCAGATAGTGTCTCGTGTCATTGTTTTCGCCAAAGAGAGGCTTGTTTAGTGTTTTTCTTCTCTTTGGCTGCTCTCTTGCTAGCTTTTTGTTTTGGCGCGGTGGATCTTTTCGTTAGTTAGCGTCGTCCATCGCTCAATTATATCTATTTGAGCGGCAGAGTCGGACAAAGAGATAAAGGAGCTCGTTATAAACGAGCTTTTTACGCGCGTGGCAGTTTATCTTTGGAAGCACATGCGACGATTTTCGTTTTGAGAGTCAAAGATGATATTCATTTCTCTTGTAATTGCGCCAAAGAGTGACAGTATTTTTACTTCTAAATATGAAAGTGAATTTCACTTTCTTTTGAAGCATTTTTGCTTTTTAATGATTTCTAAATGAGTTTTTAAACATTTAAAACCTCCATTTTTTCTCATCATTTCTTTGTTTTATGAAGTATTACTTTTTAATGCAGATTGTACATTTATTTTCGAATTAAAATACTTGTAGTTTAATAATACACATTTTAAGATTTGAGGTTTATAAATTTGAAACATTTATATTTGGAAAAACATCTCTTATTGCATTTCATAGATTTCTTATGCAGTTATTTCGGTACTAAACTTGTCCTCTCGTTTGTAACTCTGTTCCTTGGCTTTCTGGCATTGTAATTCATAGTGCAGGAAAAAACAATCTACAGTAGATTACACGGTCCACAATACCAGTTTAGTTCAATATAAAAAAATAATTGGGTTTTTTTTTCCATTATTGTATTAAAAGAAATTTAAGATAAATCTCAACTGTTCCCATCGTTTCTTAAAATAAATATTTCTGGTATAAATTTTCGTATTGTTTGTGTGTAGCTATAATACAAATAACGGGAGTTATCGATACTTTTCTTCAAATAGATAATCGGTAATCTTTTGTACAGTTATATAAGCTACATAAAAACAAAAAGAATTTTTATTTTACTACATTATTTATGATTCAGTTCTATTGGGTAGACAAAAGTTGGAGGTTTTACTGTTAGCACCAAGGAAAAAAAGGAGGCACCTGTAGACATTGCTTCATAAATATTAATTTTATTTGATTGTCAACAAAAAATATTTATGGACTCACACTTAATGACTCATCCATTTGCTATTAAACATTAATTAGAAAATTAAATTTTAAAATTTTCGGAAATTGTTTGAAAAACTGGAATTGAGGAGCTAGGGAGTTTATTATATCATCCGTATAAAATCCTGAATTTATAAATACTTGAACTATAATTTGAGCATTTAAAAATTTTTACATCATATAGGATTTATAATACTCTAAAGCTTCAAGTATGATTTACGCTTATTTAATCCTGAAATGAATTAATTATTTTTAAATGCTATACTCGAATTGGGTAAAAACACTTTCGCAGGTTTCTTTGAATAACGCATGAAAATCTATATATTGTCCTACTTACAAAAAGCATAATTTAATTTTGAAAAGTCATTTCTGTTTTAATGGGATTGGTTCTGTGAGGTCTTTATAATGTGGTTCCATCAAAATTTGTTTCGTGAAATATATATTTTTTCCCCACTACCCATCCTTAGTTGAATGGAAAAAATTCTCCTGAAAATAAAATGGACTGAAATTTTAGCTGACGGTTTCCTCTCCCGGTCTACATCCCTTTTTACCACTTGTCGAGAAAAAAAAGAATGCCAATCGGGGTAATTGGCGTTCGGTCCGAACAAAATTGGCTCCCTTTGGCTCGTTACGGCGAACACCAAAGAAAATAAACTGCCTTCTAACAAAGCGTCTATTTTTTTCTTCAACCAGTGACGTGGTGGGGTCGAAAAGTCCTGCAAAGATGTTGCGTATTAGGTTGGTAAAGGAATGGAAAAAGAAAATCCAGAGTTCCGTTAAGATGACTTCTTTATTTTATTATTTATTTACTTTTAAAATTTCGTTCTATCAAATCGATCTTTTCTTTCTTATCAGCTTGATTGAGTGAAACTACGTGATTTTTTTTTCCTGTTACGATCAGAAATAATGGTAATGATTATTCGTTACTACTGTTTTTGTGTTGTTAAGTTGGAGATTAATTTTAGCTGTAAATTTTGTTCTATGTTTTTCTTGAAAATGTGTGCCCATTTAAAATTGTTTATATTAAATGCAGATAGTTTAAAAAATAACCTTTTAAAATTTGATTTTTTCTAAAGATTTTTGTTTTAATTTAAAAAAAAAAAACGTTCATGGCGATTCCATCACATTAAATTAATTTTATTCTCATTTTTATGGGAGAACAGACCTTTTTTACACCGTACATACTTGCTTCATAATTATTTATTGAAACAATAAATAATTATGAAGCAAGTTTTTCTTTGAAGAAAATACGATTACTATTAACTTTAATAATAATAAATGAAAATATTTTTCTTGATAATAATTTGTCTGTAAGACATTGTGGCGCCATCTATCGCGCGTTTCCTTAACCATCTACTTTTTATTCAGAGTACATTGAATCTAAACAATTTTCGACATTCCCGCTCTGATGTCAGATAATCCTCTTCTTGTCAGAGCCTCTGGCAAAAATGCAATCCCTAGCTCCTGCGCTTCTTCTCCCCTCCACTCTCTCCCCCAATTTCGAAGAAGCGTTCTTCTGTTTTGGTTTCTCTTTAAAAATCACAATTCTTTTTTTCTTTTTTCCTCCTATTTACTAACAATTAATGTTATTTCGAAATTGTATTTCTTTCCTGTATTGAGAATAATTTAAATTTTTTTACTTCTATTTTTTATTTATTTACAAATGTAGATAAAATTAATTTTTGCGACGAAAAGGTTTTATATTTTAATTTTTGCTTTATTTGAAAAAACAAAAGAAAATATCTGTCTGTAGAAATTTTGCGATATAAATTTTCTTAAAATTTATTTGCATAATTTTAAAATAATGAAATCAATATTGAAATCAAGCATCAATTGTTTGATATTAATTGTTTTCAAATAAAAGTAAAAACAAAAACATGAATCTGAAATGGTTATCGATATCTTTATATCACATCCAATGATTTTTCTTTTACATTTATTTGAGGAAACTATAAAAATCTGTATTTAAAATTGGGCTATTATAACCAGATAATATTAAAATTACTGAAATATGTACTCACAACATTTATTATTTTAAAACATACATTTACTTGTAATAAGTACATGTAAAACTTGTTCACTGTAATCTTATTTTTCTATCTTATGAATTCTAATTTTTTTATCAATATTAACTATTATAATTATTTATGAATTTGTGTGATATAAATTCATGATTGTGTTTTTGAAATTTTATTGATTTTGTTTTAAATTTCTTGTTTAAATTAATGTTTATAGATAAAATTGATGCTATGATATTAAAATAATTATTAAATATTAATTTATAAAAAAAATGAGTATAAAAATAATAACATATTGTGGTTTAGTAATTTTGCTTATTGATGTTCTGAAAAGTTAAATCTTCTAACACAGTTCTTATTTTTTATAAATAATTATACATTCAAAAATGGATAACTATTTAGAGTGTATTGTTCGTTTTATAATAATTTTTATTCTAAGAGAGTCTCTGATAATTTTAATTAAAATATTTACTAAATTAAAATGACGGATATAGTAAATTCAATAAAGTAATCGATATTTTATGTATTCAGTATTTAATTTTATCAAATAATTTTTTTTATTTTAAATAAAATTTGATATGCTTGTGCTTTACATATATTGCTAGTAAAGCAAATTATATATATGCAACAATGTGGTTATTTAAATAAAATACCTCGTCTTCAAAGTTACATAATTTTAATAATTATCTTTTGATTGTTTATTGATACTCCCTACTCAAAGTTCCAAAAATGCTCTTTTTATTTCACTATATGTATATAAAGGGAGACATTTTTATTAAAATTTCATACCATTCAATTTCAGCGAGAAACAAATTAAAATTTTGATTTGATTGATTTGGTATTTTTGTCGCTGTATGGTGATTGTTTGCACGCGAGGGCTAATTAGACCCCTTTGAATTGATGGTTTGGTTTCTTGTAATTATTGGTAATTCATTATTAATGAACCATTAACTAAATTATTTTCCATTAAAAAATAGATATGCTTTTCTAAAATAAAGTAGATTTAGATATCTAGTTTATATAAATTTAAATACCATAAATCATGAATTAGAACTAAAAAAATGTATGTATTGTGGAATGTTTTCGTTTGTAACGTAACGCGACAAGTTTCGGGTGAGAAGGTCATGAAAAATTGACCGCGTCGCCATTTTCGATAAATAAATAATCGATGAGGTAACCAAGCCATCCACTTCGGGAAAATGGAACCGCGTCCTTCAAATTGATACATCAGAAAGCTTTAAAAAAATATTTGGGAATCGAAAACGCCTGCAATCAGGAAGGCTTAACAACGATAAATCACCTGGATTCGTGATTACAACGAAGGGCAGAGCGATAACAATTGTTTTCAATCGATTTACCGTTACACTTCATCAAAACCGACAGAGAACACAGGCCTATTGATGGATCTCGCGGCATCAATGGAGCATCGCTCATGGGCATAACTGTGGAAATGGCGCATTCCGTCCAGTTGTTCCTACCCCTTCTTGCCTGTAATTTAGGTATCATTTTCCTCGTTAAACCTCATCTATCATCGTCTGGTGATGGATGGGGGAGCGTTGAAAACACACCTATTATTTAAAATCCTGGGACTTTTTTGTGAAGATTCTCTACGAAGAAAGCACAATTGCTTTTATTATTTCAAAAGATGTAAGAATGATAAAATCAATTTTGTTTTTTTATGATGGAAAAACGGAACATCTTATTGAAGTTACCGTTGTCCATTAAAAAGAAAGCTCCGATAAAGTTATCCTTTGCCAAAGGTAGCAGAGTATTTCATGCGTTGACCTTAGCTTTTGACCTCAAAAATGAAAATCAGAGGCATTCAATATTTTCATTTAAATAAAATTAAATCAAAAGTTTAAATACCTATGTCTAGTTTCTATCTAAAAATACTATTGAAAAAGTTCATTTTCTCTCCAATAAACTGACTGGCCGCTTAGTAATTAGCAACTAGGGCATCCTTTTAAAATCCATGGACTGGATTTTTACCTTAGCAGTTAATGCTTGTAATGGTTTGTCATACACTTTAAATTCTAAAGCATGTTTTAGTTCGACCTAATGAACAGAAACAGCAATCGAACAATAAACCTTCGAAAAGAATTGATTTTTGAAATTCGGATTGAAGATATTTTAGAGCAATTAATTTGCGTGAGCAATCGTTTACCAATATTTTATCATTTTCTTCCAAATCTATCACTATTTTGTAATTGATCTCTGTTTGATTTGCAAAAATTTCGGATAAAAAAGCATGAAATGTTATTGGGTATTAATGTTAACTAATGTAACTTATAAAAGAAATTCTTGAAAGCGGATCTCTTCTCAAATATATTTGTCACATATATCGTCGCTAAATGTCTACAAAATGAAAAAATTAAAGAAAACACGTTTGATTTGGTTCAAAAGTATAATTTCCAACCAAAATCTTGTAGTATAAATTAATGGAAATGAAATAAAAATTATTTTGCTCAAATCAAGCATATATTTTTGCATAAATTATACTTAAATTTGCGATAAAGTTTATAAATAACTTGTTATTCGATTTATAAACTTAGTGTTCAATTAAAAATAAAAGGCTGGAAAAGAGACTAAATTATTCAAAGCAACAGTTTGAACAACCTTTTCCATATTCCAACCTCATAAACGGAATTCGAATTCATCCATCATAGTGTATGTAAATCGAATCATCTGAAAATTTTGGGAACACTCAGACATACTTCAATTTTACGTATATTTGATGGTACATGACACCATAGCAGCCATACTATAGTCTGGTCACGTTACCACCTCAGGATCTATTCCCCCCTTCGGTGTTGCGGGGTTACCACGGGAGTGTCCCGTTTTTCGCTATGCCTCTAGTAATTCCACCAATATATGCATAACACATGGTGCTGACTCTGGTACATTTTCCGGAATATTCACTCAGTTAAATCGAGCGAGTGTTCAGTTTCTGTATTTTCCCACCAACAAATTGGCATAATCTTCACGATGCCTTCTAACCTCTAGCGCCGTATCATGTCTTAGCAGCGGGAAGGTTGTTAAAATTGTAAATGCTGATGGCATATAGTAGAATTTTTCCATGGCGGTTTTGGCGTACTTTGTGAAATTGGAGAATTTCAGTAGTTTGAAACTGTATATAATATATTTTAGTGGTTGTGATCAATTTTGTATTTTCCAGTAGTTAATTTTTTTCTTTACGTTTTACTTATATTTTTATAAAAAGAATTGGAGAAATTTGTGTGTCTTGTTTAAATTTTTAGTCTTGCGTTCCGTTATTATTTATTTTTTTTTTTACCAAGAATGTTGCATGTTTTTTTTAAGACTTGATTCTTTTTTTAATTTATAATTTTCATTTCATTCGTTTGAAATACGTGAAGATTGCGATTAAAATTTAAATATTTATGAAGGAAAATTTCTTTGTGATTGTTACTTTAAATTTAAATAAACTTTTGGTTTATCTTATCTGGCGATAAAGACTGGCTCTGGAAAATTTTATTATAGTTTATTGTCCACGAATCTAGGGTTACAATATCATGAAAATTCTACAAATATTGAATTAAATAAATTCTCATTTCGAGATTCCTATTGCCTTTCATTGAGTAAAAGTCAAAAATCCTGAAATTTTGCATCTAATCTAAAAAATATTGAATTAAAAAATTCATTTAGTTTCTGTTAATTCTCTTAATGATGAGTACTTTTGCAAATAAATGTTATTATTTTGAGAAATGTATACATCTTTATTACACAATTTTCTTAAGGTTTTTTTTTATATTTTTTAATTCTATCCAAATAAATTTGAAAATCTGGTTGGTGCATATTCCTGGTGTTTTTAATTTTTCCCGGCGATTTTTACAATTACATCCAATCAATGGAAAACGTTCTTGAAATTAGAAATCTGTTGTATTGGCTGATTTCTCTAAAGCTTTTGACACTTTTTCCTGGATGATGAAAAGAAATTGGGAATACACATTTTACCTTTTCCCTCTAACCGGAGTGTCCATCCGGATCTCAATTTCTGAAGTGGATGAGGCGGATCCTTCGCCATTCAACCTCAATTGTGATGGATGTTTCATTTCGGAAGAATACGGGACACGTCTCGGCGGAGGCGGAAAATAATCCCCTAATGACGTAGGCGTGTTCTTTTTCAGGTCTTCACTGCGAAACACTGTACTGTGTGTTACGTACTATGCGAAAGACACCTCTCTGCGAGCAGGAAAGTGGACACACAATGAAATTCTTGTGGTAAATGGGTTGGCAGGAATTGTACCACTGACTCTTAGATGGGATTTTAATAATCTTTCAATTCGTCTTTCTGCTGCTATCTTTCTAGATTCAGTACTTTTGAATATATTTTTGTTTTGGCCTTTTAAGTTAATTTGTTATCTTCACTATTCCATATTGCTACAAGCAAATTTCTAGTGGTGAATGTATTATTTTTGCTAAATAGTAAATGTTTTCAGATACGGCCACGTAAAATTATAATTTAACGTCATGGTAAAACCGAGCTGATATAAGAGCCTTTACAAATATACATGAAAGTCGGTGAAATTTTGGAGAACATTTCTCTGTTTTTAAAGTTATTATTACCGAAACTTTAGAAGACATCAAAATAGTTAGCTCTTTTGTAAATATATATATTTTTTTTGCATATAATTAATTATTAATGTTTTTTTTAATTTGTAGCCTGTAAATATTTTTATGTGTAATATTTATAACTTTGTAGGCATTAAGAGCTCTTTGAATCTCTAATATTGAAATAAAATTTTCAACGGCCTCCATCTAAAATGGTGCCGAGCTGGCAGCCGAATGGTTAGCGCTCTTGCCTTCGGTTCAACAGTTCGTGGGTTCGAATCCCACCTTGCGCATGGATGTTTGTAGTGGTTTGGAATATACTTTAAACCGAAGGTCCCGGTCTAATTAGCCCTCGTGTGCAAAAAATGACCGTTGAGCGACAAACAAACCAAACCATCTACAATGGTAAAGGTTCTCTTGTGCTAGGAACACGAAGGTCTTCTAGTGTAAACGTAAACATTTCTGTCGATAAATTTTCAAAAGATTAAATTTTTAAGTCATTCATACCTTGGAATCAATGAAAAAAAAATACATTTATAGCTCTATCAGTCTCATGTTCAAACAAAAATTTTCGATGATTTTTGAACGATTTTTAAAATAATGCCTTAGACATTATCTCTAAAGTTATTTAAGTGTCTGCTTAGTGATTTTGATGTTACATTTTTAATATTTGATTTTAATAATAAGAAAAACCCACTGCCAAGAGTTTTATTATGATTATTCTTAAATAAATTTATGCACGCTGGTGAATTCAGTTATTAAGTTCCTTTTCTACATTTAGTATTCACAGTGATTATCATCGATTAAAATATTCTGTAGGTCAGACATATTGTTCGGGATTGACGCTGATGATGGTCTTTTTGTCTATTCTTGAAAATTTCTATCTCTGAAATTCTGTTAATTATTTTAATATATTAGATGGAATTGCATTCCAATAGTAATTGAATATATATGTTCTTCGTCATTTATCTTACTTTATAATCTTAGTGCTATCATGCGTTCGCTGTAATTTCATTTTTTCCTTCTGTCCATTAATGCATAACTGAAAAATAATTTAGATCGTTAGCTTTATAAATAAAATAAAATAATTTCTGTAATGTTAATAATTAGACGTTATAAATATTTAGCATTGTATGTGTATTATGTATTCCACATTATATCTCTGAACTTTCTCTGCAAATAAACCTAATTATTAATTAAAAAGTTACTATTCGGTTGCCTTCACTTCAGCAGTTCGCAGATTCGATTCTAACCTCAAGTATAAAAGTTTGTAATGGTTAAAAACCAATACAAACAAAATGTGATAGCCGCTGTGGCTTGTTTGATGAAGGTGTCACTCCCTATAGCAGAAGATAGTGAGTTTGAATCCAAGCTTAAGCGCAATTCCTTCTTGCTCGCTGAAGGACATGTTAAACAGACCGTAGTCGCAATATCCTCCTTGAGAAATGATACCTCTGAGGGTAGCAGGTCAAGTATAAAGAATTCCCTACTTCTAAATTACGAATACTCCCACCAAACTGCTGCCACTAATTAGTAAAACCCAACTCCGGGCTAGATACGTGGAAGTTTGGTAATACAACTACAAAGTGTTCCTAAAACTCTTGGTGTATTTAATTCTCTTGTGAGAAAAGCAACTGTACAAAGCAAATCATAAACCATTTTCTATGCATTGCTGAAATGGAATTGACCAATAAAAAAGTTGAATGACTAATTTTAATGTATCAATCCACAAACCTAATATTAATTTGGATAAAAATTACTGTTCACATTAAGATAACTAAAATTTTAAGTATTTCATTAACTAGTTGTTTCTAACAATGTAATCTTTTAAATTATATTTTATATTAAAATACATTCTTTAAATATGAATTCTAATCAATATTGATAGTGTGTTATTTTTCATTTAAAAAAAGATTATTCCCTGAGAAAATATTTGCAATATTTTTAAATTTGCAACTTTTATATATATATTTTTGGTAAGTTTAATTAATTTTTTTTCGTTTATTGTATATTCTGTAAATAAAATAGATTTTTGGTTGCTGTTATTGTTTAAAGTGCAAGTCTCATTCCAGTAACTTTTATTATATTCCATTGCCACTGGGATAATAGTTGTAATGTATTTGCATTGGTGTAATATTCTTCCACTTTCAACTTCATGTGAAATATTCCCTTTCCCACAATAAACCGAATGAAAAATCCCGCCCAAGTTTCGTGAACTCGTGTTGTTTCGAAAGCATCTGAAAAGGGTTTCAGCAACTTTTCACGCGATGCGGGAAAAATGAAATCGTTTCTTCTCTAAACAAATGCCTTTCCAACTCCTGTTTACCCGAGATTCCGTTTCCATACCTGATGAAGATGATCCCTCCCCCCACCTTTCCCCCAGCACGAGATAAAGGGACGGGATATCTGGAAAACACAAAACCTCAGGTAAGGAAAGAGGTCCCTCCTCTTCCATTCTTCTTGCTCCTCCTTTTGTGGATGTCTGGAGGAAGGTGCCGATAAATCGATGAAAACCCATTAAGTGTTACAAACCTATTAGCTGGATGGCTGCAGACGGAATTAATGAAATTAGATAATGGATTTTTGGGATTTACAACGCAGTGCGCTGACACTAACATGATTTGTTGCGCCTACTCTTACAGATGGAAGCAGGGGGGTCGGCTCTATCATTTGGACCTGCCTCCCCTCCCGACAATATATAAAAGAAGTGGTTGGGGAGGGGAAGCTTCCAAATTACGTTAAGATGGAGAACCCGCCTCCTAGGGTATGATTCTGCTTGGGATTTTTAATTTTTTTAATGGACTCCTACAGGTTCTCCTTCCCTTTTTTTTATTTTGCTGCAGCGTTTTCTTTTGCTGAAGGAAATAAAGAGGAATGAGAAACAATTTAGAAATGGGATGGTAAATAATAAAAGAGGAGATATATGTGTAGTTGGGATAAAGGGATGCTGCACAAAACTTTTTTTTTCCTTCGTTTTCCTGTTTAGCTTTAGCTTGATATTTACGTAATGGATTCAGTAGCGCTCATAGGAAGTAAAAAGATGTCTTGTGTTTTCGAGGACTAATCAGTAATCGGAGGTTATGGTCATTAATTGAAATGCACTGGCTCGTTTGCATTGAGAAATGGCTAGGACCTGATTCCCGAGCGTGTGGACCTTACTCAAACGTAATTGTAATAACGTGAGGGTTGTCACAGTTACAGTTACACTGAATGTGACTCATGCTCTGTTTAAATAATAAATATAGAAAAAAAATTGTGTAATTTATATTGGCTAGCGCGTTCCGCATCCATTAAGAAATTAGAAACGAGATATGTAATATGATTATCTTCCTGTTTTTGTGCAAATCTCTTAGCGAATGTAATTTAATCTCCTCGATGCCAAGAATGGTATTGAAATGAATGTGTTTCTTTCTAACCGAGCTTCTAAGAAATTATTTTGTAATTTTTGGAATGTGTGGGATAATTTTGACAATGTGGAAGTTTTCAAATTAATGAAAGATACCTAAAAAAAAATCTAATTTATGAAAGCACTTACGTAATTTTTTTTATATAAACCGATCTTATAATTAGAAGATATTTGCATATCATTTGACAATATTTTAAGTATATTTTTTAAACTATAAAAAGTTATAATAATCATTATATTTTACCGTTGGAAATTTTAACACGGTTTTTTATATTAATATATTTTTATTTCATGATAATCTTGTATCTTAATCATGGTAAAAGTTTCAAATTTTGACTTGTATTGAATATTACATTTGTTGTAGTGATCTTGAATAAGATTAAATTGAGTGGGTGACACTTCGATCACTATAATTTGGTGAAAATCATAACTAGGAAAAGTCTTGATACTGTTCAAGATACATGTATGTACTGTATAAGATACTTGTACAAGAGCGTAATGGGTTTTATCTTTATTTCCTTCAGAATAGAAACGTGTTTCAATACAATAATACCTAGAACGTTTAAAATAATACTGATATATTGTGAATAAAATTAATGTAGAAAAATAAGAACTGATTTTTTGTGTATTAATATAAAAAATACATTTGTTTAAATCTCGTTATTGAGAAAATGAAAAATGTATATAATTAGTTTTACTTCATTTCTTTTAACAAACTTACTAGATCATTAATAGAAGTATTTATGAATAGAAATTTAATCATTAAGCTTAAAAATTATTTATTGAAAAGATTAAAAAATATGCTAATTTTAATTTGACCTGTGTACATGTAGTTAGTTAATTGCAAATAAAATAACACTATTTAATTAATATTCATTATTTAAAATTTATGTGAATAATTTTAGTTTATATTTATTTGCATAAAGAAAAGTAATTGAAATAATTAGGATTTATCATAGTAAGTTCTAATTTAATTTCTAAACACTTATATTTGTAATTGTATTTTTAACTATGTAAATAATATATAATGTGTAAGTATATATATATAAATTTTTATGGGATTAATAACTTAAAATGCTTACCAGTAATTTTTTGAATAAACATTGTTAAACTATTTGAAACTGAATCAGGACATTGTTAGTTTAATCGGCTTTTGTTGAACGCAGATTTTAAATTTCTTTCGATCTTAAATCATGATTACAACCTATTCAGAGTACTGCATCTTTTGCATCAGCGATAGATCGCCCAGCATACATTAGTTGCATTTAATCTCCGCATATAAATCTATGGTGTCGCAATTTTCTTTCAAATCAAGGCATTTAACTGTTACCCGCAAGTATGTGGGTAACTCTTTCACCAGGAAATCCATCTTAACGAGGGACCATTTCCGTGAACGCTTTGACAATCCCAGCCCAATCGCCATTTCTGATTTTTTGGCGCGAAACGCTCGCCCGGTAATATTGATACCACTATTAGCGCTTATGAAACATTTAGTTAAGTACTTGGGCTGGTAATTTTATTTCTTTCCAAAATGGCACCGGCAACAAATCCTCTTGGGTGAGCTGCGCTCGGTATCTTGAAAACCCATCAAGTTTATTGCTGGCGAAATTGCGCCATTTTGTTATTTCGCCGTCGAACGTTTTCGCTAATTAATATTACTCGAGTGATGAATATTAGTCATCAAATGTCAATTTCGAACGTCTCCTTCCCTGGATAGTTTCTGAAGTTTTCTTCGTTTTTAAAAAGCATTAGCTGACTCTTGAGTATGTGTCCAACAATGTGACGTCAGATTGCTTCCTGGGACGTGTTATTATATTGATGAATGATTTCCTTCAAAATACACTTTGCTCAAATTTATTGCGAATCATTCATCCAAAAGAGAAAAAGAAGAGTATTTTGTATTCGTGAAATCTTTGAACTTTAAGTTCGTTTTTCATTAAATGAACATTCAGACTGTTCGTTGAATTCAGAAACGGATGTGTTAGATATTGTTAGCATGAGTTGTAATATATATATATATATATATATATATATATATGTATATATATATATATATATATATATATATATATATATGTGTGTGTGTGTGTGTATATATTTATGCATATATATATATGTGTGTGTATATATATATATATATATATTTGTAGTATGTGCGTGTGTGTTGATAATACCCCAGCTATAATTACCCAACAGCAGAAAACTATATTAACTTCCACTGCCTGTTACCTTCTTTGAAAACTTCTTCATAAATAATTGGCTATATGTACAAGTTTTAAATAAGGAATCGTTTAGAATTCTCACTCTCATAGATGTGCATATTGAAAATTATTTATTTCAAATATCTAAACAATTAGTTTAGACTCCATTAGGTTTCTCCATCTAGCAAAAGGGGCAAAACTGGTGGCATTTAGTATAATGCGCCCTCCAAAGTATTTAACAGCGAAAATGAAGGGGTCCTCATTATTTACAATTAGGGATTATGAAGAACCAGGAATTCCAAATGTATCATTTCATTTAGAGAACATTTCCACCGCAACGTATTTTATGTTCATTAGCGAATATAACGGATCATCGGTATTGTTGGTAAAGAATCTTTTAACTTCGAGAACGACACATTTTTCTACGTGGACACCATATTGAAAGCATGACATTCTTTAACTTTGTTCAACAATGATTTGCATTGTACTTTAGATTTTTTACTGTGAAAATCATTGCTTAATCTCGTAACTATAAAGACTCAAATATGAAGAAATTCATTGGACTTCTACTTGTAAAGCAAATTGACTGCCAAAATGTATATTCTACGATTAATTAAGAATTAATTTTTTTATGTAAAAAGTAATGAATCAGTCAATTGAAATTAATTTCTATTGCAAATTTGTCAATACATTTTTGTTCATTGTGTACCTTAGAAATCTTTATATATAAGGGGCGTGCTAGCCTAGTGATTAGCCATTGGACTTATGTTCGGAAGGGTGGGATTCGATTCCCAATGCCGCCAAAGACCCACCGAATACATGCGATATACGTGCTCGTTAAATCTGTGGGATCGAAAGTCCTGTGGTCGGTCGTTAAACAGTTACCATGGGTGGAATGGTCTGTAGAAAATTTCCTCCCCTCCAGACCAAAGTCAAAATTGAGGGAGGGGCCATCTATCAGAGTATTTGAAGGGCAAAGTCTTACTTCGTGATGCTCTGATTAAACAAAAGACGCTCCCTATTGACTTATATTCGCATAGCCAAGGCACAGCGACCTTGGCTTGTCCATGTGCCATAAGTAACAACACAACAACATCTTTATATATCGTTATCCATAGAGATACAGTTTTAAATTATTAATCAATGTATACTCTAAATTTTATTTTGTTTGGAATTCGTTTGGTCTTCTTCTGAAACTTGTTTTTGATTCTTGCAGGTTATTCGGGAACAGTGGTGCATGCAGTGCCTGTGGACAGATGATCCCGGCCAGCGACTACGTGATGCGGGCCCAGGGAAACGTGTACCATCTCAAGTGTTTCACCTGCGTCAAATGCCACAATCAGCTGGTGCCCGGTGATCGCTACAACCTCGTCAACGGCAGCGTGCTCTGCGAACAGGACTGTATCAAAATGCTCAAAGGGACCGTCAGTCCGGCTGGAGTCCGGAAGACGAAGATGAGGGTCAACTCTGCAATCAAAGTGTAGTTAGGACTGTGCAGCTCCCACCCCCGTGAACTCCTCCTCCCCCTGTGGCTCAACTTCAGAGTTGGTGTACAAGGACTCTCCAGTGCTGCGGGGAAGGGTGTAATAAACACATTTGCCAAAACCTATGTACTTACCGATGAAGCCGTTTTATGGACTTCTGCTGAAGATGCGAGAGACATGATAGTATGAGAATTTAGTTTTCACTTGTTGCACATCCTTTTTTTTATCTATTTCATTTCACATTCTTTGGACATCAGTTTGCCGATTCTCAAACCCGAATTCTCAAATCTCTGCCAGAAACGCGCGATTCAACTTGGAAGCGGATTCGGAAGCTGAACCATAGGAAGAGTTCTTTTCGTTGTTTTATATTTTACAGAACCATTGAGACCGAGCAGAGGACGATGGAAATTCCTCTTCTGTGGTGCCATATACCAATCAAGAGAACTTATCTTTAATGCACAATCTGTATAATATAAATATATAGAAGGAACTATATATATATGCAACCAGCAATAAGACGATCCTCTTTTTCGTTAATTGTTGAAATCGCGGACTCGACCGTCGGCCTCGAACTGATGTTTAAACTAGAGATCAAACTCTTGCTGAAAGAATGCATTTCTTATTCTGTTTGTTGACAATTACGATTCAGGTTATTGTAAATATGCAAATCACATTCAACATGTACTGTAAAGAATTTTCTCATTAATTTCCCTTGTCTCTTTATTTGTGAGTCAATTTCACATTTTCTTCATATTACTTTGCTTTTTCTCTCCATTAAGGAAATATTAACACATTTTAATCAATTTTTATTAATAAATAAATTGGTTAAAGTGACTAGAAATAACTTTCTAATGTTTTGCATTAGATAATTTTATTCATTTTACATGACATATTTTAGGAATTTGCTATTAGTAATAAAATTTCGGCTGTGTAAGAAAGAATATATTTAATTAAGTATAATCTAATAATAAAAACAATAACAAAATATCAAACAGAATTTTAAGAAACTTAGTTTTCAATTTCACTAACAAAAATTAGGATTTTTTATGCTAAATTTATCATTAAATAGAATACTACGAGCAAAACAGTTTACTCTAATTAAAGATTTATATTTAAAATGTTCATTTGTTGGAATCGATAGTTTTAATTTAAATATTTCAAATGTCATAACAATCCTCCGTAGTTCTTTTATGAAATAATTAAATTACTAGAGAGTTAATATTTTAAACTTTAAAATCTGCTTAATGAATGAAAATTTTATAAGTTTAGATTAGTTTAATTTAATTTATAAATTTGGATCTATTTGTAGAAGATTTAATTAAACTAACTTATAGTAGCATGTGTGGGGTTGCCAAAGCCTACTGTCCGGTTAGGTTTTGGCTCCATATGAGCTGTCGTGCCTCTGAGTTTAGCTTAGACAAGAGCATTTTATAGATGGCTTGAAGCTACCTATAACATTCTCTTGTCTGACTTCATAAAAATATTCTTACGAATTATTTAGATCAATGTTGTTTCTCTGAACACACTTAGAAAAATGACCTATGAGTAGGATCAAATTATCACAAAGAATTGAATTTTGAATGGAAATTTTTTTACCCCATTTTTAAATTTAAAAAATAAATTTCTTCTTAATAAAAATAAAAGCGCATGCATAAGAAATGAAGCAGCGCGTCAGTTAAGGCTGGATTTAAAAGCGAATTAATATTGAAACAATACTTTAAAAAAAAAAGTTAGCTTTTTCCTGAGTTATTTAAATTGCAGTTTTTTAAATATGAGCTTTCTAGTTTACACGTAAATTTTCTGTTGGCATAATTCTAAATATTACATAAGAAATTTCCATTTAAAATTAGAAACATAAACTGGATGACTTTAGTTTAGGTTGAATGGCCGAGCGACGGATTCACATGAGAGAAAACGTGAGGTTATAAAAATTTTTAAACTATTTAAATAGTTAATTAAAGTATAATTTAATTAACTATCAAAATTAAACATTGTTTCGCTTCGGAACTAAGCGATGTAAAATAATTTCTTATATAAAATATCAGGTCATCCATCATATTAATTTTATTACAAAACCATATTCGAACTATATCTAACTTTGAAAAAGTAAATCAATTTTGTTGAAGCCATTTTGAAAATCTGTAAACAATAATTTGCGTATTATCAATTAAAAACAATTCATTCGACGTGTAATAGGTTTCCAAGCTATTAATGGTTGAATGATTATCAATATATATCAGTCACAATCTAGGATTAACTAATACTTGGAAGAAGTACATTTATATAGAGGAGAAGCGTTTAGTTTAAATTCCTCCTACGAGATAGTCTTAAATTTTTTGTTTGTGAAATGCTCGCGATACTAGCCAAAAGAATTTAAAATTCTTTTTTTAATGAGTATCAGCGAATCGTTTCTATTGAAGAATAATTATTCATTATTAATATCCAATCAATCTAAGACTAACTAATACTGGGAGGAGGTACATTTATAGAAAAGAAGCTTATAGTTTAAATTCCTTTTAAGATATTCTTCACGTTTGTGAAATCGCCAAAAGAAGAATTTAAAATTCTTTTTAGTGAGTATCAGCGGACGTTTCCATTGAAGAATAATTATTCTTTGAAATGAATTCTCATTAATTAGGAACAGTCGTGAATTATTTTTCTTTCAGTTAACGACACTGTATATATTTAACAATAACTTAAATGGTATATATCTACTTCCTCAGTTAAATTCCTTTGCAAATTATCTATATGTAAGCAAGTCTGGAGCGTACAGTATTCGATATACTTTAATTGGAAGAATTATTTTGGTCTTGCAGTTTCTATCATTCTCATTACATTTAAAACTTGGGGTTATTTACAATATATTTCTACCGTAATTTTCAAATTTATTATTTCAAAATTTAAAGTAATTTGCAAAATATTTATTCGACTTAAGATACTATTATGAAACAATATTTTCTTAGTGGATAACATTTAATTGCATTATAAAACGTGATACAGTATAACTTACTGAAAAACATCTAAGTAGAAAGGTTATCCATATTTAATAGACTTTAAAATATTGTGTTGAACATTGAAAGAACATGGGGCATCTCTCAGAATAGAAATAATACTGTATAAAGAAGCTTTTTCATTTGCAATTATTTAAATTGAGGACAATTTCATTTTTTACAAAAAATGTGGTAAAACTAATCCATTCCGAATGGAATTTATTCCATAAGAACAAAAACGTTCATTCATTATTGTACAAAGGAAATATTAATCCCATAAACATATATATACTGCTTAATTTATATTAATTTTTTTAACAAAACTAAAGAAATTTCTTTATACATTTATGACTGAAAATGTTGATAAATTTTAGGATATCAATATATTATTTGTATTGATATCCTAAAATTTGTTATATATATTTGAAAGCATCTAAATATCTAATGCAGAAATAATAAGATAAATAAAGCAAATCACACACATATATATATATAAGTATGACTGGGTTACATCTCAAAAGTTTTCACAAAATATATATAAAAAAAATATAACAAAAACCTCAAATAGATTAACTTGCCGCTAAACTCAAGTATTCATTCATAAAATAAAATTTAAAAACAAGGAAGCAACGTAAAATGGATCGATTCCACACCAAGTGAAGAAACATTAATTGAAGCCTAAGGTAGCAAGATAGTAAAAATCAAATAGTTTAATTTTATTTGAAAGAGTGAGCCTAATAGTATTTTGTATGAAAAAAATCATGCAATTTGATTTCAAATTAATAATTAAAACTAGTTTATATAATTATATATTAAATCAACTTCAGTTTCAGACAAAAAAATAATTAATGTCGACACTTATATCAAAGAGCACAGTTTATATGAGCTCTTTTTTTTTTTTTTTAGGGAGGCAATAGTTGTGCTAAAGGCATATAACCATTTAAACTTATAGCCTACATTATAAATTGGCCTGGCAAATTAAATTCAGCTCAATTTTTCGTAATTTGTCTCATTCCAGTTTACTGAATTCAGAATTGAATGTCTTTAGAAAGAAATTGAATTATAAATGCTTTTCTCTTAATATCAAGAACATTTTCAGCGGACGATTTTTGCTTGTGTAAAAATCGTGATAAAACGTCACACTACAATTGACATTATTGAGTTTGTCAATTGTAGTGTGACGTTTATGTTTAATAACAATTGAATTCAAATATTTTTGTATTTAATAAGTCTCTCTGTCTCACGACATCCTCTAAAAACCACACAATATAAAATATTTTTTGGTAAAATTTGATTATGTCTCCATACAATAATCATTAACAGGAAAAGAAAAAAATCGTTATTACTGTCGTAAATATTTGCATCGTGGTATTATTTAGTAAGGTTTACATTTTAATGAAGTATTAAAATATAGCACAAACATATATTTTCTATACTAACTTATCATCATTTATTGACAAAATTTATTTGAACGCTCAAGTTTTTGAGGGAAATGGCTTATCAATCGCTTTGATGATAAGATTGTGGTGATATAATGGAATAGTACTGATTTTTTTAGGCAATAGACACATTAAAAAATAAATTGCAATTAATCAAATATAATAAACAAAATCTGAAGTAAAAAAGTGTTTAAAATTTAAAATAATGTACTTTAATCAATTTTTACTTTCGGATGATTCTTGTTTATTTATTAAATTGTAAAATGGTAATTTATGATAATTTTTTGTATATAAATAAGTTTTTTATGAATATTAATAAGTTTAATTTTGTGATTATGATGTAGTATATTCATACTAACAGTAAGAATCGGAGATTTGAGTGATAAGCTGGAGGCTGAATGATTATCGCTCGATTCAAAAGTTCGTGGATTCGAATCTCAACTTGTCTTGGTTATTTAAAGTGGTTCAGAATCCATTTCAAAGTGTGATTCTAGGTTAAATTAGCTATATATCTTGTGTGAAAAAAGTAATCGTTGAGGGACAAATGAACAGAACCCAAGTTTCAAGTTTAGGCAGGCCAATGTTTCAGTGATTGACTTCTGATCTGTTGGCCCTGAGTTCGAATCCAGGTTCTGTCATGGATGTTTCTTTCTGTGTTACTCTGCCCTTTTTCCTGAGATGATGAGTGAATGTGGCCTACCTTATAAACAAGTTTGTGGAGGAGTGATGTGGGTAATGCTACTCGTCTCCGTGACTATTCACAGGTGCCCACCGGTTAATGATAAATGAATAGCAGATTCCGTTTTTGTCGTACAGCAGGATTAGTCAGTCACCCATTCCCCGCCATCAGTAAAAAAGGTTTCAAATCTTCATTAATCTTAAGGTAGGCTATTTTCTTGACATATTTTAAGCTACATAATAGATTTATTCAATTAAAATCTTAAATACTGATTGAAGATATAGAACTATTTTGAGCATTTTTTGTGTAATAGATAATTATATAAATAAATTTAAAAATAGCTCTTGCATGAAATATCATATATAAACAAACCCAATGATTCTGAAAATAGGCTTCCAAATATTTCTTTTTCTAGATACCAATATAAAATAATATTACATTTCGTTTTCTTAGCATCAAATTGAAATAGAACTGAAAATTTACTACTTTTCGCCTTCCGTTTTTATTCAAATATTTTTCGATTTTATATGTGATCTGGTGGGAGGGTTAGGTATTCAATTTTCCCACTCCATTGAAAGAATTACAAACCACCTGTTTTGATTTATTCTATCTTGATTATTTTTATTTTTTTTAACCAAGCAATATACATTTATGTAAATATATTGTGTAAAGCCAGAAAAGGAGATCTGTGCATATTTGTTGTTAGAATTGCTCTCTTTTGATTGGCCGGCAACACGGAGCAAATTTTCTTCAGCAAAATAGTAACAGAGTCTTGAAGGGTACGGAGAGCATCTTGACTTTCTTTCGTGCATTTCTTTTCGTAAACCTTATTTAAACATTCTGCTACGCTATCCGCCCACCTAAAAAATAAAACAGAAGAATAAAATATGTAAATAATTTATAGTGCAAACCTGTTGAATTATGAATAATTAATTTAAAAATATGTGTGTAAGCAATCTAGTTCGTTTTTACGAATAATGGCATGGCAAATTTGTGCACGTGTACTACCTGTAACCAAAATGTGCACCATTTGCTGCATCCGACGACGCATGAATTTGAGGTAGATTCTGAGATATTTCGAACATCTATGCACGAAGTAGCTGTTAAATTTATGGATTGAAGAGTTAGATAAGTTTTTAATTAGCTGGCCGATACACCCGAATGGTTAGTGTTCCTGACTCCTAAGTTGTTGGTCCTGGATTTGAATCCCGTTTCGGGCATGCATGTTTCTGTCTTTTTTCTGAAATAATGGATGTGGGCACCTATAAACGGGTTTGTGGTGGAGTGACGTATGTAATGCTATTCTCCTCCGTAACTTGGTTTACAGCTGGCTCTCTGAGCAACGATAAATGAGTAGCAGTTATTGGCCTCGTCGTGGCCAAGGGTTTGTCACACAGTGCCAGCGGTTAGAAAAAAAACTTTTTCTAATTATTCAGTCACTAATCTTGTATGTGAAAATAAAATAATTCTGGTGTTGTATTTTTTTTTCAAGTTTAGATATGAAAACTGCCGAACTGGCAGTTGAGTAAATAAATTTGTGCTTTTCAATTTGTAAGTTCGATTCTCACATGTGCATGAAACAAAAATATACTTAAAATTGTAGAACTAAAGTCAATTAGGTTTTTATGCACAAAGAATAACCATAAATTATTAGGCTAATCAAAACAAATTAGATATTTTGCTTTCCGTTAAGTATTCCCTTCTATAATCATAAAATCATCCTTAAAAATAAAAAATCTTCGAAAAGGAATCGTAGCAACTATGATAATATCACCATATATAGATTGTACGAAATGGTCAAAATAATAATTTTTAAAGATTAAAATCAGAAAAAGAAAATTTTAAAGTTATCCCAGATGTTCATGGAAAATTTCTGCTGGTGTCTACGAGGGGTTGTACAGTGGGCATTGTTGTCAGACCAAACGTGTTGATTGCGTTTTTAAAGGACAACGTCTACTTTGATTGGCTTTATCTGGTAACTAATAATAACAAAATGCTGCTACTTCTCAGTGGAAATTTATATACGGTAAATTCGTGATAGATTCTTGATGCGTTTCTACTTTCCTCTTTTCTGCCTCTCAGTGACCCTTTGTAATTATTGTTTTTATGGGTGGAAAATCACAACTTTCAATTTGAAAAATCAATTTAGAATCACCCTGTATATATATATATATATATATATATATATATATATATATATATATATATATATATATATTGTGATGAATACTTACTTGCACCTTATTTTGCTATTGGCCACAAAATCAGTAAAATCCCGTCCTAATTTTTCCATATCTTCATCCAGGCCTTTTGAGCAGTGATCCGTTTCCATATACTTGTCAACGCCGCATTTCTCATCACCTTTGATACCTAAAAATAAGAAAATTTAATTACAATCACCCAAATAAAATGTCTTCTTTGAACACTCCGAGATGGTACATACATCTAAAGTATAATTTGTCATATACATTGGCAATACAACCCTAGATATGCATGACATAGTAGATTCCTAGGTAATGATGAGTAGCCATTACCAATAAGACATAGTTTTCCATTGGGAATATTTTTAAAGTTTATACAAATATTTCTACCTATATTGAGTTTCGTTCCTTCTGTGCAAGCTTCTTTCAGAAGCGAAAAGTATTTCCTCGCTTCTTCCTCAAATCCAGTTTTGCAGGCTTCTGCTGATTCCTTCGCGCACAACACAGAAGCTACTTCCAATCTGTGAAAGCAAAAAATTCAACATTTCAGAAGGGAATTTTTTGAAGATGCTTCTTTCTTAGTAAGACTAAATTCAATAATTCAGAGTTACACTTCCACACTTTATTTATCTCAAAAAGTTAATTGGTTATTTTATGAAAAATAACCTGTTATTTTTTTACTAACTCGTCAATACATAAAATAACTGGTAAATATAATGCTTTAAAGTTATTAAAATAAATTGTTATTCAGCTTGCAAGTTTATTAAATTAACAACCGATTCCCTTGTAATTATTTTTTAAGTTATAAAGGAAGTTTTTAAACCTGAACAATATCGTCAATTATACTGCTGCTCATCGTAAATGCAACACTCTGAAGAAAGCATGCATGAAATTGTGCTTTCTTCAGAGTGTTGAGAAGGTGAGATATGCAAAGGATCAGAATTTCCGCGCAGACGCATATCACGTGCGCCTGTGGCGCCACTTCAAAGGGCTATTTAAGACTTGGAGATTTCGAAGATTTCAAGTTCGGCAATAGTGTTTTCTTGGGGTTGGGTTTTAAAAAATCAATTATGGATTGTAAAAAACACCGATCATTTTTTGATCAAGTGTCCGAGTTCAACAAAGAAAGGATAGTGGCCTACCGAGATTGTGGATTATCTTTCTGGGAAATAGGTAGTCGTATTGGACGAAACCAAACAACTGTAATGCGGATATGCGATCGTTGATTGCATGAGAGTACGACGGACTAGCGCGTGTTTGATCGCATCCACCTCAGTGCAACACTTCACGTGATGATAGGCAAATTGTGCGCATGGCAGTGAAGGATCGCTCAGAAATATCACGAACCATAGCACAGCACATCATCCCAGTGTCTGAGCGTACCATTCGCCACCGTTTACAGCAGAGTGGTCTGTCCGCAAAACGTCCATTGCTTCGTCTACCCTTGACGCAGAACCACAGACGTCTCCCGCGCCAATGGTGCGATGAAAGAAGGATGTGGGTGGCAGAATTCACCCTTTTGTATGCAACAACTTGATGATCGCGTTCGAGTCTGGAGACACCATGAAGAGAGGATGCTGAATAACTGCATTATGCACTGCCACACTGGTCCTGGACTGGGTATTATGTTATGGGGCGTTATTGGCTATCACTCTCGCATACCTCTAGTACGCATTGCCGGTACTTTAAACATCCAGCGTTAATACCTCCGAGGTGTTGGAGCCGTTGTCCTTCCATACCTTCAGGGATTGCCCACAGGCATATTTCAACAGGCCGGTTTGCTCTCCGGATCTTTCGCTGATGAAAAACATGTTGCCCGTAGTTGCTCAAGGACTGACCCAGATTAAATCCCCAGCTGCCACACCAGATCAACTTTGGCAACCTGTGGAAGCTGCTTGGTCTTCTTTACTCCAAGAACACATCCGAAGTCTCTTTGAATCAATGCTGAGACGTGTGGCAGCTGTGATCTCTAACAATGGTGGTTACTCTGGGTACTGGTTTTGGCAGGAACCACACTTCACAGAAATTTATAAATTTAATCATTTCATACTTAGTCAACATGTTATCTACAAAATAATGTTCTTGGTGTTGCAATTTGGGTGACCTGCAGCGTATAACAATCACGCAATATTTTTCTGTCGCACATATTCTTTAACAGGGTGCTCCGTGGCTGAGTGGTCAAAGACATCACTGCTAATAGCTTAAGAGCGTAGGAGTGTGGGTTCGATTCCCACCATGGCCATGGGTGTTTTCTTCGTTATTCTTCTGTGGTTGTACATCTGTCATTGTGCTATTTGTCCTATTATCGACGAAGACTTAGAAGTGGATCTCAAGAATAAAGCATACAAGTCTGAACATATGTAATGTAATAAATATAAATGTAACTTAAATATAAATACATATATCTATATATATATATATATATATATATATATATATATATATATATATATATATATATAAATAGCAAGTTTCAAATAAATGTTGTGCTGTGTTGAGATATAAAATAAAAGCATAAAAAGTATAACATTTGGTCAAACTAGTTTGTGGTAAAATTTGAAGTGATCTTTAGCAATTAAAATTAAATTTTCATTTTAAGTATATTAAACTCAATTCGATTTTGTATCAACTCATTCGATAAAACTCATTTCTACTTTTTAAATAGTATCTTTCTAAATTTATGAGATAAAAAAAATATCGATAGGGAATCTACTGCAACAAATTAAATGAACAGATTTAATTTGTTTAACCCAAGACGAAGGTACGGTGGTTCAATCCTCGAGTTGGGCAAGGTCGACGCAATATCTATTTTGTAGGAATTTTCTATTCATTCATTGGCAACGTCCAACTTGGGTTTTGTATGTATGTCTCGTTCTTAAAGAAGCATTCATGTGTTTATGTGTGTGTAATTTGTGTTGTGTATAATAAATGTCGTATAAAATATTAAGCTGTGCAATCTATTCTCCAGAACTGGTGACCTCTTGGGCTGGAATGAAGCTCGAGATTTCGAATAATAAAATTTCGAAGAATTTTTACCATAGCTTTCATGCCGGTTGTGGTATAAGTGCTACCTCGAATGACTGATTTATTTTTGTTTTCTTTGGTCGCTATTGTTTTTATTAACATTATTTAAAACTACTACGGTTAAAAATGAATCACCTGGGGTAGATAAAATAGGAATGAAAGTTCAAAATTTTTCTCCTACTAATGCTAAATTGTATTTAGCTCAACTTGAAGCTAATTTTACTATAGCTAATATTAATGAGGAGGAAACCAAATATAATTATTTAGTAGCTGCTTTTGATACTAAATATTTAAAATATGTGTCAGATGTTGTGTTGAATCCTCTTACACAAGAGCCTTATTTAGTTTTAATTGTTGATTGTTAATGAACAACTCGAAGATTCACCAAATAAAAAATTAAAAGCTTACTTAATTCGACGACGAAAATTAAAAACTAAGATTTAGTTCTAGGTGATGAAAAAAAGCCTTCACAATTATTGCATGAAATGTAAGGACTTTGTAATAATAATATCCTTTCTTAAATTTGTGGCTAGGTCATTTACATAACCAATATTCAAGCAATTCTAGTTACTTTCACAACTTGTTCTTTTATGGCCGATAAAATATCTAAAGTCTTACACAATCCTTCAATAGTAGCTTTAACTCCTAGTAATAGTAGTGATAGGGACAATAATACCATTGCGAAATTGAAACGCCAAGTTCAGGATTTAAGCAGTAAAATCGAAAGATTGTTTTCTTCAAACCCGTGTTGAAGAAATCGAAGGCTAGCCATCTTCAAAGTTTGCCAAGAATTCCTCAAATTCAAATTATTTATGCTGGTACCATCAAACTTTCGGTGGAAAAGCAATGAAATGTAAATTTTTTTGTACTTTTAATTAAAAAAACGAATCAAACTCTCGGTAAGCAAGGTGTCTACCATCAGTTTTCTGCTAATCGCCGTCTTTTTATCAATCATTCTTCTACAGGTGCACAATTTTTAATTGATACAGGTAGAGATGTTAGCAGTTGGCTACAAAATCGAAATAAAAATAAAATTCCATCTGCATTAATACTTTCTGCTGCTAACGGTTCGCATATTAATACTTTTAGTACTAAATTACTATCTGTTAATCATCGAAATTTTAAATGGGAATTTATTATTGCAAACATGAATATACCTATAGTCAGTTATATACACCTATGGCCGATTTTCTCCATTTCATACTTAGATAAAAGACCGGAGATCTGTGTAGGCTTGGTACGATTTCCAATTTTCACCTCAAGCGCTGCGCAGCTATCTCGCAAACTTAAATTACGTCACTACGGGCAATATCCGGCTTCCAAATACCGATCACGTTCGAACTTCAATTTTGCAATCGAGTGCTATTTTAAATTTAAAATATCAAAATTATGAATATTTCATTATAATTACTTACTTTAGATGAATTTAAATGCTAATTATTATAAACTAATTACCCAAAGATTACATAATGAAAAACAAATATAAACTGAGTGTCACGAATTCTGAAGAAGTTTACATACGTGCAATAAAGCTAAATCTCTAACGTTAACAAAGTGCATATTTTATTAAAACTAGAATTTTAGCTAACCACGCGGTGGCGTTCACCTTTAAAACAAAAAACCTACTACAGTGACAACAGGGCAATAACGCTATATTTACAACGTAAGCCTTTATTTTATCAAAACTCAAATTTTAACTAACCGAGCAGTGACTCTCACCTTAAGAAAAATTTCAGTACGGCACAATCTAACCACACGCAATATATCTTACTTAAATATTTTTTTACTTATGTAAACATACCTTTCCAGGGGGAAATAATTTTAAAGTTGATGCTTTGTCCAGGGTAGAAGAAATAACTATCTCTTGTACTATCGACATGGAAGTTTTGATCGATGCACAGGCGACTAATCTCGATTTAGCGGAAATCTTAGCAAATATTTCGAAACATATGTTACTTCCAAAAGAGTTTCCTATTCCAAGTTCAGGCAAAAACTTATAGATTGCGGTACTTTATCTGCAAAAATATGACCTATCGTGACTTCCACATTTTATAAAATTGGGTTTCAGAGCATTTATTTGCTGTGTCATCCTGGTATTAGAGCGACTACAAAATATATCTCTTCGTTATGCATGGCCAAATTTGCACAAAGATATAAAATTATACTGTCGCACATGTGTACAATGCCAACGTACGAAGATCCATAGGCATACGGCAACATCTTACTGTGATTTTACTTTACAACGAAGGTCAGTTTAAGAATGTACATATAGATCTTGTGGACCCCTTATTAACTTGCCATGGTTTTACTTACTGCTAAACATCTGTAGATTTTACTGGATGGCCAGAGGTCATTCCTTTACCTGATATATCTTCAGTAGACATCCCGGTTTTAGGCATTTTATTTTGCCCGGCTGCTAAGGCATTTTATTTTCACTGGATAGCAGAACTCAGTACACCAATTCATATTAATAACGAGCAGAGCAAACAATTTGAATCTTCAAGTTTTTGCCTCCCTGCACGGCATTCGGTTTCACCAAACTTTCTCATAAAATCTAAAATGTAGAGGAATTGTATAACGCTTACATCGACCACTAAAACAAGCTATTCCATGCCTATCGCAACCTAACTGAGTTGATTTACTCCTTCTAGTACTTTTGAGATTACGATATGCTTACAGAGAAGATCTCAAAACTTTGGTTGATCAGCTAGTGTACGGTGGCATGTTTCGGCTGCCCGCTGACTTCTTTGACGATACAGCTCTTCGTTCTTTGATCCCATCTTTCTTCGAAAAGCTGCATGACATCATTCAAGGTTTACGCTCAAGTGCTACTTTTCGCCATACTGCATCCAAGATGTATATTCCCAAAGACTTACACTAGTAGTCATGTTTTTCTTAGGCATGATGCAATACGACGATCCCTGCAGCCACACTATGATGGGACTTTTAGGGATGTTCAAAGGCTACCTTAGGACAACGTCCTTTTAGTTCAAAGTTGCCAAAAGATTGTGTTAATGATGGATTAAAACCTGAGTATTTATTGCCTGATGACGGTAATTGCACAAATATTACGCCACATTCTACTCCCGCACGTATCAAAATACACCAACTCACTCTGTAAGAACAGTATATTTTCCGTTCTGATTCATCGCCATTTTGTGAAGAATAGGAGGGGAGTAATGTCATGACACAACATCTATTTTGAAGAAATTACTCTTCATTGGTTGGCAACGTCCAACTTGGGTTTTGTATACATAATGCCTCGTTCTGATAGAAGTATTCATGTGTGTATGTATGTGTAATTTGTTTATGTATAATTTTGTGTTGTGTATAATGTTTTAAAATGTGATGACGCCATGCAATCTATTCTTCAGAAAGCCAAATAAAAGTAATATTTCTTTTGTAAATGCTTTCAGTTTAAATTTAATGCATTTAGATGTTTATATTTTCAACGAAACTACACTGTGTAAACTACAGATTTTTACATGATTATTTAATAAAACTAAAACAAAAAATTAATGGAATAAAATAGCAAAATATTTGAACAATATGTAAAAGGATCATTAAATAATTATAAACAAATATTTAAAATGCATGATTGAATTCTTTTGTTTGAGACAACATAATTTATTATTTTAAAATTTATTGTAAAGAAATATAATTACTAGGTACAAGTTTACAGTTGGGTACTACTTGATTTGTTGGTGCCAAGATGTGACTAACAAGATGGCTACTACACAAAAGTTAAACAAAGATAAGTTAAATTTTATCACCAAATTTCTCGCCAACGTGGGTTGGCTAAAAATTTGGCTATAAAACCAAGTAATACCCAATTCTACACCGAACCGAATTATTGAACTAAGAGTATTTCTTTTCGTTAGTATGTATCACACTCACTCGCAAAAAGCTTCAGCATCTTCATTCATTGACTTTTGGAAACATTCGTTTAGTTTTTCCGTGTAACATTCAATATCACAGGATGCAAACCCTAAGAAAGCTGAAATGTAATAATATAAAATGATTAAAGTGTTCCAGTAAGTTTAGTTCCTAAAATAAACACACACACAAAAGAAATGTACTAATATAATAAGAATACAAAAATATCCGAGAGAAAGGTTTTAGACCACATCTTAAATTTATAGCTCGAAAATAACCCTTCTATTCATGTAAACTATCGGATGACGAAGTAATCAATGATCAATGTTATAATAATTGTGATGAAACGATAATTAACCACTCGAACATCAAAGAAACAAAACAGAAAGATGATTTTCGACTTTGGCGATAGGGAATTCTAATATTGTAAGAATTTAGTAATTAAAAAATCAAATTACAGACAGTTTAAATAAACTAGTTTGCTTAAATAAAATATTTATGTGTAAAAGGTTTTGGTTTTGTAAGAATTTAAGATCAGATAACTGTTTAATACGCTTTGATTAAACATACAATAGAAATAAAATGTCTGTAATTTTCTGCTGATTCTTCAAGAATTCTTGTTGAAATTTTTGTCATTTATGGATTGTAAAATTTTCTGAGTAAATTAAATTTCGTGTTGCTGCACATAATATAATTTTCTAATCAACTGTGTTTATTGCTTTAATTAAATATTTTCAAACATTATTCATAACCATTGATAGGAAATCTCTTTTTTCTGTCGCTGTAAAATTTTCTATTCTTAAGAATCAATCTAAAAGCTTTTATGAAATAATTTACATTACAGAATGCATAAGAATATATATAAGAATTACACATTTTATAATAGATGTATGTAGAAGAGCATGATTTATAGCACATTTTATCTTCATTAATTAATGATTTATAGCACATTGATTATTTTTTATCAGTTCATGTTTTCGGAGTTGGAATGAAATATAAATGCTAGAATTAAAACAATGTTTATCTAAACTATATAGTTTTTAACTGTAATAGAAAAATATATTTTACCTAAAATTAAACACATTCTCGATAAATTACGCTGTTTTAACTCTGAACCTATTTTTTTATTATTAACGCCAACAATATTTAAAATGGAATAAACTTATAAATCTACTTAACTTTGTACAAAAAAATATTTCTACAAATATTAAACTCCTATTGAACGTAGAGTATTATATCTTTTCGATTATTTGAATAAAAATTTAAATTTCCATAGAATCATTCAATTTTACTTGTTCGGTAAAATAAATAGAAAAAATTATTTAAATTATATAAAAATTATTTGAAAAAATAGTTATTTAAATTTTATTAATTCACTTACCAATTAAGATAATGCTACTAAGGCAGAGCATTTTGATGATCAAAATTGGAAGAAATTCACTGAGAGAATGTAGTTTATGAATTTAACTCTCAAGCTTATAAGCAATGTTTGTGGAACCAAACAGGTGTTGCAGATATGAGTTAGGTTTATAACTGATGTATAAGATTATCAGCAAGTATTACAGACTTATTTCAACACGAGAAGTAAACTCAGCTATTATATTTAAAAAAATTGAAAACAATTTACATATATGAATATACAATTTCATTCTAATCGTAATTAAATGTTTTTCACTTAATCAAATCTGATAATTTACAAGATTTACTTAAGATTGTTTTAGATAGTAAACAGGTTAAATGAATCTGGTTCTCATCGAGAACAGAAAATAACTTGACTTTTTAAAGAGTGTGCATAGATAAAATCTCTTCAACGAAGAAAACAGGCGTGAATTTAGTCGAATTGGCATCAAACCGTTTCATTTTTTTCTCCAGATCATATTTAATGATAATTAAATCAAAGTTATTTATTTAAATTTTGAAAAAATGTTTTATAACATACGTGATGAAAATATTTTTGGCATAGTCAATTTGCAAAAATAGCTATAAACTTAAAAGTATTTTATAAAGTACTATTATTTTTAACAAAAAAGTAGCTATGCAAAAGAAAAGCCAAAAAATTTATATTTTTAAGGGGTAAAAAGAGAAATGAGAGTATTAGAATATGATGCTATAAGAAATAAATATTGGAACAGTTCTTGTATAAGGAAACAAATGTTTTGTCGAAGTAAAAACCATGTGTTTGTGATATAATTTTTTATTGTTGGTGAAAAGTGATGTTCTTCTTCTTCTTCTTCTTAGAATTGGGTTTGTTTGTCATTGGGCACCTCTGCTTTTATCAGCATTTTGTACCATTAACTCCAAACCCAATGTTTCCTAGTTCCAGTTGCTCGGGTCACCCACTTTATTAATAAAGTCCGATAACCCTTTAATGGAGTCTAGGTGTAACTCTCTAGTATGGATGATGCCTAAAGAAGTTAATCTAGGGAGGGCAAGAGCCTCACTTTCGTAAATGATATGCTCTGCCGTTTCCTCTTGCGCATGACATTTCCAGCACATAGGGTCTTGCTGAAATAGTCCCATCTGGTCAGAGAGTCAGTCATACAAGGGATAGCTTCCTGACTTTCACCAGAAGATGGTTTGGAGGTCATTTCTACCTCAAGTGAAGGATTCATTACTGCCCCTTTACAAGACAGCCTCTGAGTTCTCTTGTCTTTTTCAGCAAGGTCAACTTCAGAGGCATCACCTGTAGATGCAGAAAGGATTGTTATTTCTTGTGTCTTTTCAGCCACAAGATAACAATTTATAAGCTCAGGTAATATAAGTCCACCCAGCATTGCCTGAGATACTGGGCAAGGCAAATTACTCTAGAAGTTTGCCAGGCAACTAGAGGCTCCGTTAAGACACCAATACCGCGGTGCCAATTAGCCCTAGGCACGGAACGCATAACACCAGGGTTTACGGGAGCTGGTTCGCGGCCTCTGATTCTATATTCAAGGCTATCCTGTCATTCCTACAGGACGTTCGGTGATCCACCGCCTACCGACGCGCCTGGTAGCTGCTCAGGCCCCAGGGAAAAGTGATGTTGCTTGGTGCCCTTATTTCCCCAGGCGACATGATTTTATGCATACAAATATCTATGTGTAAGCACGTGTGTAATATATATATATATATATATATATATATATATATATATATATATATATATATATACACACGAGGGTAAGTTGAAAAATAAGTTTCCCCTGTCAACTGTGGTCAAAGTTGTGTATGAAAGTCAAAAAATAGAATGAGACATTAAAGATATGAAGTACCTTTATTTTTCCACATAGGTACCAAGTACATTGAGACATTTGTCATATCGCTTAATAAGCTTCAAAAAGTCCTCCAGGAAAAAAATCAGGGCTTTGCATATGGAAGAAGCGTTGAACGGCTTGTTTCACTTCAGTATTACTTCCAAAGCACCTTCCCCCAAGATTTTTCTTCAAAGCCGGAAACAGGTTGAAGTCACTTGGTGCGAGATCAGGACTGTATGTATGGCAGATGGCTTAGGCGCTCCCAACCAAGAGTTGCAATATGGTTTTGCGTTACCGTCGCCGAATGTGGTCTGGCATTGTCTTCCAACAGCAGAACGCAAGATGTGAGAAGGCCAGGCCGCTTTTTCCGAATCGCCTCTTTCAATTTCTACAGGGTGTCACAGTAGCGCGTAGCATTGATGGTTCCAACCTCCAAAACGTCCAGCAACAAAACTCCTTGGGCGTCCCAGAAAACTGTGAGGAGCACTTTAACTGCAGAGGGAGTTGTCTTGAACTTCTTTCGGACAGGTGATGACGGATGTTTCCACTCCATAGATGCGGCCTTCTATTCTGGCGTGAAATGGTGGACCCACGTTTCATCCCCCGTCACAATCCGAAACAGAAAGTCATTGCCATCTTCATGGTAACGCACGAGATGTTCCAGGCTGACCGCCATGCGTTGTTCCTTGTGTGTCGAGGTCAATTGTCGGGGCACCCATCGTGCTGACACTTTTCTGCATCGCAGAATGTCGTGGATGATGTTTTGAGCTCTCTAATGTGAGATTCCAAGTTCTTCCGCTACTTTATCGATGGTGATACGCCGGTTCGCTCTAATCATGTCATCCAACTTCCTGACATTTGCATCTGTAGTGGCCATGCGCGTCCGTCCAGCTCTCAGTATGTCCTCCACTTGCTGACGTCCATACTGAATTTGCGACACCATCTCCACACCATTTGCTTCGACATCAAACCTGGCCCATAGACTTCCACGAGGCGGTTATGAATTTCTGTTCCTAATATTCCACGTGCCCATTCATAGCGGATAACCGCTCTCACTTCCTCCTTTGACCACGGAGTCAAAACGCACCTTCTCTCCATACCTACCGGGGATCAAATGAGAGGCTGGTCTCCGCTTTGCGCAGGCACTGCAACAGCGCCATCTGCTTGATTTGCAGCGACCTCTACCCAATGGTGTATCAGTGACTTGGGCGTTTTCTTGCTGTGTCGCCTTTCGCCCATTCAACGCTTGTTCTATATGCCAAGCCCTGATGTTTTCCTGGAGGGCTTTTTGAAGCTTATTAAGCGATATGACAAATGTCTCAATGTACTTGGTACCTATGTGGAAAAATAAAGGTATGTCCTATATTTAATGTCTCATTCTATTTTTTGATTTTCATACACAACTCTGTCCACAGTCAAACAGGGGAAACTTATTTTTCAACTTACCCTCATATATGTATATATATATATATATATATATATATATATATATATATATATATATATATATATATATATATATATATATATATATATATATATATATAACTTTAGTTTCAATGAATGTTTAAGGTTTAAGACACATTTGAAAAAGAATTTTCAAAACATTTAAAAATGAATGATACCTTATCAATGAATGTTGTCATCCTTTATCACATTTAATTCAATTGATCTTTGAAACCGTATGTTAAATATCGGAAACGTATTTAAATAAACAGCTGCTGTAGATGCGAGTAGATAATTCACCCCAGATTTAGCTAATATATGTTTCTTTTTTTTTTTTTTAGTCATTATATAATATGCAAGCAGCTTAACAAACATATTCGAATGGTATTAATTGAATATCTTTAAATCCCAATACTATAAAATTTACATTTCATTTGCACTTAATAATTACATGTTTTAAGAAATAAAATTACAATTTACACCATTTTGGCTGTCATTTAAAAATATTTGAAATTATTCAGAGCTCTTAACAAATACAAATGATTCAAGAATTTGAAATTTAATTTGGGAAAAAGAATTTAATATATATTTCAATATAAAATATCTTAAGATTTTAACGAATACAGAGTATATAACACTATTTTCTTGAACATCAAATGGATACTTTTGGTGTAATTATGAACCATTTTTATAGTTTGGATATTTTTGATACTAATTTCTGGCAACATTTAAAACTGTTGCATTTTTAAGCTTCATAATCTTTCAATCATTTCATTTTCTCATGACAAAAATAAAATAAAAATAAAAAATCTTAACTTTTATTCTTGTTAAATCTTGGTTTAAATGTTCCTAAAATAAATTTCCTGTCTATAAAGATGATTTTCAAGTTTTAAATAGATCCATTATCAAACATTAATTTGTGTCGCAAATACATTTTTGTCTGAAACAAAATTGCATATAACAAAGCAAAGAGTCGTTATATCGTCAAACGACAGGTACACAACTGTGATTCTCATCCATACATAGTTGTTCTTGTAGCAATTGAAATTAAAATTGTACTGCAGTACTTTCTTCTGTGTTAAAAATAAATTGCTGGAAATGAAGATATTTATCTTTGCCACAAATAAACTTGTTGGAATGAAATTGGATACTGAGTAAATCAAGCTGTTGGAAATTTGCTTGATTAGAATACCTATCTACATGGCATTTTTAACCCAATAGCGAGATGTAAATCGTCGAGCGGCAAGTTCATCTAGTAGAGTGTAGGTCGCACCATGCATGGTTGTCCTTGTAGCAATTAAAACTGTTAGGTATTCTAACAAAGGAGATTTCTATCTACTTGGCATTTTTAACTCAGTAGAGAGATGTAAATCGTTAAGCGGCAAGTACATCTAGTAGAGTGTAGGTCGCACCATGTATGGCTGTTCTTGTAGCAATTAAAACTGTTAGGTATTTTGACAAAGGATATGTCTATCTACTTGGCATTTTTAACCCAGTAGCGAGATGTAAATCGTTGAGCGGCAAGTACATCTAGTAGAGTGTAGCTTGCACCATGCATGGTTGTCCTTCTATAATTTACACCAGCAAAGTCCCTGTACCTAAGAAGGGTTCTACCAGTTTAGATGATACTTGCTGGAAAGAAGAAAAGAAAGCAATAGTTGTCCTTGTAGCAATTAAAACTGTTAGGTATTCTAACAAAGGAGATTTCTATCTACTTGACATTTTTAACCCAGTAGCGAGATGTAAATCGTTGAGCGGCAAGTACATCTAGTAGAGTGTAGATCGCACCATGCATGGTTGTCCTTGTAGCAATTAAAACTGTTAGGTATTCTAACAGAGGAGATTTCTTTTTACTTGGCATTTTAACAAAGTAGAGAGATGTAAATTGGCAGGTACAACTTGTAGTTTGAAGGTCGCACCATACATGGTTGTCCTTGTAGCAATTAAAACTGTTGGAAAACTGCTTGGTTAGATACCTGTTTACATGGTATTTCTTACCAGGTAGAGAGATGTAAATCGTGTAGCGATAGGTACAATTGGGATTCAACTATGCACATATACACATTCTTAATTCAATATTGAATTATAGCTCTGTCTGTGTGTTACACAGTACTTTTGGTAATAAAGTTGTAATTGTCAAGCGGTTCAATTAGGAGTTCGATCATAGTTATGGAATGCTTAATTTATTTTAAGTAAAATCCAGTGTATTAAATAATTTATATTTACACTGCTTTTTCTTACATCTTTTAAAAATCAATCAATTAAAATTTAACATAATTATTAGTAACAGCACAATTTGTTGAATTATTACAAGAACAATGTATTTTGTTATTATAAACAGATCATTTAACAATAGATTATTGGTTAATGCAATACCATGCAATAATACTCTATCCATATTCTGCTTCTTAACTTGTAAAGATTTAAATTCTGTGAAATTTACCAATTATAAGTGAAATAAATTCTTCAGAACTTTATTTTAACAGTAAATGTACGATTCGGAATAAATTCGTCAAGATAAGTATTGTACTCATTTTTGCACAGAAACTTCAAAAATAAATGTGACTGTGATTCCATAACATTGTGGCTTTTTTTGCATTTCAAATATGATTTCTGATTTAACTTAAGTGGACTATTGATTTCGAACATTTATGTTGTTCATTTTTTTGTAGCCATTGATTGATTGTATAGTAGTTCTTTATATATGGGAAATGATTGTCAGTACTTTCTAATATTACAAATTCTATATAATTCAAGGTGTTCCAAGCTTCCGGCTTAGAAACAATTGAAGAGTTTCCTAATTTATATACCATGATGTCTTGCGTATACTTCGATAATGAAAAAATTATAAAGTTACGCCATTTACTTTTTCCAGCAAGAGTACCTAGAGAAAATTCTATTACAGTCAGATTAATTTTATTGCTGTCAAACACTGCTGGTACACTTGATCCATTATACAATGGCATTTTAATTTAATAATATTTAATTACCGAGAGAATGAAATTTAAAGAAAAGAGAGAGTCTATCGAAGAAGGCTTTCAAATCACACAAACGTAAAACAATTTCTTAATATTTATGAATCAGTGGTCTTGTAGAATTGTGTGAACCACAATGTTACAACATGCCAAGCCTTTGCGTTTTATTTAAATAAGTTTTCAATCTCAATATAGTAAGTAGATTTCAAAGTATAATTTCAAAGCTACTGATTTTTCTTGAAAATTATTTGCTATTTTTCTGGCAATGATAAGATGACTCTTCTGGGAAAGTTTACCAGTAAAATTTATTTAAATAATGTCCATATATTTGATAAAAATAGTTACCAAATGTAAATAATATTATTGAGACAAAACAATTTTATCAGACACACAAATTTAATAGTGACTAATATAGATGCTTATTTTTCTTGATATATATTTCTTAATTAAAGAGGTTTTTGAAATGTTGATGACATTAATTCTTATAAATAAAATATATCAAATAAAGAAAAAATTTCTTTAAAGCTAATTATATCTAAATGATTGTCTATTTCTCTAATCAGCATGTTAAAATCCCTATGACTGTGGTGTATCCTAAGAATTCGAAACATTCTTCTTTGAGCTAACTGTGAAGAAATTATCTGTATGAGCCATACAGATAATCAGTATATCAAGGTACATATGATTGTGCTGAATTCTAATATTTATAAATATTTTTATTTAAAACAAATTGTACAGAAATGATTATTTATGGTTCTAATCACCATGTCAAGGTGCCTTAAGTTACAATGAATCCAAAAATTAAAAATTTTGTTTCATGATATAAAAAATTGTGTTTTATTCATTTACTACTAAATAACATAAGAAGTTTGACCTAAGACTTTGGGTTTGATACAGTATTCGTCTTTCCTCAGAAGGCGATGTCCACTATAGCACTGGAATATAAGAGGGGACCATTTCAGACTACTATACAGTAAAAGAATTGTAAGTGATTTTCGTAACGTGGAATCGGATTACATTACTCTATGGGGATATAAATTTAAACAGCTGCGCCATATTTAAAATGCATACACAGACTATTTCCATAACAGACATTTACTATGAGATATGTTGTTTGAGTAATTGATTTAATGAGAGAGAGAATCGAGAGTATTCCTTGTAATCAATCTCACTAGTCATAAACTACAAAACTCATATTTTAGATAAGACATGCTTCAAAAAATTATGATAGGCCACAGAACAAGTAACTTTGCTATAAAAAAACTTATATCTATATCTACATATATATATATATATATATATATATATATATATATATATATAATAAAATCTAGGCAACTTCATTACTGACTATCAAATTTTAGAGATCCCATTGCTGTTGTATTTTTGGATGCAAGTCTTATGCATAACTTTACACATTACTTATTAAATCAACACATAATATAAATGAAATTCCTTAATGGACATAATGCATACCTTTTTGGGCATATTCTTAATATATTGAAAGCTGCAATATACTTCCTTATTTTTGATTTTTTTTAGTTAATTATTATTTCTTTAAAATTAAAATTGAATCATAATGAAAATTATCATATACAGCAAAATCAGAAAAATGCAATTTTCTATGATTTATAAGTTAAAAATATATTTCAATGATAATTTTTATGTAAAATGAAATAAAGTAGTATAGATTACATAATTCGAAAACTACTTATTAGAAAAAATATATTAACAAATTAAAAATTCTGAATTTCCTTAATTGCAGTTTTCATTTAATTAAAAAATTATTGTTTGGAAAAAAAGATGTTTGCAATCAAAAATATGAAATCAAAACTGATTTGTAAATAATTTATGAAAATTGTTCTTACACTTTATAGATTTCGAAAAATTTAAAGTATATATTGGGAACCTCTGAAATGGATGGGAAGTTTTTATGGCTTATGAGATCAATCATTTTTAATATATTTATATGCATAAATATTTGTTTTAAAATATCCACAAATAAATAATCATTGTAATTGATTTTTGTAATCTCTTATGTAATTGTGTGTTAGTTGAAAATCTAAATGAAAGAAATTTTATATTCTAGCTTATGTGTCAGAGGCAAAAGAGAATATTCAAATTTATAAATTTTGTAAACCATTTAAAATTTAAAAATTTGAATACTGGAACAGTTTTCTTTATTCGAATCATTTTAATACTGGTTTAAGTAATCGACTTTAAGAATTTAAGAGAACCATTAGACATAAAATTAATTTTGTTTTATTTACAATGAGTGAAAAATTGGCTACTTTTTTAATTCCGTATATCAATTAGCAAATAAATTCTCACACACAATTGAATGAATTACAAACCACATGTTTTAATTTATGCTATTTTGTTTTTTTTAACCAAGCAATATATATTTATGTAAGTATGTTGTTCACAGTAAAGCAAGAAAAGGAGATCTGTACATATTTGTTGTCAGAATTTCTCTCTTTTGACTGTCTGGCAGCACGGAGCAAATTTTCTTCTGCAAAGCAGCAGCAGAGTCATATATGGTACGGAAAGCATCTTGAGTTTCTTTCTTACATTGTTTTTCAAAAGCCTCATATAAACATTCTGTCACACTATCCACCCACCTAAAAAATAAAATACTAACTAAGAAAAAGAATACTTAGAGTAAATACTTAGAGTAAAAACCAGTTTAGTTATGAATAACTTTATTTAAAAATATGATGTGTTTAAGCAATCTAGGTCGTTTTTATCAGTAATGACATGGCTTGGTAAATTTGTGCATGTGTACCACCTGTTACCAAAACTTTACAAAATCTGCACTATTTGTTGTACCAGATGATTCATGAATTTGAGGTAGATTCTCATCAATTTCGAACATCAATGTGCGAAGTAATTGTTGAATCCATGAGTTGATGAGAAGAGTCTGATAAGTTTCATGATTAGTCGGCCTATAGCTGAGTAGTGAGCGTTCCTGACTCCTAAACATTTGCTCCCGGGTTCGGGTATGCATGTTTCGTTCTTTCTGTGTTTCTTTCTTTTCTTAATTGTGCGTGGTCCACCTTGTAAAGGAGTTTTGGTAGAGTGACCTGGGTAATGCTACTCGCTTCTGTGACTTAGTTCACAGGTGCCACCCCTGGGTAACGATAAATGAGTAGGAGCTGTGAATTGGTACTTATGTCTCTAAAAAGTTATCATAAAACCTCCAGCAAATTAGTCAAATCAGGCATCATGCTTTCCATTAATAATCGAGTTAAACTGTTCGTGAAGTATTTTTCACTAATCATAAAACTTATTGAAAATTAATTTTTAAAAATGAAAAAATCTTCATTTTAAAATGTAAATAAAATTCGATTTTGGATAAAAAATTCTGTGCTTAACCAAAAATTTAAGAAATCTAATACAAAAGTGAATCGAAGCAGCTATCATAATAATATCATATATAGATTGTACGAAGTGGTCTCAGACGAATACATAATAATTATAAAATCTAAAATCATAAAAATAAAGATTTAAAGTTACAATTTATTTAGTAGCAAGAGTTCAAGAAATGTTTCTCACTAGAGCCATTGTAATGTAAGTAGATAATCCATGGGAGATAGTTTTTGTCACTCAAACATGTTTGAATCACAAATAAATGTGTAGTACTGCAACTAAGTCAAGCCAAAATTAAATAGGTATACAAATATATTAAAGGTTCACTTCGCAATGGAAGCTTCAAAAATGATACATTATGAGGACATGATGCTTCTAAAACTGTTAAACACAAACTTAGAATCTCTGAAAGCTATTATCTGCAAAAAATTCGTGCATTAAAAGATTTAAAAACAGTTGACGTATTATTTATGTACGTATAAGGAAATATGGTAGCATTTAAAATGACTGAATAATGTTAAGCACTGAATATTGAGATTTTTAGAAATTGCATATAAGGTATTGCAATTTCTAACAGCATATGAGGTATCTATTTGCAAGGGTATTACATGATTTCGTTCATCACATCTAAATGTAAAAAGGGAGAATATCAAACAAATTATATAAGCAGTGCAATTTTTAATCATACAAACAATAGGGATAAATTCTCCAATTAAATATCAAGTTCAATACAGTCAAATCACATTAACAGTTATTCTGTCGTTATCACATCAACATGTTTCTCTATACCAACCCTGAGTGAGGCTCTTCCAGTTTGATGGAAGCAGCCGGTTAGGTGTTTCTGTAATTGAGGAGCAGGCACCAGGCAATTCTTGACTTGTTAACGACAGAAGTGTCATTGTTAAGTTGGAGGACATTGCGAACACAATCTACTTAACATGTCCCAACTTCCTTTAGTGAATACGATGGATCATCGGTTAAGACGGAATTTGAACTCGTCACTCTTCAGAATGACATCCTAAGCCACCGAAGCCATTGCTGACAATTATGTACAATGTAGAAGAAAGTGCTCAAGATGCTCCGAGGCATATCACTATGTTGCAAGTAATTGTCACATGCATACTTCTTGAATGATATCCGTACAAGTTACAGAACAGCCATGAACTGATGCCTCGATTAGTGATTTTTTCTTCTATGCATTATTCACCAAAATGAGTTTTGAGAGTATTATTCAGTATTTATCAGGATAGTAGAACATTACAAGCTGATTTCACTTAGTTGGCAGTACCAAAACAAATCCATGCAGTATTTATGCTCAGTTATTGTGGCATGGAGCAATGGAAATTCACATACATTTGTGCATTTGCATCTGTCTGAAGAATTGTTGGCAGTGCTGCTAATTTTTTAAGGGAACCAGACGAATGGGCTTAAAAACAGTTCATACTGAAGTTTAATGAAATGCCACATTACTATAAGGGAAACTATAAGTTTTGTCAGTGTGATATGCACTTCATGCAACAAATTTTGCATAAAGCATTACAAACTGTTTTCTTTGCGCAATATCAAGCCCACACATTCTTTGAGATTACAAAGTTATCAGTCGATGCTTTTTATATTTTGGCCTCGAACTTCCCCTTATCCAAAATATTGTCATTTAGAGAGAAGGAAAGACTGAAACAATTGGTGTTTCCTTAAGAAAAATTTGTATTGCTACCAACAGCCATGAACTATGCTTAAGGTGGTCCAGCTAAATAATATATAATGCATTAAACACTTCCAGTTTGTCTTGTAAGCAACTTTTCACTGTAATTCATTTATTAATCATACTGAGAAGTTAATTGTATTATGTATTTTTTGAAAAAAGTTATTCAATCATCCTTTTTTGTTTTGTTAATCACTCAAATTCCAAATTTAAGTTTTATTTCAGTTTGCTTGGGACCTCGGTTTGCTTTTGTGAGTTATTGAAATTTGAATAACTGAAAAAAGCAAAGAAGTTGATTGAATAATTCTTCTCAAAAAATATATGGTGTAATTAATTTCTCATTATAACCAATATATGAATTACAATATATATATATATATATATATATATATATATATATATATATATATATATATATATATATATATATATATATATATATATATATATATATATATATATATATATACAGGATGACAACAACTTTATACTGTTGACAAAATTGTTCTGCTTTTGATTGTTTAAATCATGTCCACCGCTTTTTGTAATAATTTCATTTTCTTGAGAGATCTTAATGTTAGTATAACAAATAAATAGTTTTTATTTCCTTGTTTGAAATAATATACCAAATCAACGGTGACAAATAATTGCTTTATTTGAGGCTAGATTAAAGCAAATTCAGATTGCCAGAAAGCTGAATATTCACATACAAATGGTTTCATGTACTATAAAACGATTCTTGGAGCTTGGTCATGATGGCGATAGACCCCGAAAACCCCAAAAAAAAGAACTGTGAATACAAATGAAATTCGTAAAATTATCAAGTAACGAAGTAACCGAAATCTAAGAAACTCAATTAGAAAAACAGCTAAAGAAATAGGGTTAATAGAGAATCAGTTAGACAAATTATAAAAGAAGAACTTGGACGTAAGCCATATAAACTTTGAAAAGTACAGAAACTAAACGAGCAAAATAAGCGTACACGGTTGCAAAGATGTCGAGCTCTCGTTCGAAAGTCCGCAAAAGGCGCATGGAAGCATTTCATCTTCATGGACGAAAAAATTCTCACAATTGAACAATCTCAAAATCGACAAAATAACCGTTACTGGTCATCTGATCGCCCTGGAATTTCCACAAGAGTAGAATGTCGGCAAAAAAACAGTCAGTTATAATTTAGGGAGCCATTTGTGAATCTGGAAAAATTCCTTCGGTTTTTATAGATCAAGGCACCAAAATGAACAAGACCATGTACTGCAATGAGATTTTACAGTCGGTTTTACTTCCTTGGGCCCAAAAACATTTTAAAAACTGCATCTGGACACTTCAAAAAGCTTATGCCCCTTCTTATAGAGCAAAAGCAACGCAAATACTTTAATCAATCCTTATTCGCCCAGCAAATCTTCCAGATTTCATTTATGTGGGAATTTGGCTACCCTATTTAAATGACTTAAACCCAATGGACTATAGTGTTTGGTCTATTCTGCAATCAGGAGTATACTCAAAGCCACATTGAAATTTGGAATGCCTAAAGGCTATTCTAAATTAGAATGGGTTGAATTGACGCCTGGTGAACTGCGGCCCATTGCAGAAAATTTTACATGATGTTTAAGGTTCTGTATCGATGCTCAAGGGGGCCATTTTGAAAATACTTAAATATGTTGCATATAAGTAACAAGTTAGTTTTTTGAAAATAAATTACTTGTTTTTACTTTAAAACTTTTTTTATTAATATAATATTTATTAATAAAGTTAATATTTTTTTGTCAACAGGATAAGTCACATTAATGTGACCACCTGTCAAAAGCCAGAATAACCACCTTTCATAGAGTGGGCTGCTACGAAACATAGAGAAAGAAAGCCAATTGGGATCCTCACGGTGTTCGCTGAAAAATGTTGAGCCCTACGAATCCAGTGCCAGATAATGCGTGTGAGGATCTATGCCGTGAACAACCCGATCGAGATGGTGTCACATATTCTCAGTTTGTTTTAAGTCAAGTCAGTTTGCTGGCCATAGAAGAACGGTAAATTCGTCTCCAAGCTTTTCGAACCCTTTACGTACACTACTAGCTATATAACACTTCTCATTGTCCTGCTAAAAGATGAGGAAAAACGAGGCGGATATAAGGGCTGACATGCTACGTAATGACAGATGCGTACTTGTATGGATGCATTGTGTGTTCAGCAATGATGAGGGAACCCAGACAATGCCTGCAAAATATTCTACAGACCATAATGCTCAGACCTGGACCGTTCTGTCAATGGTTGCGAGGTAATTCCTTTCAGAGGTTTCACGTCGTATACGCCAACGTCCACTTATTCGATGAAAAATAAAACGTAATTCATCGGAAAATGCTACCCGTAAACACTAATTGAACGTTCAGTTGCGATACTTGCTTCCAAATTCCAATGAACCAATCGTCACCAATGAACAGCAATAAGCACGAGCCAGGATTTTGCTAGTCAGGCTCAGACGCAGTAAACGTTCGTTGAACAGTAGTTTAGAAGATATTGTTCTAGCCCTTTGGTTCATCCGAATGGTCAGCTAATCAACAGTAGCATGTCAATTCGCCTGAGCGCATCTTCGCAGCCGTCATTTATCTCAGTCATATAAGACCGTGGTGCCACTTTGCTAATTTCAGACAGTTCTATTTTAATATACTTTTGGTATACTTTTACAATGGCAGCACTCGAACAATTCCCATACATAGCCGTTTCAGAAACAACCCTTGGCCGAAAATCAGTGATCCCTTTTAAACATCGGTTAAATCACTCCGTTTCTGAATCAATCCAACAACCGCAGTGTTTTACGACGCCCTCACACACTATTTGTACACACTCAACTGAACTGTGCTTCCACCTGCCTTTATTTAACGTCCATGTCGAAAGTACATGGTAGTCACAGTGATGTGACTGACTGAATATATATATATATATATATATATATATATATATATATATATATATATATATATATATATATATATATATATATATATATATATATATATATATATAAAATAAAAATCGATGAAGGCTTACTTGCACAGTATTTTGTTGGTGCCCACAAAATCAGAAGGATCGCGTCCTGGTTTCATCATATCTTTCCCCAACTCTGTAGCGCAATGATCTGCTTCGACAGGCTTGTCCAAGCCGCAGTTCTCATCACCTTTGACACCTAAAAATAAGAAGATTTAATTACAATCTTTAAAATAAAATGTCTTCTTTGAACACTCTGAGATGGTACATACATCTAAAGTATAATTTGTCATATACATTGGCAATACAACCCTAGGTATGCATGATATAGTAGATTCCTAGGTAATGATGAGTAGCCATTACCAATAAGACATAGTTTTCCATTGGGAATATTTTTAAAGTTTAATACAAATATTTCTACCTATATTGAGTTCCGTTCCTTCTGTGCAAGCTTCCTTTACAATCGAAAAATATTTGCTCGCTTCTGCCTCAAATCCAGTTTTGCAGGCTTCTGCTGATTCTTTCGTGCACAACACAGCAGCTATTTGCAATCTGTAAAAGCAAAAAATTGAATATTTCAGAAAGAAATTTACCATAGCATGCTTCTTTCTCGATAAGAATCAATTGAGTAATTGACTGTTTAAATCTTCATATAATTACTTTTCAGTACTTTATTTCTTACGAAAAGTTAACTGGTTATTTTAGGAAAATAAGCTGTTATTTTTCAAACATTCATTAATGAATTAAGTAACTATTAAAAAAATATGTATTAAAGTTATCAAAAATTTTATTTTTATGTGTCCAGAAAATTTATTAAACTAATAATCTATTCACATATAAATGTTCTATTCCATATAAAAATTTTAATCTTAAGGAAAATTTAATAAAATTTGTAAAAAAAAATAATATTATCAATATGTAACTCTTTTTGATAATTGCGAAAATTAATAACAAATAATTTGCTGTTATTTTAATCGGTGTCTACTATTTTAGTCAATGTTAGCAAAAAATTAAGTATTCATCAAAAATTTAAATTAAAAAAAAGAACACAATAACACAATGTAAAAACGTGAAAACTGTTACAAAAAAGTTATTTTTAAAATAATTGTGAAAAAATTAGTATTCAGCAATAATTTAAAATAAAAATAAAGCACATAATAGTATTAATCGATATTGAAATGGTTAGTAAATTCTTATAAGACAATCTTTAAGTTTCTTTAAAAATATGAAAGTCAATTTGTAGTCCTCTTAAAAATTTATATACATATATATATATATATATATATATATATATATATATATATATATATATATATATATATATATATATATATATATATATATATATATATATATATATATATAACTCATAATTTCAAAACATTTTTTGAACGAAACTTGACAGTATAAATTCCAGATATTTTGTACAATCATTTAATAATAGTGAAACAAAACTAATAATTTAATAAAATAATAGAGCACAATGTAAAAAGATCATTGAATAATTATAACCAATTATTTAAAAACCATGATTAAATTCTTTTGTTGAAGACAACATAATATTTCATTATTTTAAAATTTATTGTACAGAAAAAAAGTTACTGGGTAAAAATTTACAATCGGGTACCCTTTGATTTTTCGGTGATATTTTGACGCCAAAATAGGCACTAATATGTGACTAAAAAACCTGACAGATACATAAAGGCTAAACTAAGATAAATTATATTCTATCACCAAATGTTTTGGCAAATCAAGGGGTATCCAATTCCTTCCCGAACCCAATGAATGAACTGATATTTTTTTTGTTCATCCGCATCGCACTCACTCGCAAAATGTTTCCGCATCGTCGTTCATTGATTTTTCATGACATTCCGTTACTTTTTCCCTGAAACAGTTGATATCACAGGATGCAAACCCCAAGAGAGCTGAAATGTAGTAATATAAAATGATTAAAATATTCAAATAAATTTAATTCCTAAAATAAATACAAGATTAATGGACCAATATTTAAGAATTTCTGAATGCGAGTTACCGCTCATGCCAAATATCGTACAAATGTGTTCCAATGGGATTTCTGTGGTACTGCTTGAATCTCATTCCCAAGTATGTCTATGTGGTTATATGGCTTATGTTTGTACAACTCATCTTTTACTGTGACTCACTAGAAGAAATCCAGTAGTATAAGCTCTGGAAAGTGTGGAGGATACTGAGTTGGTTCCTTGAATACTGTCAAATTTTGATCAAATATTATTCGTGTGTCGCAATGTTAATGGGGTGGTGCGCCATCTTTTTGGTTATAAAACTTGTCATTACTGTATAATGGACGTAATTCAAAGAATATGGAATCAACAAGAGCTGTTAAATGCTATTCGTCTGTAACATTACCTTCAAAGTGGGAAGGCCCAATAAGTAGACTTGCAAACAAATCACATTACTTTATTTATCGCTCATATTGCATTATTTTCTCCCAGGAATTGCACCTTGTTACACAAGAAATATGGCTTCTATGACAGTCCAAAGTGTGTATGCGTTTGTTGAGGCACCCAGTATACGATTAAGAAAATGATCGCCAAAATAGTTCAATACAAATGCAATGGATTTTAGGTCAAGGCAATTGATAGTTTGTCCTTCTTCAATTTACAGCACATTGTTCATCAGGAAATAGTCGATACAAGAAATTGACTACGTATCATCCATTGATTATATCAAAAATTTCTGGTCTTATTTCGAACTTTTACGTTTTGTTTTCCTTTTTACAATAAAAATTCAAATAATTTTTAGCTTTAGATAAACAACTCTGATTTCGATGAGGACACCATTTTTAATGAACAATTTTTCTTTGATTGCTAAGCATTTTAGGGAAATATAACAAATTAAAACACAAAGGGGCTGGATTTGAGAATAAGCTAAAAGACCTATAAGATTGCATGTTAATATAGAATTCTTCATTTTTTCTTGTTTCTCTTGTATGACATTGCTTGTGCCATTTCTAAATGTCAAAAATACTGAAAGTAATTCTTATACAATGAAACAAGTTATATTCCAGATGTCTGCTACTTTCTGCTGATTTGCGAAGGTTCCTTTTTGAAATTTTTGACACTTATTAGTTACAAAGTAAATTTCTGAATAAATTAAATGTCGTGTTTTGGCACATATTGCGATTTTGCTATTAATTTGGTTTATTGTTTAAATAAACATTTACAATCATCATTCATTATCATTGATACGCAAACTAAATCTTCTGTGTCATTTAAATTTTCTATTCTTAAGAACCATATATATATATATATATATATATATATATATATATATATATATATATATATATATATATATATATATATATATATATATATATATATATATATATATATATATATATATATATATATATATATATATATATATATATATATATATATATATATATATATATATATATATATTTGAATTACTTACTGCAATCGATGTAGAAAAGCATCTTTTAATTAAAAATTAACAGTATATTTTTGCAGTTAAAAAAAGTTATTTACAGTTAAAAACAGTTATTTGTTTGCATTTTTATAGCAGATTGTGTAGACTACGATGTGGAGGTTATTTTTCCTGCACTATTTCTTTTCTAAGTGTTATGAAATTACGCTTTGGGTAGTTTTTATTAAGACATATTTTTACAAATCTGAAGACAGAAAATTATTCTTAAAAAGAGTCAGTGCCTAAAAACTTACAGCAAAATTGATGAAGAAGCTTAAAATATATATTTTATACTTTTAATTTCGATACAAAAGATTCCTTCTTTTATTTAAAATAAAAATGAATAGAAAATTCATGATAAAAACATGGAATATAATTCAAAATTTTGAATTTCATGTATGAATTCGATCTTTTATACACTTGCAAAGATTTTTTGCTATTACTTATAAGTTACTAAATATTCAAAATTAATATTTTTCATTTTTTTGTGTATCATTTGTTAAATTTTCATATAAATTCTTTTCTTTGTGATATAAAATAACCGACCATATTTTGTTATTTCTTTCGCATTTCTTCGGTACTTTAAGTTTTAAAAAATTATATCATATTAATTTAAAATATCAAAAGTTCTGTAAAGTTTGATGAAACGAAACGAAAGCTGGCTACAAGCTGAAAAGCAAAGATAAGTGATAAGTTTTAATGATTCTTGAAATTATATATACATGATTACTTTAATTGCTTATTTTGAAACTATTGAAAATATTTTATTATTCTTATAGATTTTTATTTAAATCATGGTTTAGAAAATAGTATTACTTGCTTCACATTTTTATGTCTAAAAATTAGTTCAATCTGTTAATGAGAAGGATATATAATTATGTTTACCATGATATTTTAAAATCTATATGAAATATGAAACTACTTACCAAATAACATCTATTTTTGCAAAAAAAGACTAAATATGAAAACAGTGATAGCAAATATATATATATATATATATATATATATATATATATATATATATATATATATATATATATATATATATATATATATATATATATTGACACTGTTTTCATATTTAACCTAGCTCTCTTTTTTTTCCAAAAATGGATATTATTTGATAAGTAGTTTTATAATTCAAAGCTTTAAAAATATCACAAAACATGATTATGTATCTTTCTGATTAACAGATTAACTAGTTTTTAAATATAAAAATGTTAAGCCAATAATTTTATTTTTGAATCCATAATTTATATAAAGATCTATAAAAATAATGATATATATATATATATATATATATATATATATAGTTCCTTCTATACAATTTATGTCACAGAATTACATGTTTAGTTGTCCCATTGTATATTCATTTTGGTTTGCATAAGCATTATGCTTATATTAATTAAGTATTTCATTGATTATTATTGTATTTATTATAATGAGGAATAGAAATTGCAAATTATGTAGTATCAACTAAAATATTCAAATTTTAAAATTTAGAATTAGAAATTAATGCCATTTTATCAGTTAATGAGTACGGAGATGTAATGAAATGGTTGAATTAAAACAATTTTCATCTGAACTATACAGTTTATAACTGTGGAAGAAAAGATATGTTATTTAAAGCTAAATGCATTTACTATATATATTTCGCTGCTTTTACTCTAGTCGTATTTTGTAATAATTAATTCTTACAATATTTTAAGTGAATAATCGCATGAATCTACTTAACTTTATAAAAATAAATATAACTACAAACACAAATTCTTATTGAATATACAGTATATCATTTCTTTTATTTTAATAAAAATTTAAATTTTCATAGAATCAATCAGCAAAATTAGAAATAATTGCATTTTATGCTTACGTCACTTACCAATCAAGACAATCCTACCGAAGCTGCGCATTTTGCTGATAAAAATCGGAAGAAATTCACTGCGGGAAAATGTCGTTTACAAATCTAACTTTCATAATTATCAGCAACATTTATAGAACTTAACAGGTGTTGTCGATGCGAGTTAGGATTATGATCGATGTACAAGGTTATTAACAGCTGTTGCAGAATTATATGACGAAAAATTCAACTGTAATGTTTTAAAATAAAATTAGAAATGATTTATATATACATACAATTTAATTTTAATTGGAATTAAAACTTTTTCACTTAATTAAATACTGATAGTTTAGAATATTTACTTTAGGTTTTTTTTAATACGGTTAACTAATTAGACGAATTTAACTTATCGAAAACTGATTGCTTGAAGAATGTACGTATGTAAAATTTTATCAAACAGAAAAACAGGCACAATGCTGTCGAATTGGCATCACATAATTTCATATTTTTCCATAGGGCATATTTAAGGAGAATTAAAACAACGTTAATTTCTTAAAGTGTTAAAAAATATGTTTTAAAACATATGAGATTAAAAATATTAATGGTACAATCATTTTGCAAAAATAATTAAAATTAAAAATATACAATCATTATTTAACACTAACTAAAATAACTACTTAAATGAAAATCTAAAAAAATTATATTGATTGTAGTGTTAAACACAGAAATGAGTGTTAGAATATGCTATTACTAGAAATAAATATTTGAATAGCACTTATTCAAGGAAAGAGATGGTTTATCAGAATTACAATCATATTTTTGTGATACATTCTATTGTTGGCGAGAAGTCATGCTACTTGGCGCTATTTTTGCCAATCGATATGATTTTACATATATATTGCACATACATATACAACATACATTAATATGTGTATAAGCATGCATATATACAAAATAGAAATTCTGTTTCTGTGAACATTTTTAATGAATGTTTCAGATTTAAAATAGATTTGAAAAAAAATTCCAAAGCATTTAAAATGAATGATTTACAATAAATTGAATGATTTACAAAAATCTTAAGAACACATATAATGGAAATTCATTATTTTTTATTCTTAGTAATAGGGAATGTTTTGTTTAAATTTACACAAATATTTTTCTTAACAAATTTAATAAATTATTTTTTTAACATTAGAAATTTTATCTAATGTTAAAAATGCTGCAGAATTAGAAATTTTATCTATTTCTCCAATAATTAATCAGAAAATTAACTTCTACTTAATAAGAAAATTAACTTCTACTTATTGCAGCTGTTATAAATTATTATTAAGATGAACAAATTAAAAATATTTAATCAATTTGGATAAAAATTAAAATATTTTAATAATTTTCATTCAAGAAAGCCAGATTTTATAACATTTGCAATAACTAGTCATTATTTAAATATTATATATTCCTAAATTTAATTGTAATTGTAACATTACCCCTTTTTGAATTCATCATTAGGTTTGGTTTCTTGAATTCAAGCCAAATTCAAATGAGAGTATTCAGATAATACTCGAAAGCTGTTCTAAATAATTATTTTAAAATATCAGTATTATGAATTGGTAACATATAATAATATGCTGACCAAAAAGTTGTTGTTTTGGGGCGGTAAAATCCATATTTGATATGCCAATCCTTCAGGGTGACCATGAACATATAAGCAATCCATTACCGAATTGAATATATTCATTTGGTAATGGTTCTCCTGTTACTTGGATAAATATGAAATTGACTGTTGTACTTTGTCATCTGATTAGATGACAGAAAGCAACGCTAAATTGTGCTAATAGAAAGACTAATCAGTGATAAATTTTTTGTAGCCATAATTTAAACTTGCTTTGCCTTAAAAGATAATTTTATGGTCCTGTTCTTGCATTCCCGTTTTTTAATATAAAATTTTCACAGAAAATTAATAAGGATAGAGAAACCATATAGAAATGGTTATGTTAGTAAAAGGGATTTTTTCTGTCCTGTACATAGTCCTATCTGGTAGCCGAATGGTTAATGCTTTTGCCTTCGGTTCAGCGGTTCGTGAATTTGAATCTCACCTTGGGAATTGCTGCTTGTAGTGGTTCCGAATCTGCTTTAAACAGTAGGTCTCGATCCAACTAGCTTTCGTGCGCAAAAAGTGACCGTCAAACGGCAAACCAAACAAACTGTCCTCTGCATAATATTTTTACTATTATAACCATCCTCTCATTTCTTGTTTATCATGTGTGTTTAAATAAGTTTTATAATCCAGGCATTATTATACATAAAAACGTTAAAAGAAAATAAGTATATGGATTTTTACGTAAACATTTTACTTGGTTTTATATCTTTTTTACGCATAAGAAGTTATGTAGAAAATTCTTAGAATTTTAGTATTTATTTGATGATTATGTTGATCAAATTTCAGTTTATAAAATTAGCATTACTAGAAAAAAGTTTGTTGATAAAAATGACAAATGAAAAATCATTTGGTAAAGGGCTGATGTGCAATGTACTATTTCTGTATTTCATTCATCACTATATTCATATTCAAACATCATAAATTTAGCAATTTTAAATCTTTCACTTTTAGAAAGCAAAAATTATTTTAGTGAAAAACTTTTTCACACAAGATTTTATAAAAGATATGTCTTAAAAATTCTTATTTCATTAAATTTTAAAATTGAATTTGGTTTCCGCGGTTTTCGCTTTTAAAAGTAAAGTAAACTAGAAAGACTGCCGAATTTTGTCAAGAAAAGATCACAGATCAATAGAGAAAACTACAAACTCTTATATAAAAAAGGTGTCAATAACTATTATTCTTGCATACTGCCCGGTTATTAGGATGTTCCATCTTTCAGCACCAGAGAGGACAGAAGTCATGATACCTTATGTAGTGGGACACGCAATGCATGTGTCACCATAGCGCCAAAAATATATCTTTGTAATTCAGAAGCACGGACCAAGCAGAAGATCCTCAGACTTCACCTGCCATCCTTAGAAACATCATTTCACATGAAGGACATTGCGACTGAGACACATTTAACGTGCCCAATCCACTATAAGCGAACATGATGGATCTTCCATTGGGTCTGGATTTAAACTCACTACCTTCTAGTAACACGAACGAACAAATCAGGTGCCAGCTGCAGTGGTATCAATAACTATTTGGGTATTAATATGCAAAAACTATTATAAAATAGATATGTACTCTGTCAATAAAAATCCTTGATGACTCTGAATAGTGTTCTTTAAATTTACTTAAAGCTTTTAAATCTAGCAACAGTTTCAGATATTTTAGTATTTATCTAAACATTTGAGGCGCAAATATTTTAATATCATAAATTGATAAAAATGAAAGTAATAGTGAAAATTGTTCAGAATTCCCAAAACTATTTACTAAAGACTTGCGCAATTATCTGATTTTTTATTAAATATTTCAATCTTAATTATAAACTGAAGTAATCTAGCATTTTGAATTGATTGTACTTTATACAATATAGTGGCTTAAACTCATGCAACTGAATTTTTTTAATTTAATTATTATTAAACCTTTTCTCTCTTTTATTGTAAATGTGTTTAATATTCTTTAACATATTGATAATGTTCCATTTTATTTACTAATGTATTGACTCTTTATGTTTTAAATAATTGATTAAAATTTATGGAATAGGAATATGCTATTTTGTAACACGCAATATAATATGCATAATTTGGCATTTCGTTTAATTGTTTTCTTTGCGCATTTAGATAATTTTCTTTTTATTAATTTTAAAGTAGATATTTAATAAGATTAAAAATACAAATAAATGCTTATCTAAGTATATTTAATGTATCTCATAATGTATGTTTGCTTCTAAAAATATTCATTAGTTCTTAAACAAGTTTTTGCGATGAAAATTCTCAATATATTGAAGAAAGAAAATCTCGATGTATAATTGAGAGATAGATCCTTTTATGGGAATTATAAATTTATCAATTTATGATTATTTGAATGCACAGTTATTTTGTTATTTTAATTTTTTATTCCTTTGCATAAGTTATTTAATACATTTTTAATCTTTAACTTTCTGTAAGGATCTAGAAGAATTCGAATTCTTCTGGCTCATATAAATATAAAAGTTGTAAGAAAAATTTACTTATTATTTTTTAAACAAACAACAAGTTAAGCATAAACAATTTAAATCTAATAATTGCATAATTTATAATTGTAGTAGTAATTATATTAAAAAGATGCTTTGAATGCAAATGAGTTTTGAGTGAATTCTTAAATATAATTTGTGTTGCATTTGTAGATATTATTTTATTTTGTTCATTATGTATGTTTTGTATGTGTACATATCTCTGTATTCTTAACTTTGGACCCTCTATTGTTACATCCGTGTAAGCGGTGTCTAGGTACAGTCAAGTAACATGCGCCATTGAATAAAAGCCAATAGGGCGCCACCTTGTGGAAAACTGAGGTATTACCATTTCTATCTTAAAAGTGAAACAAGATGGAGAAAAAGTGATTAAATATGTTCTTAACATCATTGAATTAATATAAAAATACACACCTGGTGCTATATTAATGCAATGAATAGAATCCTTACAATGGGCATTTGTTTACAATGATACCCTATACTATGATGTGAGAAAGTGATCTGAGAAAAGAAAAAAAACTTGGAGTTACACACTCATAAAAATATACCTTTGAGATCTTCAAACATTCCACCGTTAGCAGCACTGTGCTTTTGGATCCTCATATGAGGGTCTCGTTGCATACGATCTTTGGCCCAGGTGTCTGAAATGAGACCTTCAAGAACATGCAATGTTGGTAGAAGTGTCGCATACATCTGCTATTTTAAGTATCCCTACAGGAAAAGATTAAGTCGCGTCAGATTAGGTGAAGTGGAGGAAAAATCTTTGACATGATCTTAACCAATTATTTTGTTACCGAACTCCTAAATAAGACCCTGATTCATTGGAAACATTTGTAAGCTGCTACGCCATCGTGTTGAAGCCATAGATTCTTAAGATTAAACAACGGCCACTTCTCAGCAAAATCGAGTATTACGCGTTCCTAGCAAATATAAAATCGTGCATAAGTTAACGTACCATTTTAAAAGATTAATCTTATCAGCTTATTACTGTAAATGGAACACCAAACGTTAATATTAAACCGCATTTGATGTTGAACTTTGGTAAAACGTAAGATTAATCAGCACCCAGTCATGGGTCCTTTGCCTAGTGTACCTGCCATTCTGTGAAAAAAAATAAGCTTCATTCATTCACACCATATCTTCCTAGAATATTGGCAGATCTGCCTGATTCAGGATAAAATTGGAGCATGTTTTACGTCACTCGATATCCAAGATTAGTAAAACCTATTGAGGCATGGGTCGATATGGATGAGTATCGAATGCGCTTAGGATTTTCTAAACCTGTTAGTCACAATGTTGACTGATCTCTCTAGTTCTGAATTTTGGAAACGTTAGGGCGTATGCCAATACCTTCATCATGTCGAATTTTATGTCATACCCTAGTAAGTTTGCCAGATCAAAATCAACTTGTCACTCAATGCGGCTACTTTAATCAGGATGGATAAATGATGCGGGATTTAAGGGAAATTTAATTGGTACAACTTTTTACTGCTGATCGTTCTCTCATATTCACCGAACAGTAAAACCTCTCACAATACTCGGAAATTAAAAAATCACTCCCTGATCATGAGCGTCAACATACTACCACCCCAAGAAGACATCTTTATGTTTCATATGAATCAGCGTGGCCTTACTTAATTTTATACAACAAAATGCTCAAACACCAACCGCATGTTAAATTGAGTTGATAAGACACTATTTTACACGATCTACGTATTGTCTACTCTGTTTACAAAGGCAATGAGTATAAGGATTAAACTTCGGGGTTTGAGCAACAGTCCTTTACATTGGGAATCATAAATGATACCACTGTTTCATTTTGGATGTTGTCGTGTTTGACCCAAAAGATCATTTCTCCTTACGCTCAAGTTCCACTGCGTCAAAGTGCAGGAAATAACGGAAAAACAAATCTGTGTTTTAACCTTTCTATTCTTTCCATTAAAGTTCACAAGTTGTCTCTTTGCACTAAAACTATGGTATTTTACCATACCTAGATTATTTTTAAGAATGTAACAAGAGCTGTTTTGAAGTTAAGAGGGCGGAAATGAGAGACTTCAGTGAGCATACTATATATACATAAATTCATATATTTATATGTGTGTGCTCCTTTTTATTTACTTAAATGTTGAGGATAAATCTTGAAATTATAGCTTAGATGAAAAATTCTTTATCTTGTAAAAATTTTTGGAAATATTTTATAGTTCATAAATACAAAAAAAGAGCATAATTGAAGTATTCAATTATTATATTCCACAAAATATTTTATATGTTTGGCATTTCATATTTTTATTTCAGCTCTCATAACTCTTTTGAAGTATTTATATCCGATAAAAGATTACAAAGCAATCAAAAGAGGGGAGTACACATTTCTGTGTTCGGTGGCCCTTTTCCCTTTTTCCGGCAGCACTGAGCAGATCTTCTTCTGCAGATTCACAGCGTTTTCCATGATGATGCGGATCACTTCTCTGGTTTCGGATTTACAGGATTCCCTAAGCTTCTGAATCGTGCATTTCTTGATATCGTCCATCCTCCTAAACAAGAAATTTATTTTATTATTTTTATGCAATATATTGTGAAAATTATCATAAAATAAAATTGTCCTCATTGAAATCAATGCATTTTGCTGATAGTACAATTATATTTCGGAAAAATAAATAATATTTATTATTCATCATTAGATTATAGTTATATACATTAGGTTTAGGTTATAGGATTACTTTCGAAAATTCAAATTTTAAGTAGACGATTTCATTTAAATTTGTAATTACGTTTTTCTTGAGGTTTAAAATGTAAAAATCTTAAATCACATTTGCCAGCTCAAATATCTTCTAATTTTTTACATTTAAAATAGTGGCCATATATTGACCCATTTATTAGTGAGTCAATCCCGAAAGTTTGTGAGATTTTTTCTCCTTAACTTAAAATTTTCAATTTTCACTAATGGTGGTTGAGTCATGTAAAATCATTCCTGGTCGCATTGTTCTTGATGTGAAATGATATCTCCGAAAAAGTTATCCATGGAGTATTTTGTGTCGGTTTCTGCTTCAAAATTACGAAGACTTTTGAGGACGACTGATGAAGCAGCCACTGGGTTTTAACTTGCTATCAAATCCGTTTCTTGTTGGGCTGTCATTGCTCTTTAGTGATTGGAAACTTCAAAGAAAAGGCAAAGCAATTCGAATGGTTCATTTTTACTATATATTTTCATAAGAAAAATTTTGCTGCGTAAATTATTTTGAAAAAAAATTTTTGTTACGTGTAGTATAGTTGAGTTTTCTGTAGTTATAATTCTGTGTTATAAATATACAGAAAATTAAGAATACGTAATAAGTTCATGTTTGTGAATATTTTGCCCACAAATATTTTTTGTAACTTCAAGTAAGGATTTCAATAAGTAACACTTAAAATTAGAAAATTAGAAAAAAAGAAAACACTTGATAAGCAAAAAAGACCTGAAATGTCACGAAACAATCAAAGCTATTTATATTTTAGGATTTTGGACTATAACGAATTGTAAAATCTTTTTAACTCATTTTTAATCACTTTATCATAGCCAAAAACATCATTAAAAAATCAAAACTCACAATGAAGTATTTTTTTTATTTTATACATTCAATGAAATAATTATAATTTTAGGATGAAAAAAATTTTGAAAACTATATCAATTAGTTAAGACAATTGGTACATAAATAAATCATATTGATAACTATACGATAACTTGTGTGTTTTCAGGTTTATTTATTTTTTTAATGAACGTATAAATTATTTTTCTAGTTTACATATATGTATATAATGAATAATATATATATATATATATATATATATATATATATATATATATATATATATATATATATATATATATATATATATATATATATATATATAATGAGTAAATTATGTACAAAAGTTTATGAACAATATGTTCTGAAATTTGTACCTGCAAAGTATTTTGTTGTGCTCAATAACATCTCTGTGATCTAAACCTGGTTTGTTCAAATCTTTGTTTAAGTCTCCAGTACAGTCGTTATTGGGTGTGAAAACCCGTGAAGCACACTTTTTGTCACTATTGAAGTCTGTAATCGAAATTCAAAACTATTAAAAGTTATCCACAAACAACAGAAAAGGTTTTAAAAACTAATACTTAATTGTCTTATTAAACCCTTTTGAAAAAATTGTCTTCATAAATAATTTTATTACAAAGGAAATTTATATATTTGCATAAAATTTGTTCAATATATAAAGGAAAATAATCCTAACAATCATAGCATTAGTAGTCGCCATTAAATTAGTTAAATTATAAAAATATTCTTTCACACTTTTAAAGTGCTATTCTAAATTGTATGTCTAGAGTACTATTCGGATCGCTTTAAATTAAAATTCAATCTTAAAGAGCCCTTTTAATTATAGGAAATTGTTCTGAATAAATCTTTTTCCCTAATAACAAATCGTTTATGAAAATTCTTTGAAGTGTTGTGATTGGGCAAATAAAACGGAAATGATTTCTCTGTCAAAGAGTTTGCAAGTATTGTTTGATTTCCACAATAAGAAATTAAATAGTTTTATCAATTAATTATTGTATGAATAGTAAGAATTAATTATTTTTAATATATGATTTACTCATTCAGTTACTTATGTATTATTAAAATTGAAATATAATCATTCTAATATTTATTTAATGTATGCCATGTCGTTTTAAAAATTGTACATGTCACGTTCTATAACCATATGACCAAATCTTCAAAGAAAAATATTCAAATAACTATTGTTTAATAATCAGAAATAGATATATATTTGATTTTTGAATACACAATAATTAATGAGGATGCCTGGAAAAATTTTCATGGTTTTCTCGTTTGTGAGATGTGAAATCCGCCTTTTATCTATGAAACGTCCTTGTGAGGGATAATATGATTTGAAAATTGAATAAATGTTTTACACTAGTCTTAAATTATACTTGGCTATCAGTTCTCAGTTTAAAAGTTATTTTCAACGCTAGTTTTACCTGTCCAATAAAATTTTAAGTGATTTAGGTAATTTAATCTTACATGTATATAAAATGGAGTAATAATACATATTTTAATTTGATTCAAAAATTAAACAATGGTTTATTAGCTACGATATATTATACAACTTAAAGAAAACTCGAAGATAATTTTATGATACAATTTTAAGTCAAATCAAAATTTATACATTGAAACCAAGATTTTTCTTCTGACTCATGAAATTAAAAGCTGGTATATTATATTTCATACAGAATAGGGAGACATATTATACAGTTGGCAAAAAAATTATTAGAACAATAGGAATTTTTAAGTTCTCAAGGTAATAAAATGAAACATTTGTCACATAGTATGTATATTATGTAATACTTTTCCATAACTACTCATGGTACATAACTACTCATATTTAGAATCAATATGATTTAAAAAAATTAAAATAAAAGATTTGTGCTTTGCAAAAAAAGTATTAGAACATCGGGCTTTAATAATGAATCATTCATAAAATAAAAAGACTAAAAATTCGAACGTGATACTAATACAAGGTATGCAATCCGTTGGCTGAAATTACTGCATCCAGACGTCTTGGCATAGATTCCACCAAATCTTTGGTGACGTTTGATGACATGCTGGTCCAGGCATCTTGCAAAGCTTGCTTTACTTGTTATTGGGAATTTTTTCACTTTTTCATCCAATAGATACCACAAATGTTCTATAGGATTCAAGTCTTGGGACTGTGGGGGAGCTACCAATCTTCGGGGAGGATTATATAATAGCCATTCTTTGGTTTTGTTAGCAGTATGTTTGGGATCTTGTTCTTGTTGAAAGATGAATGTCTTCTCTAACGTAAATTTCTTTGCACTATCTCTCAAGTTATCGCGTAACACATCAATAAATGACAAAGCTGTCATTTTATCATCAATGAACTGGAGATTTCTATCTCCTTTGTAAGCCATATAGCCTCAGATCATGACATTCCCTCCTCCGTGCTTTATAGTTTTCTGTACATTTTAAGCCTGAAAAGCAGTTCCTTTTCTTCTCCAAACTGTGAGCACGTATTTAGGTTTGAAAATTTCAAATTTATTCTAGTCGGAAAAAATTACATATTTCCAGAAATCTAATGTTTCTTTTTATAAATTTTGGCAAATTCTAGGCGTTTTTTCCTGTTGATTTCTAAAAGAAAGGGTTTTTTCCTTGGCCGTCTTCCTTTTATTACCAGCATTATGGAATACATTTCTAACTGTTTGAGGTGTTACAACCTTTCCTGAGATTGATTCAATATTTGCGGCCAATATCCTTGCACTTCCTGTCGGATACTGTAGGGTATCTTTAACTACTTCTCGTTTTTCTCTGACAGTCAGCTTGCTTGGTCTCCCTGATCTTGGCCTACTATCCACAATACCAGTTTCTTTTTCTTTTTAGAATGTTGTGAATTGCGCAAAGTGAAACATTCAACTTACTGGAAATTTCTCGAAGTGTTTTGCCACTATTGTGTAGGTAAACAATTTGTTCTCTCTTCGCAAGTGAAATCTCTTTTATTTTGGATGCCATGGCAGGAAAAGTCCACGTAAACTGAATTTCTACAAATTAGCAGTGAATGAGACGAACGCCTTGACATTGATACGGTTGAAAGTAAACTTGAAAGTTTAATGACGTCACCAGCGCTGTAATTTGCATGTTTCTGCTTTTGTTCTAATACATTTTTTGCGATGCAAATTTTGTTATTTTTATTTTAATGATATTGTAATTATTTTTAAATTTTATTTTTTCTTAGTTATAATTTTCTAAGAACATATTATCATTTATATACTGATCATAAGTTTTACTTGATTTTATTAACTTGAAAACTACAAATTTCTCTTTGTTCTAATACTTTTTTTGCCAACTGTAGGATTATAAAGTTTTTTCTGTAAATAGCTAAATTAATATTATATAAGCTAAATTTAATATTATTCAGATTCAATACATTCGGATGCTAATGAGCAACTTAATACACTCACTTCCAAAAGTTAAGCACGGAGAGGAAAATGCTATAATTTCCGGAAGCCAATCAGAATTAAAGAGGATGCAAATCGCTGCAGAGGTACATGGAAGTATGCAAATATTCTAGGTAACAGCCAATTGCGCTTTCATGTCAAGAAATATGCAAAAAGGGCAGTCTTATAAGATACCAGCTTTGTGAAGGGTGACAGAAGTTCATTGTAAGTGCTGATAAAAGGTGTTTAAAACTTTCGTGCAATTTATTTTCAAGACATACGTGTTTCTATGACTTCCAGAAGACGAATGGAAGATTTTAAGCGCTGGTGTGCTGTGGGGCACATTGAAGCAGGACAGTCGATATCAGATGTTGTTCTTTTCTTCGGCGTTAACCATTCTATAATTTTACGTTTATGGAAACAATTTTAAACCACACAGACAGTTATCCAAAGGCCCGTAGCCAGTCGCCCAAGGGTTGCAAACCCCGCGGAAGATATTGCGATTTTAGCCAAGCGGAATCGCAGAGCGACTTCCACACGTGTGACATCTATGGTTACAGCGTCCATTGGTAAGGTGATATCTGCAGCTACTGTACGCTGAAGATTACATAAGAGTGGACTGTACGTCCGAGTACCTCGAGTTTGTGTTTTTCTATCCGTCCAATCAAGAGGGACACGATTAAAATGGTGCCGGGAGCATGTCAATTTGACTGTATCTGACTGGGGCAATGTCATGTTTACTGATGAGTCAAAATTTGCTAGATGACAAGCGTATAAGGATATGGCGTGAACAAGGAACACGCAATCAGCCCCAAAACATCACCGAACATCACGCATTCCGAGACGGAAGCATTATGGTGTGGGCAAGGATTTCATTAGGATACCGCACCAACTTGTACATCTTTAAACGGGGTTCTGTGACGGCTGTCCGACGAGATGAAGTCCTAAAACCTATTGTGAGATTGTACGCTGCAGCAGTTGGCCCTACTTTTGTTTTAATGGACGATAACGCACGTCCCCATAGAGCTGACATCGTCGATGACTACATGGAGAGTGAAGGTATTGCGCGTATGGCGTGGCCAGCATATTCGCCAGACATTAATCCCATTGAAAATCTTTGGGATGCTCTTGGCCGTACTGTATCTTCACGTTTCCCACCTTCAGCCACTTTTATTGAGTCGGAAAGATTACAAGAAGAATGGCTATTGCTTAATCTGCAAGAAGTTCTACAAGAAGAATGGCTATTGCTTAATTCTGCGGTGGTTGACTACCTAATTGAATGCATTTTCACAAGGTGTAAATTTTGAAGACAGATGAGGGGGGATTAAATACACTATTAATATGCATTTTTCATTTTATACTGTTTATTTTCACTTTATACATAATTCTGTTTAAACCTCCAGTATGTCATTATCTGATATAACTTACAAAAATTTAATATTGTTTTCATTTCTGTATATAATTATTGATTTTTTATGCATAAATATATATGCTACTTTCCTGTCAAATTTTGTGTCAATCAAAGCATTTTTTTTATTTTTTGATGTTTACATTTTTGTGCTTAACTTTTGGTAGTGGATGTGTTATTCATCAAATATAATAAATGTGTTAAAATACACATTTTAAAGCTACAATTTCAGCCCTATAGTATTTTTAATGGTAAAAACTTTAATAAAAAATACAATATTATTTCTTTAATATCTTGTACTAAAAAAACAGAAATGGTAATTTTATTTTTGACCTTGTTGGCCTAAGAGGAGTGTGCAGTCGAATAACTAATGTTCGGGCATTCGATACAACAGTTGAGGGACTTGATTCTCACATAGAGTTTGGGTGTTTGTAATAATTCTGAATACACATTATGTTTTAGATTCCAATATAATGTGAATTTAGATGCCAGTGTAATCAGCCTTCGTGTGAAAAATGACCGTTGAGTGACCTAGTGACATTCCTTTGTAGTACCATAGCACCACTAGTGGCATTCCTATATACCTAACTGAGTGAGCATTCCTATAAAGCATGAAAACTGATAAATGTGAAACTGCATTTTATCAAAAGCTAAACAAACAGCTGTGTTGAGATTTCCACACCTCATATCCTAATGGCGTAAGCAAATGACGTAAAGGCTATTAGCATTTTAATACACATCGCACAGCTTTCCTTTCCGAAAGATTTTCATAGTGGTATATCAAGTGGAAAATCCGTCGTGTTCATTAAAAGTGGTCTGGGCACGTTAAATAGATCGTGGTCTTAATGTCGTCCAAGTGAAATGATACCTCTGGGAATAGGGGTCTTCTGTTTGATTCCTGCATCTAAATTATGAAGGCTACCGAACTACTTCTCCTAACTGATAGAGCCTAACTCAACTCTGGGCTAGATGCAGAGAAGCATGCTGTTCCAACAATACCTTTGTCACCTTAAATACAGTTGAATTGAGACTTTATTTTCCTCTACTTATTTTTGAAATGAAAAATCAATATAGTATTTAATGAAGCTGAGGTATTACAAAATATGTAGTTCCCGTCATTCAATGATTCTTTTAAATTCAAGAATATGGTATTTATTACGAAATAATTTTAGTTTCAAATGTGTTTTATTTATGTAATTGTTTTTTAAATTTTATTTTTTATTTGTTGTTGTTGTCGTGTACAAGCTAAGCTGGCAATATGGGGTGCGCTCCTCCACTTTTCCAACTGAACCATATTTTGGTGTGGAGTCCGACTTCCTCAATACACACATGCCATAGGGACCCATTTATAGGGTAGGCAACTATTCACACCTCATTCATACATAGAAAGGACAAAGACAGGATAGACAGAGAGAGAAAGTACATCCATGCCCAAACAGGGATTCGAACCTAGGACCTCCCTATCCGTAGTCTGGCACTCTGAGCACAGACAGGGCGGGCGGCATTTTTTTAAATTTAATTACATTATAAACGAATTAGGGAAAAATGTGCGTGTTTTTTTACCATCATAAAGACGAGTTCCTTGAGTACAGGTTTCATCTATGACTGCATAGGCTCTGATAGCTTCGGTTTCAAATCCAGTTTTGCACTCGACTGCTGCATCTCGGTTGCATCGGTAGATTGCTAGTTGTATCCTAAAATAATAATGTCAATGTTCAACAAAAAATAATAACCAAATTCTCAAAAATAACTTCATATATTTCATTATGAAATTAGAGCTTGTGTGAATTGAATGAAATGTAAATATACATAAAAAATAATTATGAAATTTAATTTTGCGCATAATTTCGATTTTACAATATATTTAATTTCTATAAGATAATATTTTTTGTCTTTTTTAATTTCTTTTTTAAATATCTTTTTTGCTAACTTTTATATTTTCCATTTATTTATTTGTTAATTCTTTTGATATATAAATCTTAGAAATTTCTGCATTCGTTTCTCTTCATTAACACATGATCATAATTTGAATTTTTATATAATTTAGTAATATTTTAATAACTTCATTAAACCTAAAAGAAGAAAAAATTCTATATTTTAATTCCTTCATTAATTATAAACAATATAAAAATTTATTTACTTTAACTCCATCAAACACACATTAATTGTAAGCAATGTAGAAATTTCTACATTTTAGTTCCTTTATTAACTGTAAGCAATGTAGAAATTTCTACATTTTATTTCCTTTATTAATTGTAAGCAATGTAGAAATTTCTATATTTTATTTCCTTCATTAATTGTAAGCAAAGTAGACATTTCTACATAAATTTATCTTCATTAATACAATATCATAATTTAATTTTTATATAATTTAGTAATATTTTAATTCCTTCATTAATTATGAAAGTATAAATTTCTATGTTTTAATTTTTTCATTAATTATGAACAATATAGAAATTTCTGTACTTCAAATCCTTTATTAATTGTAAGCAATTTCGAAATTTCTACATTTTAATTCCTTCAATAATTGTAAGCAAGTATACCTCTCTAACTTCAAAAGTGAATCTGCTTAAATTTTCAGACATAATTTTACTTCGGTTTGCACGCACATAAATATGAATGCAAGATAAAATCTTTTTGTATTCTAAGTATGTTTAAAATTATTTTAAAATTTTTATTTTATATATTCTCGCTTTCATTTATTAAAGTAATTGTTTTCTTTAAGAACACAGGTCTAAGCTCTTGTTGAATTGTTTAATTCAAGGAGTATTTAATTTACTTTGAATTAAATTCTAAGCAAATTAAATAAGTAATTCAAATTAGTTCATTCTACTAATATAAGGAATGAACAATATAGTTCACTTAGAATTTTTTATTTTTACATTGAAAATTTATAATAATATTGTGAACCCTGACAAAAAATGTTTTTTAATTCTAATTTTTTCATTGTTTGTTACTATTAATTTGCTTTTTTTATGTTGAATCTTAAAATTTTAAAAATATTATTTTTATCTAGTATGTTTATATATGCAAAATTAATATATCTGCAAAAATCTATTTTGTACTTTATTTATTATATAATGATTAAATATGATTATTGTTAATTAAATATAATTATTTTAGATTAAATTTATTTATTATTGTCATTACTGTTTATTATATGCGTTAAATTTTTATAAATAAATAAAATACATTCATGAAAATAAAATAGAAAACTAAAGAATTTATTATTTAAATTTTATTCAATTAAAAATATAATATTTATTTTCTATATATTAATTAAAAGCAGGATTAAATTCATAATTTTTATAATTTTTGTCAGTTTTGTCAATTTTTTATTTTATTTTAATGGAGTTATTTATCTAATTACCTGTTTATGCCTTTAAACGGATTAATTTTGCTTGAGGGAATTGTTTAACAGGTAATACTTTAATGACTTTATTGATTTTCATATTATTTCTTAATTTTTAGTTTATTATTTAATCAGAAAAGCAGTTTTTCACGACTTCTATTCAATATTATTTTTTTCATTATGCATTACATTATTTATGGCCATTATTATGCTCTAACATATTGTTTAAAATATTTAAATTTCTATAGCAAATTTTAAGAAAGAAAAAACATTGCGCATGTACTTAAAAATATTTTGATATTCATAGAAAATTTAAAATGTTTTTGTTAAATCTTTCATTATAAGTTCTTAATAAATAAATTCAACCAAAAATGCAATTAATTGCAATTTTATTATTGGAAAAAAAGAATAGGAATATTGAATTTTGTGTTTTAAATGATGTATGTATAATTAAATCTCTTAATATTAACTTAGATAAAAAAATATGATTTCAATCAACTAATCTCTGGATAGGTATTTTATTCGATAGAAATTTTAAGATTCTGAAAAAAAGTCATAAAATTCAAAAATTTAAATTAAGTATTTTGTAACTATTTATAAAAACATTTTTGTTTACGTGGTTCATAGCAAAGAGAGATCTTAAAATTAAAAATTTTAAAATCTTTGAATACTTATTGTATTTAATAAGTATTCAAAGATTTTAAGTTTTCAAATTGAATTTAACTATTATTATTTACAATTTTATTACAGTCTTCTAAATTTCGGATAATTTTGTAGCTAAAATATTAATACTCAACTCTTCAGTTAAACAAAAAATATATAAACAATGTATGAAACCAGGAATTTCAAATTTAATTAATAAATTTATGTATCTAAAATTATATGTCTTGAATACCATAAAAATGCAAAACATTATTAATAAAATTTTTAAATTTCAACCACTAAGGACGATTTAAAGTTTTTTATTGACTTAGTCATTACAACATTATGATGAAAACTTAAAATTTCGATACTATTTCCCTACCGTTTGTTGAAGGTAGATTAAAGCTACTCTCTTAAAAGTATGCACCAGAGGGAAGCACGAACTTACAGAAATCCGATTCATCTAACAAAATTTCGGTGATTTAGACTTATGAGGGATATTGGAAGCCAGGAATGGGCCATCAAGAATAATTTGCTGATTTACCAGAACTACCTCACAAGTCTGCAGATAAATTGTCATCTGTTGGAGAAGTTGATGGTCGATCTGCTTTTTCTTTATGACTTACACTTGTTCAGCCACATTTAAACTTTTTAATCCACAAAGACAATACTTTATGCAATTATGCATATTGCGATGATAATTTATAAGGAATTTTTATTCCTTTGATTGCACATCAGACTAAAAGAATCAAACTCTTAATGCAGCTCCCAGCCTCTATCCATAACAGAGGAAAAATAACGATCAGAGCAATACATCTGCAGTATCACAATATAATAAGCAAGGATACAATGTGAGCAATATCAAAGTTCAAGGGTAGATAATTAATTACTCCCTCCCTTAAGATATAGAATGAAGAAACCGTATATAACAAATTTACAAAATAAAATTTTGAAAATGTTGACAGCTTTTTTAGTGTAAATTAAAACTGCATTACAAATCTACTTCATTCTGTGTTGACTGAAGAACATTGCCGACCAACTTGAAGAATTGAATTGAAATTTTGAATTTTGCTGTTTTAAGTGAGGATGTTAAAAGTGTAGAAATTTTAATTTCTGTTTAAAATTAGAAATATTATAGTATAGTTGATGTATTTTGAAATACAATATTAAATAATAAAAAATTATCAAAAAGTATAACATTCATTTGCTGTATAGTATAAAATGATTTGCAAAACTTTTTAAGAAATAAAATGAAATTTTTTTATAACATCTTGATATTTACGAAATATTTCGATATTTCTCTCATGGCTTTTTTTTTATCGGTTTTGAGTTTTCTTTATGCTTAGATGTCAACTTATTTGCTGCTAAGAGGCCACTTATTCAGAAGAATCGTGAATAGAGTAGTAAGCCACTGAGGGAAACAAAATTGGGATACAGAAAAATAATGATGTTTAATATTTTGAAGAACATTTATTATTTACGAACTTTTGATTAAAATTTTATTTTACACCACAAAATGAGGTTTTACGTAAAAATTAGCTAAAAAGAAAATAACAAAATGTGTAAAAGTTGAAAAGTTCTTCTTAGTTACGTACATATTAAATATTAAAATCAGCTACTTTATGCTGCATTTTTATAGATATTTGATTGGTGATGTATTGGGAAAATTGTAAACACGTACTCTGTAATAAACAATTAAATGTTTTCAAAAGTAAAAAAAAGTAAAAGTATTTTTTAAAAAAAAACTTTATTGTGCAAATATAGAGAAATGGGAATGCAGTGCTGGGATATACTGCCTTTGATAAAGCATATAATATAGTTTTTAAACGAGAAAACAATCACATTTTTTGGCGTAAAAGTGAGGTTTAGAATAGTGCTATAGTGCTTAAATTAATAACATCACGTCATAACCAGGTTTACAGAGTTCTAATTAGATATGGTTTAAATTAATTAAAATTTCAGAATGTAATATATGTTTCAAAATAGCCAGATATATTAACATTTTTATTTAAATTTTCTTCCATTCGTTTACAAATTCCAATCAGTCGTTCTCAGTTCACCGTTGGACACACAGAAGATATTTTTTATTTATAAAAGCTATAGGTAGCAGAATTCATAAAATATAATCCCTGCTCTATTGCAAATTGCATTTTATTTGTTTCCATGTTTCAGTATAATAGAAGCTAAACCTACGAAAATTTGAAGCAGCGCTCTAATAGATGAACTGTCACTACAGCTGCATTCATGGTGGCATGCTCAGAGATAGGATATCATGTACTTACTGGCAGAAACCATCTTCCCCAACTTCTTGCTCGTTAAAATACTTTGTCACACATGCAGATGTCCGCTTCTGGAAGCAATCAAAGTTGCAAGACACGAAGCCAAGAAGTACTGAAATGAAATAAAAAAATCATTCATCCAGGTATTAATAAAACAATATTTTATTAAAACTTCGCTTATTTGAATGCAGTAACTAACTATGGAAATGATAAAATTTATTTTCACACAATGAACAAAAGTAGAATTTCTTTCAACAAGTTTTTAGTATTAAATCTGGAACTATTGCCTTGTAACTTAATAAGTGATGGATTGCTTACATCAGGGATAAAGTCATGTGATTATATATACTTTGGGTTTTTTTTTTTTTTTATATTCATGCGTTTTTTTCCAAATCGGGATTTTTTTAAAAAAATTATAAATTTATAATAAATCCATAATTTTATAGCATCTCTTTATTTGGGTGTTAAGGTATACTTTTTGTTTAAAAACTTATGCAAGCATTTATAAATAGTCATTATTTAGGCTTTTTTACCAATCATCGAAATTTAATGTTGAGTTACCATAGCTATTCTGATAAAATAAGAGTCACTCTAGTATAAAAGAATAACATTTTTAGCGGCATTCACCCCTTTACATTGAAAATATGTATAATTAAATTAAAATTTAATATATTTTTGTATTAAATTCAATAATTTGTCGAAACATTAGACTAAATTTCATTTGTAGGAATATATTTTTTCTTCGATTTTTTTGATTTTATTTTAATAAATGTAATTTGGATTGAGCATGATTGAGTTTATGCATCTATATAAAATATAAACTCTTATAATTTTTTTCAGAAAACCAGACTAAGGCATAAATCATGTTTTTAGATTAAAGTTTACGAAATGTGCTGAATTTTCACATTGCGTATTTATTTAAGTAAAACTTTAGTGTCGTTATCCTTGTTTCAAATAGAAATGTGACTATCGTTCAATCTCGCTTTATTTAATTAGTTGCCAATTCACTATTAGGTACTTTAAATGAATTTTTATTTAAAATAAAATTTCTTTTTATTAAAAAAAAACAATAAAATCGATTTAAATTCCTTTTTTGTTTACATTAATTTATTTTAAATCTGTTTCATGTAATTACTCAATATTCACATCTAATGTTAATGTTTCTAATAATTCGAAATCTACATGAAACAGAAGCTCCTACTAGATCTCCACGAAAGAAATGATTGCACAGCAATAAATAGATTAAGCAATGCAAGCGCCAGTGACATGCACTTTAAATTCATAATTACATTGATAAACTGTCTATCAAATTTTGAATTATATTTTATTGGTGGTTGCATAATCACTCCCCAAAGTTTCGAATAAAAATTAGCCTATCCTAATAAAGATTGCTTTGATTCCACACAGCAGTTTTTACTTACGAACAAAAGCAAAAAATAGTTTTTGGTTGTATATTAGCATGAGAATTTTTTTGATAAAGCTGCTTCAGACACAAAATTTTTTACAAGACACATATATTATATTTGGAAAGTAAAACACATTTATTAAAGAAAAAATTTGGATTATATGTAATACATCGAATGATGTAATGCTTTATTCAACTCCAGAAATATCTTAATTTCAAAATCATGCAATTGCTTGTCATTAAAATTAAAATGAAATAGTTTATTGATATTTCAGATATCGATAAATAATTTGAAAGTATTTTATAAAATTTTATTTTTTCTATTCTATACTCATTTTATGTAGAATTTTAAATGAAATGTTTTGAAGATATTTACGTAATATATATCTTTATGCAGATTTATAGCGAAAACATATTAGAAAAAGTTTTATCACAATTATAGTTCATGTTATTGCAATATGAAGTTAAGCAATAAGTTTTGACAACTTTGGTTGGAATAACAAATTTTAAGACTACAGTTTAACATTTAAATTCATATATAATCATAAAATATAAACAAAATGTTTATTGATTGTACAAAGAAATTGCTGGAATTAAGATTTTTGACAATGTATCAATGTTATATTATTCTATTATACCATCTAGGAGATTCGATTTTCAATAATTGAAATTAATTTTTAATTTTTTAATTGCTAATTATTTCAGACATTAGTAAATTTTAATATATTTATATACACACACACACACACACACACACACACACACACACACACACACACACACACACACACACATATATATATATATCTGATTAACATTCACATAATTATTGTTCTTGCATGGTACATGTATGCATTCTTGAATGAACTTAATTACTTACCTATTTTATTACATTAAAAAATCGTTTATTTCATCAAAGCAAAAACAAAAACTGTATAGTGAATATTTTTTCATTATTTATTCGTTGTAAAGTTTAATAAATGGCCGAAAGAGGAAAATAATAAAATTTTAAGCACAAATTAGAATACAAACATCAAAAGCAAATGTTTGGCTACACATTAGTTGATTATAGTGCATAAATAATTATTTATTTGATGTGTTTACCGAAGGTAAAAAATATTTGATATTATTTTTTTTATATAACCGCAAAGCACATGTTTTGGGCGACTAACATTTGATGTTGACAAAGCTTATTTCAATTTGAAAATTTTGACTAAACATTCTTTTCTAGTCATAAGTTTAACATTTTTTAGTCCATTAAACGGTCAGAAATTTTTCAAATTTAGAGCAGAAAGTTTCAATGCTAATAAATGTTAATGATGTTGTTTAAATGAATGTACACTTATTGAAACAAAATGATCTTCAAAGATGTGTAGTCAAATTTATTTGATTTAATAATAAAGTCAGAGAAGATGATTTGCAGAGGGATTAAACAAAATTATTTCTTACCATAATTAAGTCAACTTACCACAGATGATGAATCCTGTTAGCGAATGCATGTTGATCGTCTTATCTAGAATGTGCTGACGGAAGAGTTGAACATCTTTAAATATCCGCGTGATTTGTTTGAAAATTATACAATCGAACAGGTGTTAAAACAGATAAGTGTATTACGTTTTGTTAGATTGCTAAGTAACCCGAATCTGTGTGTGGTTTTTTCTCGTCAGAATAGCCCCTGGGTCTAAATAAATGTGCGATAGAATATTTGCTTATAGTTTTGAAATCTATTATCTGGCCAAGACAGTTCGATTTCACGGGACATAATTCACCGTGAAAAAAGTGTAAAAAGCTTTCGTAAAAAATAGCTGTTTGGAAAAAGAAGAGTATTTGTTATTTTTTACTAATATAATTAATTCTATTATTATTATAGGAATTATTCTTCTGTTTATTTTGATTTGTTCAAAACGCTGCATTCTAACAATAAAATCCTCATCATCATCTATCAAAAAAAATAAAAATCGAATGAGACATGGAAAGCTTTAAAATTAGTTTTTGAAGTCAGAGCTCCTATAATCCACATTCCGAAGGCTTTCAGATTGCTGTTATATTGGAAAAACTCAAACATATTTGTTAAAGTGGGTAAAAACTATATATTTTTTAAATCGAGCAAAAATTTTGCAAAACAATCACACTGTGATAATTCAGAAAGAAAAGAGAGGCATGATGATGCTATACATATTTTCTCTAACCCAAGGGGTAATTCATAGATTATAATTTAAAAGAGAAAAAAGCACCAGAGGTGCCTCGGATCATTGAATAGAGAAGTTTTGGAAATGGTTTTCCAACGTTAGAATTAGTTATATTGCAATATAAATAACTTTACAGTGAGTTATGATTTAAATTAGCTGCAAATGATGTAATCGAAATTTCAAAACGAAACATAATTTATATTTCTTTATATTATACCTAACATATTGATATTATCTTTCTAAAAAGTAATATTTAACAACTTTAAAAAAGTACCCTCTTCCTCTTCTTCTTAGATTTGGGTTTGTATGTCATTGGGCACCTCTGCTTTTATCAGCATTTTGTACCAATAAAAAATACCTCAATATATTGATTTTTATTCACAAGTCGAATGCATAATTACTAATGGAACTAAAGAGAATTTTATTCAAATTAGAAAATCTTATATATAATATAAACTCTTAAATTCCAACAATGCTGAAGTATGAACTGATATCGTTCTCTATTTCACTGCTCCTTGACAATATCGATGATAGCATTTTATTGCATTTTAATCTTTGTTTAGATTTCGCAAACATTTTACATGAAAGTTACAATAACAAGTAATTTAAGTACAATTTTTTAATACATTTGTGCTATTGTTATTGTCAACGAATTTAAAGATGTAGTATTTAATATCTTAACTCATAACATGGTTCCTTTTTTGGTGAATTTCCAGCAATTCGAACATTTAACTGCATGGAATTATTGAGAATCTCGAATTCTCTGATACGCTTTATTTTGACAACTATAGTGTTTATGTGATAGTGAAATATTTTCGAACCTTTTATTGTTATAAACCTAGTTTTTTCTATCTTATTCTAATCTAATTTTATTCTAAATCTTGTTATAAAATAATGTGGTTTGGAGAAAATATTCAACAATACATTCTTAAAGCAACTTTTTCAATCATTGCAAATATTATATTAAAAGAATATTTACGTATTTCATTGTTTAAATAGCAATTTTGCTATCAGGATTTTTATGCAAATTTATAAATGATGTGAATATTTTAACCTATATTAAAATAATGAGATATTAATACTTATAAACTTCATTCATTACATTTATCAGGTTAAAAGCTATTGCGCATCATTTACTAATGTTTTAATATACACGCGCACACGTAATATATATTTTAAACCTTTCTTTAACTGTACTTGAAATTATTCATAAATTAACAATTTATAACTTGTAAATTTTTTTCTGCAAATAGAATGGCAACTTTGACATAGTACAATATACATATTATTTATTCTAAATATAATCAATAAAAATTGTTTTGAGGGTAAATACCATTCTTATAATCATCGTACTTTTCGGGAATATTTTATTTGATTGCGAAAATGAACTTTTAGTACTCAGTCAAAATAAAAAAAAATCATGGTATTTAATGTGAACAGCACTTGCAAATGTTGTTTTAAAAGTTAGATATATCTTCCAAATTTCACAAAGTCAACTTTATGATCCTTTATGAATCGTATTTTTTATGAGTATTATCCTTTATGAGTTGACATGAACATAAGCATTAAACTTATGTAGAATTAAGAGTTTTGATTTTTGACTTAACGCCCATATGATTTTAACCTAAAATTACAAAGCTTGCGTCCTTCGTTAAATATTAGATTTTGAATTTTGGCTTCAAATGAATAAAAACTAAGTTTTTATAAGAATGGATGTAATTCTTCATTAATACTTTTTTGAAATAAATTTGCAATATTTAATTTCTTAATAAGTTTTAGGATTTTTAAAATATTGATAAACGAGAGATATGTGCAGTCTTCATTTAGTTTTTTATATTAATCCTTGTTGCAAAAATGAAAAAGAAACTGAGCACTGTACGAATAAATTTATTTATGGCATGAAACTTGAACTTGTGCTTGTTAATATGGAGAAATTATTGCAAATTCAGAACAAAAGAATTTTAGTGATTAGTAGCAACAAAAATATTGAATTTATGTAAATATGTAGTAAATTTACAATAGAAGTTACATTTATGCAAAAGGAAACTCACATGACATAGTATCTCTTAAGTTATAGGTGTCCAATAACTGTTATTTCTGTTATAAATGATCAACCTGTTCCGTGATGTTTGGATACAGCAGAAAGATTTTATCAACATATCCGAAATGTGTTCTTTAGGTTCTAAGATTTATTATCCGGCAGATTGTAGTAGCACTTCATGTTATTGTAAATGTTATTACAAAGATCCTGAAATACATCTCATTGAATCGTTTTGCTAATGCGAGACTTTTGTCAAATTTGACATTGCCAAATGAAACAGCCAAACAGCCGAAGGACAATTGTAAATCATTTTAATGTTTACCATGTAAATTGTTTTCTAAAAGGTCACAAGGGAGAAAATCTAGAAAAATTGATGAACACTAATTGACCACACAAATACTGTTGCACCAGGGTACTTACCTGTACTTATAGGGATCAAGCAGAAGACCCCTAGTACTTGACCTGCCACCTCCAGAGATATCATTTTACTTGGAGAACGTTGGGACACATTAACTTATTTAATGTGTACCAGCCACATTTAGTGAACATGACATACCTTACGTAAAGACGTGGTTTGAATTCTCTACCATCTGATAATGCCCTAACCAACCTGGCCACCGTGGTCTTTATCTAACAGAAATGCATGTAGAAGGCAGAAACTCAACATCTCGTTGTTCAATGTCTTTGGACACTATAATTTAAAGAGATCCTTTCTACCATTAGATCATGGTAAGGTTGAACTTTTGTAGACTTGATAGGTAATTTCATCCTAGGTAGATTATTTTGAAAATGCTTTCGAGCTATCAGAAGGATTTGTAGTAGCGTGTGCAGATGACCATTGCCTGAATCGTCACACTACTCATTAAGGGGTATAAATCTTAGTTCAATCACTGATTTTTTTTATTGCCACAGAAATATGCAGTGGCCATTAGTGCTGGAAAAAAAGTGGAATTTATTGCAGAAGACTGCTTTTTTCAAATACGTGCATCTAACTTGGCCAAAGTTTACCAGTCTAGATGTCACTATCTATATTAAGAAATTAAATATAACAATTTTAATAGATATTGATATCTGAGACCGAACCAACCTGGCATTAATTTTCTGCGCATGTCATATGTTGATATCACTAGATCAACAATAAACAAAAATCAAATATATGATGATGACATTGTTTTGTATGAACGGGGTTTCCTCACTAATTGTCCAAATCTCTCAAGTATTTATACCTCGAAGATGATCAGAAGAATTTTACCTGCTATCAAAGTTTTAGCTAATTCATTGCTACAAAATTTTGCAATTTAAACTATCAATTCAACAAACGTATATAATATTTATATAAAACTAAATCGCTTATTTTGAATTTATATGATTCCTTTTAAGATTTTAATGATATATTGATATTTTAAAGTTATCTTCTTGTTAAAATATTATAAAAATATCTGTTCACTTCTAATTACTCTTTTATTCAAGTATGGATAAAATAGGAGCTGAGGAAAGATTTTTAAATGCATGTTTTATAATTTAAATATGAGTTGCATATTTCTTTATTTAGTCATTGATAAACTAACCATATTAACTGTTTACATAAATCATGACAACTCATGAGTATATTAAATTTTGTAATTCTGATCCCTTTCTCTTCTATGAGCTTATAATTTTTTTCACAATGGAATACTTATAAAGAACAAATGTTATATTTTCTCGAATCTAATTCACAAAAAGCTTTAACTTTGATGTTTTTTCGATTTTATTTTAAAAATAATTATTTTTTTTTTTAAGAAAACGAAGATTATTAACTTTTATTACAATAAAATTTATCACCCTTGTAAATTAAAACGTATGCTTAAAATTATTAAATTTAAGACTTGAAAATTAGACACTTTTGAAAGTTAAAACTAAGTATAAAAATAAAGCATCCAAGCATTTACATTTATTAAGGTTTGAAGGTATTCATTTCTTTGAATAAAATTTCTCTTTTTAAATATTCTTCAAGTATGATAAATGTGTAATTACATTTCTACGTTATTACATTTTTACATTTTATACATTTTTACTTTAATTATTAAGTGGGCATTAAAAATTAATTCACCGGATTATATGCAGAAATGTAGTATTATTTTAGTGACCATTATCATTAAGTCACTTTTTTGTTATTGTTTGATAAATTATTTAAGTTAATTTTATTGATTACGTAACTTACCACAAAATAATCTTGTTTTCATTATCATAATTTTTACTTATTGTCATAGAAAGATTATTAACTCTAGGGGAAAGAATAAACTAATTTATTTAAATTTGTGGCATTAATTTTATTATGTAGTCTTTAAATATCGAGTAATGTTGATTCAAACCATGACTTGTGTTCATAACATTGGCTACTAGTTCTACTTTCTTTATAATTACAGAAAACCAATTACATACAAAGTTATTAAGAAAATAGAATTATGGTCACAATTTTTAATAAATTATTTTGTTGTACTTCAGTAAAGTAAATGAACTGAAAATTTTACGGCTCCAATAGCTAAAAAAGTTAATTTTAATAAAACTAAACACGATTTGATGCTCTAATTTGTTATAAATGTCACTAAAATTACAAATCAGTCATAATTTGGATTTCAGATTTTAGAAATTGTGTGACTTTATAAATTTGGAACCTTAATTCTAATTAATTCAAATTTTAATTATATCCCAAATGTCACCATAATATTATAGATCTGTTCAATGTTTATCATATTTTTTTCATCAATGTTTATCATAGATTTTTTTATAACATATCATTTTATCAGTACTTAAATCTAATACAGAAACTATTATAAATTGTTATAAGTTACGTTCCTTTATCTTAAATATGCATTAATTTTTGATTTTTTGATTGCCCTTTAACTAAATGAGTTTTTGAAAAGAAATTGAAATCAATATGTATATCCATTCTATAATACATTACAATAAATGTACATCATTATGAATTATAAAACATTATCATTTTATATGTTATAATTTTATGCAATAATGTTCATGAAATTTCAAATAAAATGCATAAAAATACAAATATCTTATGTAAGTAATCATAAACTCACAATGATAGATTTTATAATTTATTTCATTATATTTTCATAATCCTTATGCATAATTCTAAAAAAATTGCAGATTATAATTTCTAGCCAAATATCGAAGTATGTTTTAGTTTCATTCCTAAATTTGATTTATAGTTGCATAATTTTTATAAATTTCAAAGAACAATTTTTCTCAGAACATGGGAATGAAAAGTGGCGAGTATAGACTTTTTTCTGAACTTCTTTTCTTACTGACACCGAAAGCTTCACAAATTTTTTTCTGAATGACACCTGCGGCTTCATATACGGAAACGAATGCTTGTTTGGTATCCGTATTGCAAACATCAAATTTCTTGAACATACACTCTTTTATATGATCAGTCCACCTAAAATAAGAATGTTTCAATAAAAGTTACATTTTATGCAGTATAACTTTACAATATTTCAAAATGTAATGAGGGATTGGTTTTGAAGTTTAAATATACATTGAATGTTTTATTATTCATATGAGAACATTCTTGATTAATGTTGTAAGATGTATAAACTTTCAAATCAAGAATTGTTTCAAATTTGCATTTCTTTTACAAATATTTTTCTAATAAAAAAATGATCCAACTGTTATTATTTTGTTAAATGTTACAAAAATACATGAGGATTAATAGTGACCTTGTAAATTTAACTGCAACTTTACTTTCGAACGAAATTGCAAAGCACATATGAATAATGTTCTCAATGATAGATAGCCGAGATGAGAACCGCAATTTCCGGATAGTACTTGTAGTCCTTTAAGAAATAGTCATAGATATCTTTCAAAATGTTTTTCTACAAGCTTATATGCTTTACTATCTTACTTTTTTGTTAAAAACTTTTACTGGATTAACTGAATGTAGAGCATAGAAAATAATATCTTAGGAATAGCAAACAACGTCTCGAAAAATCCGATTACAGAAAGGTGAAACCATTCTTTGCAATAACTACCAAAGACGCATTTGGTATAACAGGACATTAAATATTATTCCACATTACACATAATAAAAGCACTGCTCATAAAAAACTTCAGATGTGTGTGAAAACAAGTAATACTGCGAATAAATCAACTAAAATATATCTGTCTAAAATTAAATTACTTTCTTAATATTTTTACAAAATATATTATTTTATAATGCTTTATAATGAATTATTTTATTTTATTATGCTATATGATTGCAGATTTCCGCAAATTCTGATAAAAATTCACGTTAGGCCAATTTTTATTCACTTCATTTTTAATGTCATTATTTAATTTTAGAAATGAGATTTAAATGAAAAGCATAAAATTTCAAATTTATTTATAAGAATGAGAATATTTTTGACATTCTTTATTATTGATTTTGATTACATATGAACAGAAGATTCTTTAAAATTTGCAAATGTAATGTAGAAAGCAAGGGCTCAGTTTTATTCATTTACTCAAAATATTAAAATTAAAATGTATTGATGCAATTTTATTTTCAAATAAAGGAACTTAATTACTAATACTGATGTAAATATGATGTTAAATATTACAACGTTATCATGTACACACCATTTTGCAAATTATATATTGATTATAATATATTCACACCTATATAATTTTTACTACTCTAGTACCACTATTAATCATATAGTCTCACTTGATACAGTCTGAATGTTCCTGATATTTTCTAAATTGAAATTTTTTATGTGTGCTTTTGTTAATACATGTTTCATAAAACATTGTTACATAAAACCTGTTTCATTACTCTTTCTCTCGTAAAAATATATTTATAAATATTTTATTTATATAGAAATCAATCAATTATTTTCAGATATAAAAAAAGAAAAACTAGGTAATAAAGCATATAGTAAGATATTTATAATATTAATTTTATATGTATATTTTATCGTAAATGTTTTTTTTTAATTTTTGGGAAAAATATATGTATTTTTATGTTTTAAGTTTGCTTTTTTCTCTTTTATTCTTAGGAATTATGACATAATTAAAGTTGTTAATATAATATAATAATTTAAATGATAATATATGAATAGGGAACTCAATGCGCATTATATCAGTATAATATTGCATTAAAAATGTCAAAATTTCAATGTGTTTTCATGTATGTAAAAAAAGCATATTTTTATGTACAAAAATTTATAATAAACTTTAAGGCCTTAGAGTAATAATAAACTTTGAGGATATAAAAACTACCATTGAAGTTCTGTTTGTTCACTACTACAGTTCCCTTCAACTGTAGAATCTTATCATTATAGAAATTTAAAGTAATTAAATAATCACTGTATTTTCAATGGTTTGGAAAATCAATTGAAGATTTTACATTATTTAAATTTTTAGTAACTGGGTCCAAAAGTTTTATTGATGTAGAATCGTTGATACCGTAAGCTAAGGTAAATGTGGTGAGAAATGATAAAAAATTTCAAAACAGTATCAGTAAACAGTAGCATATAAAATATGACTTTAATAAATATAATGGAGTACAAAAATTATAATTATGTGTATATATATATATATATATATATATATATATATATATATATATATATATATATATATATATATATATATATATATATATATATATATATATATATATCAATGACTAAATTATTTAATTTATTAATGTAGCTTGCTGTATAAGCTAATAAAGTGTAAGCTAATTACAAGACATTTTATTGAAGCAGCTGGAGCAAAAAAATATCTTTTTTGCATTTTCTAAAGTATAAATAACCCCCAAAAATACCCAAAAAAAAAGTAATTATCTCTAAAGAACGAAATAACTTGCAACTGCATGTTATTCGTCTATGAATAACAAAAATAACATGCATGAAACGTGCAAATGATTTCTATCATCCTTTGAAAATATTTTTGACATGAGAGAAATAGAATAATACCTTAATACGTGTTACCCTGTCCTTTTGGAATACGTTTAAAAACGAACTAACAAATGATTGAAATAAGTAACAGAAAAAAAATCAAATCAAGGTCAAAATCAGTAACAAAAGCCCAAGACTCTGAACTTCGTTTCAAGAGAAAATTTCATATAGAATTATACATCTCTTCATAAGATTTAAGATTAGTAATTATACTACAAGGTTTGGTTTGTTTGTTTGTCGCTCAACGGTCATTTTTTGCACACGAGGGCTAATTAGACCGGGACTTACGGTTTAAAGTGGATTTAGAACCACTACAAACATCCATGCCCAAGGTGGGATTCGAACCCACGAACTGTTGAACCGAAGACAAGAGCGCTAACTATTCGGCTGCCAGCTCGGCGATTATACTACAAGAAATGGAGCTATTTTACTTGCTATTTTTAAGAAATCTATTTGTCTGTGACATGTAAGCTTTCATTTGTTGATACAGAAGGATATTTTCTAACAGGCCAAAGACAAACAAGAAGAACAGGCCAAATTTTTTAGTTATTTTTATAAATTACACTATAAAAAATCATAATTTTAAAAAAGCAGCCTACTTGCACATTATCTTCATACGATCACGATAAGAAAGATCTTCATTTTCCGGTTTGTTCAGATCATCGTTGAGGCCAGTAGTACATTCATTAGACTGCTCAAAAGTTTCTAGGCTACAAACTTTGTCATTCTTTAATGCTGGAATAGAAAGTGAAATCAAGTTAATAAGAAATTTCATGGTACGCATCTTGGTAGAGTCAAGCTTGTTCAATCAAAACGAATGTCATTGTATCATTTTTACTTGAGACGTTTTAAGGATCTCGTAAGGTAGCAATTTGTTTTGTGTCATAGTCTTTATCCATAATAGTTATCAAACACTTTGAATTTTAATTTAAAGATATTTAATTTTATCATCAAAGGGAAAACTTAATAATTAAAGAAGTCTAAAAAATTATCTTTTATCTTTATGTATCTAAGACGACCCTTACTAATACCACTCACACTTGACTGTAAGAATCTAAAACTGAGAATCTTTAAAAAGCCTAAGGTGCGATGAAGTATAAAAATGTCATTCTGATTCACAGCAAGTGCATGTACAGAGTATATATATATATATATATATATATATATATATATATATATATATATATATATATATATATATATATATATATATATATATATATATATATACACAAAGAGAGGAAATGTCATACTTTTTGCCATTGTGGTTTACTTACTCTGATGAAGTGAAGTGAGATTACATATTTTAGATTTTACCAGTTGAAGCGTATGCTAACATTTTGGATGACACGCCTTTTTTAGGAATGTCTTTTTTTTAAAAAAAATTCACTTTCAATGTATTATTTTTCTATACAGAACTTTTTTTTATAAATACATAAATTATAAAATCACATAAATCTTAGAAAAGTTTGAATGTTAGTGTATTTATTTATTTTCAGCTTTTTAAGACGCAAATTAAGTAACTGATAGGCTTAAAGCAAAAACATTTAGCAACTTTCGGCTGGCCTTGCCGGTTGTAGAGGTTCCTGGGTCCGAAGACCCTCACCCTCGTTCATAGTTGGACTGGAGATGGTAGCTATACAGGGCTAGGGAAAGAGCTATAGCTGTAGTCTGTCTGGCATAATGATTGGTTGATAGTTTCTGATGTGGCTGAGCTTAGTTTTTTCCTTGAAGAGGTTTCCCTCTGGGTCAAGTTTACATATTATTAAAAGTTATGTATGTTCAGTTTAAAATTATTTATTTAATTAATTATTATACAAAAGTTTCTGAATTTTTAATTTATGTAATTCCCGAATAAGTGTAAAATGTTAGTAAAAATTTGTGGTTAATTAAAAATTGAACACATGAAACGAAATACTCGATACTGATTAGCTGTTGCCATTTTTCCCGAGGATTTTAATTTCGCGCTTAAAGTTGGCAAGAAAAATAATAAAGGATTAGTAAATAATAATAAAAGTAAGTGTGTGTGTGTGTTAATAAGTCAGTTATCCTAAAATGAAATATTTACTAACTACTTAATGTGTATGCGGAACATATTATATCTATATTTATTTGCAAAAACCAGGAGTGACATTAGGATTGCGAAAAAGGTTGTTTGTTAAAATTGTAACTTTATTATTTCAGATAACATTATGTTATTTAATCATTAATAAGTACCGTCATTATACTTGGTTCCTTCAGTGCACAAATCAGTTACTTCCTTCCATGCCTTTTCAGCTTCAGCCTCGAATCCGGTACTGCACTCCTTTGCGGCATCAACTCCACACTTGGACATAGCAGGATGCATTCTGAAAACATATTCAGAATTAATGCAACAAGCATGATATAATTTAAATTGAGAATTTCGTTTGATCTAAATATGAATGCATAAATCTTCTGAAAATCCATTAGAACAATATTTTCTCCATTACTGTTTATAAGCCTTAAAATTTCATTCATAAAATTTGGAAAAATTTAATTAATTACTTTAAATTTAATTTGTGCAAAACGAGTAACAGCTTACATTTTCAAAATAACTGTTATATGATAATAAGTTTTATATGATGATAAAAATATGCTAACTACTACATTTCTAACAGTAGAAGAACATAGTACTTTATAATTAATCATTTTTATAGACTACGTAGTTTAGTTAAATATTTATGTTTTAAACAATATTGTATCTAAATTATATATATCGCTTTATTAATGAGTGTATAAAAATGTTAACACAATATTTAAATTAATTCTCGCATGAAAATATAATTAAAGCGGTATTACAGGTTTAAGTGATATTATTTACGATTTTGGGAAACATTATTATATAAATAAACTTTTTGTAACATTTGTAGTGAACGATTAAAGCTCTGGTATTTAGTTCAAAGGTTCGTGGGCTCAATAAACCTCAGATGTAAATGCCTGTTGTTATTCGGAATCTACTTAAAAGTTTAAGTATCGATTAAATGACCCTCTTTGCTTAAAGTGGGAAAGTTAAGTGATTGTGTGTGTGTGGGTGTGTATATATATATAAATATATATATATATATATATATATATATATATATATATATATATATATATATATATATATATATATATATATATATATATATATATAGATAGATAGATAGATAGATAGATACAAAGATGAAATGATCTTGCAAACGTTGAAATCATATGAAAGGAAGAAGAGTTTACAGTATACAAATAATCAACAATTCATCTCATTTGAAAAATTTATGAGTTACAAGCAACATCTAATATGATACATAACAGAAAAGCTTTGCAGTGGATTTCTCATTCGGAAATTGCTTTTTGTGGTAAGAGAACACCATATCATGTTCCGTTTAAGAAGAATGCTTACCAGCAACTGTTCGAATAAGGCAAGACTGTCGTCCATTGAGAGAATTAATCAACTTTTTACGATATTACCACTCAAACTATTAAGAGATCCAACCATTGTCATGAAAATATGTAATCTATGGGTTGCTGGGGATTAAGCTGATAAGAATGTAAGATCCTAACACCATTCTATGACTAAGAGGACAGACGCATAATGAGTTCAGAATTACAAAATTGTGTAACCTAATCACGACCATTTGTCCAGAAATGGGTTTGTTAGCAGTACGCTGTACATCTTTTCGTACATACATAGCGGTGCAGGCGAACTTAAAACTGTACCTTAATGCTAATGGGCTTAGAATATTCGCCCATCATCAAGTGCCTCGTCATTTTGAATCACGGGCAGCTGACGAGGTCAGACTTCAAATGGCACCCTCTTCTCTACATCCACACCACGCCAGCGGAAGGACTTTGGACATCACAGATTAACACGTCCCAAACTCACGGATATCCAGCAATCCAATAAGGAAGAGGGCCCCTCCCAATCACTGCCCGCGGCAAATGATGCTTCATTTTACTGATATTAATGGGAAGAGGCGTGAAGCAACTGGTCCACTGGAGCTCAATCATCCCTTCGTACAATGCGATATCATCTATCGATATCGTTTTAGCTACCAAAAAAAAGGCAGCTATTATTCATTTCATACTCTTATAAATCCTTAAAATGCTTACACATCTAACCATTTTATCACTTTGACATGGGGTTTAGAACAATAAATATCTAAGTTTATTTTATTCTCCTTATGCTTAAGCAATTTCAGTGTCAAGATATGTAACTTCAAAAATTATAAGACTTAACTTGATATTATACGCATTTTGTGAAAGAATAAATAATCTTAAAGTTTTTAGTTAAATTTTAAAGTTTTTTATGTTATTTAATAAAGATATTTTACCGTTTATAATTTTTTATAGAATATAATTTTATATTTTATAATTTCTTGAAATTAATTTTTCTTCATTTGTTCTTTTGCATAATCCACATTTCAATATAAAGAGACAACGTTATATTGAGATTTGTAAACGAACAAAATAAGTAAAATATAGAATTGTAAGAAAATTATCTTCATATTTTTATAGTATTTTTAAAACAGAGATAACAGCTTATATTTTTGTAAAATTTATACAATGAACAATGATGCAGAACTTTTTGTTATTTTTATTTATAGCAATCGAATTGTAAAAGAAATATATACCTTATTTCATCACAACTGTTTATTATACTTACTTACAAAAGCTTTGTTCATTGGCGCCATGTTTAAAATACCAATCAAGTTGACAAAAAGTACTTGTTTTCTCAAAACATTCCATGTCACATGACACCATACCCAAGATGACTGAAAAAAAAGCTTTCATGAAAAATATTAAACAAAACAAATATTTCAAGAATTTTTTATTATTTATAAAGTGAATTTTCACTTTGCAGGATTTATAAAATATGAAATACAGGCGGGATTTGCAACATCAAGAAAGGAAGATTATACAAATACAAAATTGTGTAGATGTTATTAAGGTAAATGCATTATCATACATTTCCAAAAGAGGCTAATCCCAACAAGTAATTTATATGAGACCTTGGAAGGGAATAAACCGCTTTGGATTCTCACATTTTATGTAACCATAAAAAAATTCGATTATATCTTAGGACTTTATTGTGCAATGTTTCATAACTAAAATTTTTGCCATTTACTAAGATTGATAGAAAATTAATTTGAAGCATTAACTTTCAATTCAAATAGAATGGCTTATCAGACCATCTACGACATTAGGTGTTTCGTTCGTATACACTACGTTAGATGTTTCGTTCGAATACACGAAGTTAGATTCTTCCTTTGAATACACGACGTTAGACATTTCCTTCGAACACATGACGTTAGACTATTCATTGGAATGCACGACGTTATATATTTCGTTCAAATACACGAGTTTCGTTTGAATACACGAGTTTCTTTCGAATACAGGAGTTCCGAAGTTCTGTTCGAATATACAACGTTAGATGTTTCGTTCGAATACATGGCGTTCGAGGTTTAATTCAACAACAGATCTGAATGAAACGCAATGCCATCCTTAGTTTTTTAATGAGTCATTGGACATGAATGGACATGGCACACATTCTAAAATTACTCTTCGTATTTCTTAACTTCTGTCTCATCAATTACCGTTGAGATATCACTGATATGCTGTTGCGAATATTTGGGCTAGTTACAAATTCTGATTAGTTGCAGGGTTAAGATTAGGGCCATATTTTTTATTCAATGAGTCAAGTTAATTTAAATATGTTTTCTATTTTTAGTCACTCTCATATGAATCACATGCTTAAAAACCATCAAATTCAATAAACGTGTATTTTTCTTCTATGAATTGGACTTTCAATGTATAGAGTAGCTTAGTAAAATTTTTACATTTCACCATATGTTATTTACAATATTCTATACCACTCGCACTTGACTGTAATAATCTTACTGTTACTCGGAGTAAAGTGAATCAAATAAATAAATTTTTAGAATTCGGACACCGAATTTACTTTTCTCTTATATGCGTGATTATATAATCCTGTATTTTCACACAATGAAGAAGACATGCTATTGAAATTTTAAGAATCAGGAAAAAAATAAAATTATAAAATACTTTAATAATGGAAAATACATATTTTAAGTGTTTGAATTCATGAATTAAAATTATTTAAAGGGCCATAAAAATGCTGATGAAACCAAGAAAATACAATTAATCCATGCAAATGAACATTCATTTTCAAACATATTTAACAGTATAATTGGAGGTAAAAGCATCTTTCTTCATTGTAAATTAAACGTAAGAGTTTTGTAAAACTATTAAATATTTTAGTGTTAGTTCACATATATCTTAAAAATTTAAGTTCATTTCATGTCTTTTTAATGATTAAAAATAATTTTCTTATGAATACAAATCCATAGTTTTTTTTAACATTACGTTTAAAAAGGATTTATAACTTTAGATTATTTGTAACAAAATTTCAGAAATACATTAAAAAAAGAATTTGTGCAAAATGGAATTTTCCATTATAAGTTTAGTTATAAAAACATAGTTATAAAAGCTATTGAAAAACTTGTTATAAAAGCTATTAAGTTTAGTTATAAAAGCTCAGCTTAGTAATAATAAAGATATGGTAAATTCATACCATATCTTTTTTATAACTAAGCATATTTTATTTAATCATTGATTTTCTGAAGGAAAGGCAAGACTTCTAAATATTTGACAATGATTATAGAATCTGCAATACATTCAAACTAAAAATATTCAGCATCGTTTTTTCCTATTGTCCAATATTTCTTTGAAAATTTTAAGTTTTTTATATCAATTAATTCCTGAGCTTATTATATCAGCATGGGGTTTTAAGATTATTGGTATTTTTTCATGGAAATATTTCGATGAAAATTAGTTTGTACATTTATCTAGTGCATAAAAATTTTATAAGTATAGGTAAATGTTGGAATTTTAATTATTAAACAGTGAAAAAAAATCTGCAATATATATTCAATAAGCAAAGTGATTAAAAATACTTAAAATCATCCTTTAAAATTTATTGAAAAACTTAAATAGTTTTGCTTAAATATTTCTTCTATACTATAATTTTTAATAATATTATTGATGTATCTTAAGAAAGTAGCTCTATGAAATCTATCCTTCATGCATTTCGATTATGTATAGAATTTTTTTTCCATAAATAAAAATAAAAAATCAGATTTTTAAATATTCAACTGCAATTATTGAATCTGCGATACAAGAACTCTAAAATATTCATCATAATGTGCTCTAAATTTCTATAAAATACTTAGTTTCATTGATCAGTAATTCTTTTTTAAAATTGATACCTTTGCATGGAAGTATATTAGGTTATTAATCTATTCTCAAAATTCATTTTATTTTCTTAAGTTATCTACGTACCGCTCAAAATTTTCAAGCATTTTTTCCCATGCTTGCAGATTTAAAGAACATTAATTTTTTGTAATTTTAAGTTTCAAATTAAAATTTAAAATTGATTTTGTTTTGTAAAATAGGAAAATTTGTAGAAAATCATTATAACTATTTTCATTGTACCTAAAAATAAACAATTACTGAAATTAACCACTCACCACCCAACACTACTCCACTAAACCAAAGCATGCTTATTGCTATAGAGGCTCTTCCTAAGTTGTCAGTGATGACTGCTGAATGTGGAATAAGGCTATAGCGAAAATCACAGAAAAAGCTATAAAAAATAGCAGGTGTTATACAGATGATATTCAGATAGAAGTATCAGATAAGTCAATATTTCATGTTTTTAGTATTTTTTTATCAAACTGTTTGAGAATAAAAATGTGCAAATTGCGATAAATTCTGATTTTTATATCTTTTTTTAAATAAGACATTTGTGATTAATTCTATATTTTTTATGGTTAAATACATGTCTGTTATGTAAGTCTCATAAATGGTCCACAAAATATTTGAAAAAAATTAATTGTGTTTAAATCATTTCTATATGCTAAATTGATGATAAACATTTAAGGTTTACTTAAATATTTATCATAATTGTAGCATATAGGAATGTTTTACATTTTGTGGGAATTATATCATGTGAAATTCATGAAAACATTTCATAGAAAGTTTAATTTTTACTTAAAATTTTACTAAGTATATAAGTTTTACTTAAAGTTTCGACAAAATGCCTCCACGAATTTAGCACAATGTAATTCCTACAAAATTCTAAGTTTTACTTTGACCAAATTTTATGGTGTGTTAAATAAATTGATGCGAAATTAAGTTTTACTTAAAATTTCTCACTAAAAAAACAGTAAAATTTTTTCCCAAAAGAAATAATGGAAACATTTTTAAATTTTATACTTTTCATAAAAATAATTAAAAAATATTGTCAAATATATAATACATGATTTAATCTTTATTTTCTAACTGTTGTTTCACTGATTCGAAAAATCTTATTCTGATTACTTTTTAGTTTTGTAAAATAAGTCTTCATAAAATTTCAAAAATGTATATACTTTTTGTAATTGAAGTAAATTTGTTTTAAATACAAAAATATGATTCATTTTAAAATACATTAGCCTACTTTGATTAAAATAAATATTTTGCTTTAGGTAGACATCCCAATTAAATAGCCTAATCAGATTTTATTAGTCAAGAAACTTCTATAGATATTTTTAACTTATAATTGTAAGATCCTTATGATTTTCATTTCCATATGACATTTAAAGCTGAAAGCTGCAAAACTAAAGGGAAAAAACTGTAAAAAATGATATAAAAATATTATATTTTTATCAATATTTTATTAATCTAATTTTTTATTTGATTGTAAATTAATCCCTTAATTTGCTATTCTGTAGCTGAATTCAAAAAGTTAGGTAATGTAAATTATAGAAACCGATTACAGATAGATGAAACTGCAGATTTTATTTTTGCTTGAAGTTTTGCTGTTATTTTACTATCCTGCTGATTATATTGCTACATGAAGACGATTGATTGAAATTATATTCTCTTTTATAATCATAAGACAATAATCTAACTAGATAAAGATATTGTATTGTCATTAAAATTGTTCTCAAATTCGTAATAAGTCACAATAATTAAATTATTAATTAAAAGTCTCATTATTATTTTCCTATTAATTCTCATATTGACTTCTAATTAATACAATTATCAAATTAATTATAAGTCACATTAGTAAGACTTCATATTTTGTCTGTATATTCAAAACCAATTGCTTTTTTAGAATACAGATTTTCATTTCAAATATGTTAAAAGAAAATTTTAAGTAAATTGTTAAACATGCTGATATATTTTCTAGGTAGTATGTATTTTCTTCAAAGAGTCTTATTCATGCGCATCTGTTGGCTTTGTTTAACAACTGATACCTGACAATTTTTTTTATTTTCCTTCATGATCACTTTTATGACAAGGTTACCTTGTGACAGACTTTGCTGTCATAGCTTTCAATCATCGACTGTTTAACTTTGAATATCACTTATTCAAAGGAAAATATAGGCATGCTTTCTTTTTTTAATGTGAAGATATTTAAAATTTATGAAAAGTATTTTAAATGTATAAAGGTAAATTATTTCGAGCAAGTAATCTTTGGTAGTGATGCTAAAAATATTACTTGCTTTTTTTAAATTTCATTTGACTAAAATTCCTTACAAATGGTTAATAAAATAAGTTTCTTTATTTACAAAATCTGTGATGCCCTTATCAGATACCTTGACTCATCAGACTCATCAGATACCTTGTAAATTTTTCTGTAAAAAAGGAAATCAATTCTGTCCTAACTACTTGACTTTGTCGGCAGTATTGATTTGTCGTCAGCATGTGAAGAAAACTTCTATTTAATATAAAGGGTTGATTTGAGAAACAACTTTTCTTAAGGACATAAATTGCTGAAAAAGAATTTCCATTCACTATCGCAGTAGTTATTGCTTAATAGTTCTGAGTCTAAATCCTATAACATGTTTTAATAGAGGCCTATGTTTTCTTTAAAGAAGTTCCTTTGCATTGATTTGATGAAAACGAAAATTATTAAATTTTTTCAGAGGAATTTGTGTTTCACAGATTTGATTTGCTAGCAAATAAAACTTATAGATTATAAAACATTATTCCACATTCAAATATTCATTTAATGATAATTGTAAATCTTTGTAAATAAAATTTTCACAATATTCATTTGTATTATTAATGTTAATTGAATAAAGAATTAGGGTATTTTTTGCATGTGAATACTATAATAATATTTTCTTTGTTTTTAGGCAAGGTATAAAATATGAGGAGTATTATACATCCTTTCTCTAGGCATTTTACATAATACCTAGGGATTCAATAGAATGACAAATACTATTTAGGCAAATTATGAAAAAAATTTCCTGATAAGGTTATTATGTAAAAGATGTGCATTTCTCAAAAATACAAATGTTATTCTAAAAAGTAATGAGATTGCCCATAAAAAATTATTCAAATGCGTAAAAAAATGAAAGCTGTACAAAATATTATTTATGCCTTTCTGATTAAAGGAAACAAACTTTTCATGTAAGAAATAAGAAATTAACCTACTTGTTGCGACATGACAGACTTGAATGACATTTTGAATTGCTTCATTACATTTTTCACGCAAAGACATTTCATATTTTGGCACTTTGCTTTACATATACATTTGACGAATCTTTGTCAGCTGCATTGGATTGCGCAATTGCAACTCTGGCAGGAGAGGAATTTCGAGATCAGGAATATCTTCATTTTTAAGGAGGTTCTTAGGACATAAAGTGAATAGTGATCTCGAATATACTTGTTTTAAAATTCCTTCAGAAGTTCCAAGTCGATAGAAATCATCTTCTGTCACACTCAGTATAGTGGCCAATATATTACGGGAATCATCTTGCTTTTTGTCGACGTCAGGAATAGGAACGCGCACAGTAGTTCCTAAGAAGCAGTGGAAATTATTTTTCCTTTTTCATTTTCATCTCTTTTGGCTTGTATTTCCAGACTGGTTTTAGAGTTTATTTTACTTTCAATAACAATTGCAGTTTTGAATAAAATAATCCATTTCTTCACATTTACTAGCATAGCCACAGAAAGTATGAATTGTTTGATGACACATTTTGCATGAAAGTGCATCCCTCGTTTTCTTTAAGTACAGAGAACAGAAGCGAAAATCAGCTTCAGAAGTGATTTTCGTTTCAGAAGTATCAGGAACGAAAATCACTTATGCCTTCATCATCTTGGTTTAGTCTATTATCGATTATGATCTTATGCATTTATTTTTTTAAAAGTCTCTTTTTCTTGTATAATCTAAAGTAAAAAGTAACTTTTTTCATTGTTTGTAAACTTTTCATTACTATTACTATAGCTGCTCCTTTACATTTATGTATTTTAAAACATCTTTGGGTAGAAAAATCTTTGAAAGTCCTACTTTAGTTTGGCGGCCAAAAAAGAGCTTCATTTGGTGTTCTTTCGATCCCAGAATGATAAGCTTTATTTTTCATAAATTGTACGAAACGCAGTCTTTCTTTCCAGTGGTCAGATTTATTATCTTGCCTTCAAGTACAAAGCATATTTTCAAAATCTTAAATAGCTCTTTCAACGCTAACATGGGTTTGTGAATGAACGATCTTCAGTGCCAAAACTCCTTCAAACTGGTCACCATACCATTGGCAAATTCCCTACCATTGTCAGACTATAATATAGATAGCACTCCGAGCATAGAGAATATGTCCACTAAGTTGTAGGTTACTTCTTCAGCTTTTTTTGACGTTAGATATTTGAAAAAAAATTGCGAGATGATCTTTGGACACCATTATAAATTTGTGTTCTTTATCTGGATGAGAATGAAAACCAATGAAATCTACCTGACAAAGGAATTTTTTTATCCTACCAATTTTACCCTACCAATTTTATCCTATCAATTGGTTATCCTATCAATTTGGCCTTGGCCAATCGACCATTCGCTATCTTGATGACCAGTAAAGATGCTAAGAACTGAAGGGGGAAATATTTTCAATGTCTATATCTTTCAGACCATGGTCATACAAGGGACAAGAGGCAGAGGAAACCAGCTCAATTCTATGTTTATGTTATTGAAGGCCTGTCGATAACCGGAAGAAGGTAACACCAATTCTCCTGGGCAAACCCGGAGAAACTCTATTTTTTTGCTGTAACAGGCACTCCCAACTCTTACCAGCAGCCAAATTAGTATAGTGTAGCTCCCTAGATGTCTTGAGCCCCGATGCCACCAAAGAAAATTAAATTCACAGAAAAAATCATAGTTTTCACAACAGCACCCTTTTTTAATACATTCCTTTTTTTTCTGGCAGGGCTTGCAAAGGTGAATGTACAGTTCAATATCATGACGTATGATGTTTTTGTACTTGGTTGAAAGCTCTTTCAACATTCTATCACGTCCTCCGTGTCCAATAAGCAAATAATCTTCATGAAGTGCGTGAAATAACTCAGAATCTGCGACGTAATATTGAACAGTACTGACGCCTTCTTTGACAAGATAAATGAGTTTACTTTTGTTTTTCACAATCATCACATTATAGCTATTTAGCAACCAATAGTCCCTGATGTTTTTCTCTGTAGTCGTTTTGGTTTTTTGTACACCATCCATTAACTTTTGGTAATTAGTTTCGGCAAAGAAAACACTGTTTTTTACAGCGTTAACTCTTATTTTGAACAGTTCATCGTCGAATTTCATGCCTGTAGACCATGACTCTTTATTTAATACTTGCTCTTTCATTTTAATGCAGCGCAATAAAAAATTAATTATTGTTGAAAAAAATGTAAGAAATTTTACATATTTTGACACTTTTGTACTAACCGAGAGTGGTAATGACAAATTCTGGGCTTGAGGCACGCATTAAAAGTCACGTGCTTTGTCACGTGATATTCGAAATGAATGGGAGATGCATTTTTTATTTTGGCTGTTTCTTATTTGTTATTGTATAGAATGACTAAGAAATGTGATAAATATATAAATCGTTTCATGCATTGCTGGACACACAAATATATATTTGTGTGTGTGTGTGTGTCTCTATAATAAGTGAGAGTAGTATTTAAAACTAATGTAAGAGAAATCTTAATAACACTGCTACACAAAAATAGAATACCATTACCTTGTTGGGGTAATTCATAATCTTACTTTACAAATAATTCATGCTCAAATACTACCGAACTGCATATTCTCTTACATCTCTACTTCAAAATAAAGTTTGTTCAGTTTAATAAAATATCTCAATTTCAAATATCCAACTCAAATAATTTTAATGGTTTTAAAAATTAGATAAAACTTATTTTAGTTTTCCTTTTAAAATAAATTTCAGTTTCATTATTTTTTATGGATTGTTATTACATCATTATTCATTATTTTTATCCCTTTTTGTCTAATATTCTTTATTTTCATTGTGATTATCTTAAATGTACCTATGATGATAAAAGTTCAATCAAACAAGTGTAAAAATAAAGATAATCTTATTTATTTTAATTGCTCTAATACAATGATTATTTATAATGTTCTTAAAATTTATAACATAACTTGAACGATGTTTGTCTAAGTGAATGCCATTTCTTAAGGGTACAGTTTTCATTGTAATAGCAGTTAAAAATGTATGTTTTATAATTATTTTGAGATCAATAACCATAACTAATCTGTAAAAGGATTTATAAATATATTTGTAAGCCAAAGTATGTTGTCTGTATAGGTATAACGTATACAAAGTTGGGAAATGAATGACAGATAAGGTAATTCATAACTCTATAATTTGAAAATAATAGAAAATGTTTTTAAACTCTAAATATTCTTTAAATATTTACATTCAAAGGGGTTACAAAAAATTTAGGGAACATTCAAATTCCTAATTCTTGAGAAAAAACAAAATATGTTTCTAAAAAGTAAAGTTATAGATGATTATTCATTAATTTACGGCGGAGGTCTTTCTTTCTAATGTATGTGAATAGATATTTTTGGCCTCAAATTTTCCATTTGTTGTCTCTTTTTGTTTTTTATATAGTTACGAATATAAAATTGATTATTCCCATTTATTCAAATTATTAAGGTATAATTTAGTATCAATATGAAATTATGCTGATCATTTTTGGAAATATAGTTCAACCTCAAAATAAATTTCTTTTCAAAAACTTTTCCAAACTTTTCCAATAATTCGAAAATAACTCGCAGAAGTTTTCCAGTGTTAATTTAAATCGTTGGAAAATTGCCTCACGAAAATGAGCAAATAATTGTATGGAGAACTTGCTTTTATTTTTAACTAGATTCTTGTGATATTTTGCAAAGTAAGCAAACAAATTTACAAAGAAATTTGATGAAATGCAGTAACTATAATATTCATCTTAAATTTTAATAATGAAAATATAAATAATTAACATGCTTTTGTGAAGCTCCCTAAAATATATATTTCTTAGTTATTATTTGATTATATATTCAAAATAGTATAACTGCTTAAAAAGTTTCCAAATTTATTATTTTTATTTTTCTATTTTACTTTTATGCAAATTATATTGTTGAAATCAGACCACTTAAGTATTAAAATTAACTATTATTTAAAATATATTAAAGTTTTATATTCGAATTTTGAATCATTTTACGAAATTTTCATCATAAAAAGTGGCAAATGCTTATATTTCCTAAGTGTCCTCCTTTTTATAAAAACTGTTAAAGCGTTTACAGTTTTGTGCAGCATTTATTTACTTATTTTTATTTTTATAACATTCACTCTCTTTGCTTTCTTTAAAATTATAAATATATAAAAACAAAATAGGTAGAGAGTAAAAAAAATTTTAGCAAAAAATAAAAAGGAAACTATAGTATTTATCATGAGTAATGATAAGCATAAATTTTTTGAGAATAAATAAAGTTATAAGGTTACTTTAAGCCTATTACAGCAGAAAAATTATAAAGGGATAGAGTTTTTTTTTCTACGTAAATTTAATACGTTTAATAGATAAAAAATACATTTCTTTTACAAAATTGGCCATTTAAGATACATTTATTTTTTTAGTTATAATAAATTTAGTTAGGTTTACTCTTAAAATATTTAGGTAATCACTATAAAAATTTCATTAATTATTTATGTTCCTTTAAAATTAAAAATTCAGTTATTTGTACAAGAATTCTAAAATATGGAGCTGACATAACAATCTCCTAGAAACCAGAAAATGTGTGTCAATATTTTCGATGTTTGATCATTTTATAATTATTATTATTGATTTTACAGAAAAATAAGTTTAAGTGATAACAAATAATAGAATTCTTAGAATTTGTTTTGATATTTAAATGATACATTTTTAAATACTATACTTTAACTGATAATTCGTAATATCTTTATTATTTGAATCTTACATTACTTGTATTCTTATAAACCCAATTGTATTTTATCGGTTAAGAATGAATATATTTTCTATTATAAAAAAATTCTAATAAAATATAGATATACATAAATTTGAGATACGAATACCATGTCTTTTAGATTTTCTGAAATGTTCGCGATTTTGTTACCTAAGTATCCAGCTCATTGATTGAAATAAAAAAATGTACTGAAGTATTAATTGAATAGGGCTATTAACTATTTATCTTAACTATACATGTTTGTAAGTAGTGATTTATATCATGTAAGGTATATAATTTTTTTGAATATTTTGGTATCAAAATTCATGGCGTGGTAACATAGTTTTCATTTCGCAAATGAGCCTATGATATGGCCATAGGCTTGTGAATATCTGTTAAGGATCATTTAGACATGCGTATCGTGTATTATCTCATTATTCTTAAGGATCTATATCGATTTTCCAATACTAAATATTATTTTGCAAATAAATATTCTCTTACGGCTAATTGATGCATTCGTTATGTATAGAAATATTGAATAAACTTTTCTGATTCTGTGTCTTATATTTTTTCCCCAATAATGTTGTTTATCGTGATGACTTTATTGGATGGTATGAATTGTATGTACATAATATATAAATAATACATTAGATTAATTTTGAATAATTTAATACCTAATGAAGAAGAAGTCTGTAGTTGTAAATGATTATTAATACAAATAATATCTAAAAAAGCATTTAATTTGAAGAATAGTTGAAATGTTCATCTTTAGTGCAGATGCTATCCTTTCTGTGGTTTGCAGTCTTCTGTATGTGTTTATACCTGAAGAGGTCTTATATAGCAGATTTTAAGGGGTTGTTAAAGGTATAGAAAAAGCCTTCGGAATTCGTTGACACGTGAGATTTTAGGCCAGCACTTGACTTCAGTGTATGGGTAAAATAAGGAAATATCCATAAAATTAGTATTGCATTACATAGGTTATATTTAACAAATAACTTATTACGTTATTTTAACCTAGTTTAAATTTAATATTACTTACATATGATCAGTTAAAAATATTTCATTATTTGTAAGGAAGTAATTAAAAACTAAGAGGATGAATACTTTTAGTATTGTATATAATTTTATGTAAAATAAACTCACCAACAGGAGCATATTAAATGACTAAGTATGCAAATTTCTAAATATTTTCTTCATTAATATACATTATTTAATACATGTGTTGGTATCAAAATTTGTAATTAAATATTCTACAAAATAACAAGATAAATAGCAGTAAACTGTCTAATAATGTTCATAACTATTAATATTTAACTTATTTCTTTGGTGTTATATCGAATGCTTAACGGCACATAAATCAGTAAAGTATGAAATATACAGCTCTGATAATTTGTCAATCTAAATTTCAAAATTAAGAGCTACTCAAAAAAAAAATCATTTTCTTTCTAAATGCAACAGGTAGTCATTTTATTTTATATAAAAAAATGCAAAATGAATTCTGGCATAACATAAAAACATAATATGAAATATTTTTGTTCAAAATAATAATTTAAGTTAAAAAAAATTAATTAACTGCAAAAAAATTAGATAAAAATGAACTAATACATCGGCCGGGAATCGAAGCCGAGTGGCATGCGAGCATTCTACCACTGAACTACCAAATGCCTGACTATATTCGAAATCATTGTAACACGTTGTAAAAGTTTACTGACCTAAAATCGTGAGCACGAAGTAGTCTCCTCATTCAGGTAACTTGTGAGTCGGTTTTCTTTTAATGCTTTTTATTTATTCAAATCAATAATTCAAGTAATCAAAACCAGCAGAAAAAGGTATAAAAATTAGGAAATTTTCATTAGTTTTTTATTTATTATTATACCTTGTTACACATCGCTTTATTAGAAAAATCAATTCAAATGTACAAAAGGAAAAATATTATAAAAAGAACAAACATTTAAAGTGATAATCAGAACAAAATAACATGAAAACAGAAGTAAATACTTAAAATTTAAAAAAAAAAACACAAGGAAAAGAATACAAGAGGTGCAGTCTTTAAAAGGAGCTCATGAAAGTTTTGGCGTTCCGATACAATTTACTTGTTTCATTCCGTGTTTGAGAATCTTTACTTAATTTTGGGCATACAAGAAAATGCTCTGAGTTCATAATTCTGAATTAAAAGTTGGCATAAATTAGTTGAAAGGATGTCTGTTTTATTTATATGCTATGCAATCATGGTCTGTTTGCAGATTGAAATTTTCCACAGCCTCTTTATGGGATATTTGACAAAACTTTTCCAAGAGTCTTGAATATTCAGAAAATATGCCGAAATGCAGAAAAGCATTAAATTTTTGTTTTAGAAATTTAAATAATACAAATTTCGTAGCAGAAATGCAGAAAAACGCTAAAATATTAACACTTGTTTTTTAGCAGAATATGTAAAAAAAATATTTTCACCAAAAATTTAGTGTTGATATTTAGTGACTTTATCATATCACAATTTCATGATACAATAACAGCGCGATCCAGTTTTCATGAATCAATTTCAGATTTATAAAGGGATAATTTTTATGAAAAAATTCAATATTTTTAAATTAATTCGTTCTCAATCATGCAAATGTCTTTCAAACAAAGTTAGCAGACATAATATCCACAAAAGGGTTTTGCACATAATAATTTTTACATCTTTCCATTCTATCATATTCTAATAATATAGTTGTGATGTAAAATTTTTTAAAAAAATCAATAACATAAATTTAGGAATATTTTTCTTTATATTGAGAAAATTATCAATCAAAAAAGACTCTGCCATTTTAAAATATATATTTGCGAAGTCTACCTTCATATATTTTTGGGGAACAAAACTTTCCCTTACAAGTAAAAGATTTAAATAACTATAAGAAGAAATATAATAATTCAGGAGCTCAACTTTAGTGAGGTAGTTAATTTTTACTTTAATAAAATGATTTTTTTAAAGCCAGCTCTAGAAATATGCGGTGAAATAGTGAAAAGATATTTTAATATTTAAAAACTCTATATTACGAAAACAAATAAAAAAAATCAGTAAAAACAAAAATAGCATAGTTGTGATATCCATCTCTTATTTAATCTCTTATTCTCAATGATAACTTACACATCTTCTTTTCAATCTCTCTTCTATGCCTTTACTGAATCCTGTTACATAATCCGTAAATACACCAAAACCAAAGTTTCGATCATTTTTTCAAAACTCTACCTATGAAATGCATTATTGATGTTCTTAGTTTCTAAAGAAAACTAGCACAAAAACAATATTTTTTGAAAATCACAATATTTCAGATAACGGTATACTTCCAATATACTTGGAAAATAAATTTAATATCAAGTGAACAAATATAACCAGAGACTGAAAAATATTCATAAAAAATTCAAATGTCTTCAGATAATGGGTTTGGAATACTTTCCCATAACCAAGTGCCTCTTAATTTTGAACTACGGTGAGGTGATGAGAACACACTTGTGAGCTGGAATCTTTCTCTCCACATCCACGCCACACTAGTGGAAGGACTTTGGTCATCACAGATTAATATGGACATGTTTCCATCACATGGAGCTTCAACAACCCAGTGAAGTAGAATGTGATCGTTGTCACCCTTCTTCTCTCTCTACATGTATGCATATATATATATATATATATATATATATATATATATATATATATATATATATATATATATATATATATATATATATATATATATATATATATATATATATATATATATATATATATATATATATATATATATATATATATATATATATATATATATATATATATATATATATATATATATATATATATATATATATATATATATATATATATATATATATATATATATATATATAAAATTAAATTTGCTTCATATGTTGTCCTTATTTATTATTGATAACCATTAACCCTTAAAACTGCGATATTTAATTTATATTTCTTCAAATATTTTTCTGAAACTTTAGGTGAAAAAATTTTTTTAAATATAAATTATATAATCCACAGCATATAAGCAATTTATATGCTTACATAAAAGATTCTTGGTTTATTAATTGCAAATATTTTCATAGAATATGTTAAGTTTATTATGTTTTCTGGAAAAATTTCCCCTCTTAGTTATATGGTGTATATATAAGTTAATCAAAAATTATTGTTTTAAGACCTTTGAATGTTATTAAGATCTTAAATGTTTTACTTGAAATATCATCATCAAAATGTTAAATGATTTATGGACTATACAGAAAATTATCCTGGGATAATTTTCTTTACAGTTCATAAATTATTTAACTTTATGATTAAAAAAATATATTTCAGTGTTTTATATTTTACGTAAAATATTCAAGGAAATTTGATGGGATAATCAGTATTTAATGATAAAATATCTCTAATGCAAATAACGTTCAAAATCTCACTACAGCTAAATATAAATTAATTCGTTTGATTTGATATATTAAATGCTTTCAAATCATGATAACTTATTAATATGAAAATTTAATTTTCTATTCTTTTACTTTAAAATATAATTTAAATAAGCTTCTTTTGGGTACTTACTATGAAAATTACCACCTATAAGAGGATCAACTTGGAAGAAAAATATTGCTAAACTACATTGTTGGGATTAAGTGACTTTAAATCCTTTAATGTACTTAAACTTCAAAGCACTATTTAACAATTATTGTTCCTTTAAGTATAGTTCATTGGAGATTATATTTTAATTTTTACAGCAAACGCCCCTTCTCTGGTTAAAATGACGCCTCAACTTAAATTCAACTTTTGGCATTTTATTAAAAGACTTTATCTTGAATTTCTTATTTTTGGTTAAATAATTAAACCACTATTTAATGTATTTTTCTGGGCTTTTTAACTCAAAAGTTTTTTGAGATAAAATTATATAGATAAAAAAGGAATTAATAAGGAGAAAATAGTGTGGTTTGCGAAATAGGGATGAAAAAAAAGTAGAAATTTGCTTAGAAGCATCTAAAACCCAAGTCGACCTCATCTTTCATTCTTGGACGATTCTTCTATCGAGAATCATGTCCAAACCTATTTGGAAAATGAGCATAATGAATAATTGAGCATTATCTCACTCTTTTATCCAATAAAATCATATCCACATTAAGCCAAAGAGACGTGTTGTCTATAAGCAGTTGTATGAAGGATGACCCACCGTCACTATATACCAATAGTGTAATCTGAATCCTGTTACAAACCTTTGATCAACACAGGGATCAATCGCAAGTTGCAAGATCATATGGCTTTCCACACTCACCAGACATGAAACCATCCCATTTTCAGGTTATTTCAAAGCAATCCTCTTTGTCAATGACTGACAACTCAAATATTCTATCAGATGGGATGTCCCTGAAATTCTTTCTGGCATGTTTGACTTCACTTCATTTTGCTATTGGTGCTTGGAAACATAATTTGATGTCCTGCACATTCCTTTTTTTAAACAAGAGGACAAAGTGAATTCTGAGGCATAAAAAAAAGGTTCGAATTTGAAGCCTAATTTAAATAAGTGTTAAGAGAAACTGAGAACGCTGCCATTCAGCTACCAGATTGGCATTTAGAAATTTGTTAATGTCAAAAATATCTGAAAAGTTGCATCATAATGATTCATTGACTTCTTTGAAGAATCTCCACAGCTCCTCCCTATTTAGATAAAAGTACATTTAGTATATAAAAACAAATTACACAATTAATTCCATCAATAACAGACTTTTAAAATGACAATTTCGGTCATTAACTGAAAAATTGGCTCATTTCCATCATGTGTATCTTAAACACGTTCTGGGAGTTGAACGAAATCCATAACAACTTGTAGACAACAGGGTATACAGGGTATCCCAAAACGACCACAAAAACTCTGCACAGCTAGATTCCTCGTTAGGAGTACATAAAAACGGCCCAAAGAAGCGTTCCTATACGATCAATAGTTTACGAGAAAAATACGAAAAACAAAGTAGACGTCACTGCCGGTGCAAGAAAAAAATACTTTATTAAACATATCAACAACAGTATTTGCATATTTTTTCAGAAGATAATGTTTAAAACATTCATCGCGCATATCGCGTCATGCATGCGCGCACCATGGAATGACTTTAAGCCGTTGTTAAAATGGTATTTAAAAGGCTACATCTTGCAGCTATCGGTAGTCTTCGTATGGTGGCCAGGTATTCCATTCGTGACTACTATGACATGTACTTGTTGTAAGGCCGATGTAATGGAAATGTCGTTGGTTCCAGCAGGATGGGGCTCCGGCGCATTTCTGTGCTCCTGTACGTGGTTGGCTAGATATGGCCACTGGATCAGACGTGAGGGTTTGGTTCTGTATCCACCAGATCTTACACCGTTGGATTTTTTCCTATAAGGCCATCTCAAGGAACTGGTGTATCGAGACTTCGTGCTAACACCAAAGGACTTAGTTGCTCGTCTGCACGCTGCTTATACTTCGGTGGACAACACGATGCTGCAAGTTGTGATGACAGCCATTCCATGGCGTGCTTAAGCCTGCCTCGACATTCAAAGCGGTCACTTTGAATATCTGCTTTAAATTGTGTATATACTGCTGTTTATATGTTCAATAAAGTGTTTTTTCTTGCACCGAAAGTGACGTCATACTTTGTTTTTCCTATTTTTTTGTAAACTATGGATCGTACTGGAACGCTTCTTTGGGCAGTTTTTATGTACTCCCAACGAGGTATCTAGCTGTGCAGTGTTTATGTGGTCGTTATGGGACACCCTGTATTATAATAAAATGATATCGCTATAGTTGTTTGGGTATGTTGAATTTGATATTTATTCTTCTGGAGTATTGATACTTCTGAAGAATTGATATTTTCCAAGGACAATTCAGCATGTAATTTTAAATTTGTAATGCAATTTGCAGTTGTAGGGTAAAGACATTTATCCGTAAGGGTGTCATCATACCTTTAAGTGTAAATATCACATTATGTGGAACAGGCTATGTTTTATAAGTGTTCTTTTCAATCAAATTAATAATATAATAGTAGTAATATTTTTAACACTGATTTAAGCATGATATGTTTTAATCTTTGGCACTTTTTCCATAAAGTTATTGTTTTCACTTCTTACAACATCTCTTAGTTAGATTTTCGGAGCAAATGCGGATTTATTTTGAGTATCATTTTCTATTCACACTTTTGCACATCTGGGATCCCATTTCAAATTGAGTCGGTGCTCAATCATTGAACAATTTATGATTCCAAGCATGTCGCATCTAATTCCGGTGCTCAACAATCCACCTTTTTATTTTACCTAAATCATGTCTTAAGATCAACCTAATATATACTATTGCCTTAAATGCATCGTGAAACCCCTTCCTATTTGTATATGAGCCATAAAGCTTCTTTCTGATTGTTCCCTCATGTCTACAGTACCATGACCTTATCCCATCAAGGGGCACTAGTTTCTGTTAGAACTTCAGTAAATTGATTAGATTATATCTGTAGCTAAGGAATTCAAGCTATACAGCAATTGTAGTTGTGCTGACATTTATCTTCCAATATATAAGCCATGTTCTTGACTTTGGGTAAATGAAATGACTATTGATTTCATAAGATCTAGGACATGAGAAATATTTCTCTTTCCATGTACTGGTATCATATTCTCAATAAGATCTAAAATTATATCTCGTTTCCGGGACACTGTGAACACCTTTTTTATGCGCATTTTAGTCATGAAGCTGTTCTTCTATACGATATCATAGTCTATCACATCAAAAGATGTTAGTTTCTGTTATAGTGATTAGATATAAAATAGATTATTTATGTTGCTGCAGAGCTAAAAGAAACCCCCCGCAACATTAGTAATCACGCTCATACTTATCTTACACATGTATCATATTCCTGATTGGTAAAAACGAAATAGTTGTTCCATTCCGTAAAATAGAGATTACAAATTTATCCATTTATGTGTTCTGGTCATATTCTAAATACGATCCAAAATCATACTATATGTTATTGTAAGTATATTATGAACAACTTTTATACAACCATAAGAGCCATAAAGATTATCATTTATTACTTTAGATTATTTTTTGCTTAACAGGGCTAATTGGACCGAGACCTACAGTTTAAAAGGGATTCGAAATTACTATAAATATCCAGGTCCGAGGTGGGTTCGAACCCATGAGATGCTGAATCGAAGTGATTAATATTAGAGATGCATGGTTGTAGGATAAAAAAACTTTAGAATGGTATAATATTTACAATGCATTTTATGCAATAGATACAAAAATAAAAGGTGATTATTTTGCTTTAATTTCCTTAATATTTTCAGTGATTTAATTTACATTCAAAGTATAAAATTAAAAAAAAATCCACGTGTTTCTTCCATTTTTGGTAGGATCATTCGCATTTGTGTGGAAAAATTCGTTTTATGAAAGGAAAATTTTCGTCAATGTTGCCCAACAAGAATTGTTTTTGCTCTGTACGTCAATGTTTCGACGTGTCAAAAAAATGTTTTTTTTTTGTTTCAAGAAAAGTTTTAGTTGGAAAACAATTCAGTAAAATATAACTTCTCCAGCCAAAATCAGAATCTATTTATTTCAACAACTTATCAGAAAAGTCATGAATTTATTTTTAGAGTTCTTGCAATAGAAATTGAATACATGATTCATGATAGAGTAGATACCATTATTTATTAGGCACCATAAGCTACCACACGCACACGCATCAACATGAAAGCCTGAGAAAAATAACGAGTTTTGTTTCCTGTGACCGATATCATCCGAAATACTTCGTAATTTAAAGTAAACTTGAGTAAAATTTTAGTTTTCAAGTCCAAGTTTGTCAATTATTTCAGACTTATTAATTAATAAGAATGTTTTTCATCGAAGAAATTATTCTACCTTTAAATTTTAATAATGTAAACTGAACTAACTAAATTCTAAAAGTAACATGTATGCATTGTATTTAAACTATGGTTCTAGTTTGCATATTGAAGTTAATAAAAATGTATTACTTTTCTGCAAACAAAAAAATCTTAGGTGTCTTTTAAAATGTATATTAGCTTTGTAAAAAAACATAAAACTAAGTCATAAATTGCACTTAGTAATCACACAAATCTAATAAATTCTTTACCAAATCACTAAAAAATTTATTATTAGTAAACTTTTTTATTACTTTAACAAATAATAATTTTAAAAAATTATAAAAAATTTTTATTCATTTTATTTAATGAAAGATTTTTTTAATATTTTGAACTTGGTTCTAAATTCTGTGAATTAGTTTCAATAATAGAAATTTTGTGCATATATACTCAAATATGTTAAACAAGACGTAGATAAGCATTTTATTTCCTGCTCATGCTGTAAACTCCTCGCACATTTTTTTCTGGAGATTATAGGAAGCATCGTATATCTCTCTGAAGACGTCTTGAGTTGCTTTGGTGCATTTCTTACCGAAGTTTTCATACATACATTTCTTTATACGATCATTCCAGCTGAAAAAAATTTAAATAATGAATGACGGCGTCATTACCTGTTAGGTATTAAAGATAATTTTAAAGTAATTTTAAACAAGTGTTATTCTGTAAATAATGCCTCGATTATCCAATCAAATTATATATATGTGAGTTTTCATATTTTGTTAAATTATAATAACTTGAAACTATCTGCATTCCTAAAAAATGGTAAATTAATTTTCAATTTAATACTTTTACTGAATGTTGTTCATTCAATATATATCTAATTGGAACAAAACTAAATTTGTATCAAATTTTGGTTTAAAATAAAAGTATTATAGAATTTTAATTTAAAAGAGATTATTTATTTAAACTGAATAGCAAGAACTTAATGTTCTTACTATTTAGTTTAAATAAATGAACTGTTTTATTCATTATAATAATACTTTTAGTTTGAAATAAGTTACACAGTAACGACTACTTACGGTTTATTTATAGCAAACAAGCAAATGTTTAAATTTTTAGAATCAAAATAATTTTTAGAATACTATTCAAAATAAAAACTTTGATGAAATTTGTTTTTAATTTATCACAACAATAACTTTTTATGAGCAAAATCTTAAATTTGTTTCTCGTTAAAAATCATTCACATGAGGAAGTTGTTTAGCATTTTATTCATTCAATCTATTCATGATATTTAATTTCTTCATACACAAATTAACATTAATATTTTATTCATTCCTGCAAACAACATTCATTAAAAATCTTCTAAGAAAGTTGTTTAACATTATAAAAATAGTTTTTTTAATTCATAATTTAACTTTTAAGCTAGAAAACTTTAAAAAAATATACTTAACCAAAAATAAGAAGAGTAATCCGCCCTCTAAAGCTTATAAATTATGATTCTCAAATTGAATTTTAGTTGAAAAATAAGAATGTTAGCAGCAGAAATATAAATTATCAGGATAGTTCTTGTTTCATTGGACATCTCATTTCTATATTAATATTTGACAGAATTAAGCTTAAAAGTTTCCTTTATTATTCTTTTCTTACTTCTTATTTTTATAAAGCATTCTGAATATACATATTTATGAGTTCAGAGTGATAATTACAAGTTTTTGGAAAATTTGAAGTAATATTCCCTAGTTATCTCTCCATTAATAATAATTTTAATTAAAAAATACTAATTAAATTGCTCAGGCATTTTACCTGCAGGATACTCTCACGTGTTCTAAATAATCCTCTAGACCATCCAATTCTTCCTGTAGACCTGCACCGCAAATTTCTTCATAACTTGTGAAAGTATCGACACCACAGTTGTCGTCATTTTTTAAAACTAATAATAAAATCCTTATTTGTATATTATTAAATAATGAAAACGCCATGAAAAATAATACTAAAATTTGGCTTCATAATAAAAATTAAAATGTTTCCCAAAAATGTATTTTTATATAGAAAAAAACTAATTTATGCAATAATATTAAATATATTTAATAATGAATATATATATATATATATATATATATATATATATATATATATATATATATATATATATATATATATATATATATATATATATATATATATATATATATATATATATATATATATATATATATATATTCATTATTAAATATATTTAATATATATATTAGAAACTATTACGGTCAATATTTTTAACTGTCATATCACACTTTCATTGCAGTTATTATTTTTAAAAAATGAAGAGAGCTATGTAATTTTTATAGACTTTAATGTGCCCAAATGTAGCTATTTCAGCACCTATTGTTCTATAAAGCAAAACTAAAAGAAATTCCAAAACCAGATCAGCCGTAATCCAGAATGTAAGTAAAAGTAAACATTAGCAATGATCTTATGCAAATAATTTTATTTTTAAGTTCTCTGTGTAAATTCTCTTATTTATTAGCATGTTAAAAATCAAATTTTTCTTTACATTGACGACTTTACGAGATATCACGTGCTTTCAGAAAACTTGAACTCTATGCTTACAATGATATGAATTTCTGAAGAATATCGGTTGCATTTTAGCTGGACTTTTGAAAAGCAACTTTTATACTAAACGCAGTCATGCTAATAGAATACATCACATGACCATAACCGAATATATTGATTTTTTTAAAACTGTTTTCATTTCAAATAGTGTTTCAAATACTTCATACAAGGATGCTTTTATTGGTTTTATGGAAATCTCTTGTGAAATGCTCTCACTTAAACATGAAATTTAAGATTTATGACAGTTTTTGATAGATTATATCACTTAAATTAATAATTAATATGTATCTTCAGTGCTTAGAATGTTTGTCTTTTAACTGTAGTTTATTTTATAAATATCTTTTTGAAATCTCATTGCACAATAGGGTATTTTCTTTGATTGGTTATTTATTTGAAGTAAATTGCTTCTACATTAAATTTTTTCATTTTCTGAAAAGCAGACAAAATGTTTTTGATAGTTTTCATTACGATTATTTTTGTACAATTTCCTAAAGAGAGATATCTTTATTATAACTAATATGTACATTACATGCACTTATATGCATACGTAACTTTTATTACTTCTATTCCCTCAGAAGAAATTTCATAAAGATATTTGGACACTAATCATTAAATATGAATTAACTAATATACCAACATTTAATAAATTGATTGACAGATCTCTTACAAATTCTCATAAATATTTTTATACGGAACAGTTTTATAACCACTATTTACATATTCTTAAACTAATTCAAGAAGTAGAGAGAATCTTTTCATAGATATGTATTGCAACAATTATCATTTAAGGTCATACATGATGTGTTCATTATCCTCTAAATTATTAGCAATTTTAACATAAAAGATGTTCAAATAATGAATGCTAGAATTTTAAAAGAAATTCAGAATACATATATAATTTCAATATTGAAAATATAATTTCATAAAAAATGTGGAAAATGCTTCTTGAATTGAATTAGTTAGCTGTATACTTTTTAAATAAATTCAGAGAGTTAAAATAATAATAATAATAATTTCATAAAAATGTCAAAAATACTTTTTGAATTTAATTTGGTATATGTACATTAGTTTCCATTGGAGCTAAAAGTAAAGTTTGTTACATACAAAAATGATATCTTGGAAAAAGGTTAATATCAATTAAAGTTCAGTAGGGAAATACTTTATGATACATTTGGCTTTAAAGTGTTTGATTAGATTTAGAGTTATTTGTAATTTGTACAGATATATTATAGATAACTTTTTGTGTGATAACAAATATATTCTTGATATTATTACAAAACTAAGTGATATTTGACAACAATTTTTATACTTTTTCAAATTAAAATATTTGATCTCACTTTTATTTCATTTTTAAGTCAAACCATCCAATAAATTTACTCAGTTCACTAAAATGTACTTTTAGTTTTTCTTTAATAAGAAATTTATTTTTAAAAACATTTCATGTTTTAAAATAATCGATTGTAGTTAGATTCCGGTATATCGGAATCTAAAATCTAATCTTAATAAATAATTTTCAAGAAAATATTTGTAATATTCGAGTGATTAAAACTTTTATACTGTTAAATCATTTATACTGAATTCCCACAAAAAAGTTATCTGAATTTACTTTGATGGATTTAGAAACTAATAATTCTCCTATATAAAGAGTTTTAAAAATTATCAATTTGCTTATAATACAATCTTTGTTCTACACATCCTATACCTACACTGTAGCAAATAGAAACAGGAAATGAAAAGCAGTTGGCAATGAATGATAATAGTGTCAAGTTCATTATTTCTGAAGTCACTGTAAATAATGTTGATACACCGGATACCGTTGAAGTTCAACTCTCATTTGCTTAGAAGGTTACATTCGAGGTGAATTTTGAGTAAATTAGAGTTAATATTTCTAAAAAATTATTTAAATAAACAGTTTCCTGTGTTGAAACAAAGGTTTAAAGTCAAATTGCACAAAAACAAGTGATCAAAATGACCAAATGTTATTCCATCTAATCAATATGTCAAATCCATCTTATTTGGGTTTTATAGGATGACTGGTATTAAATGTAATGATATTTAATACAAAAATTCTATCATCAGTGGCTAAAAAGATTCATGCAATTCTTTTAATAGGAAACTAAAAGAGTATTGAAACTTTTTTTTTATCTAAGGAATCATTGATTTTGTTAATCTTATTTTAATTTTCAGAGGTGCCCACCATTTCAGAAAAGCTCAAGTATTATATCGAAATCAAAGTAAGCCACTAAGTTTTGAGAGTAAATTCACGATTACATAGCGTTTCTTCTACCAAGAAATTTATTCCATTTCAAGAAATGTTTATTCAATGGTTAATTTATTCACACATTTAAACATATTGTATGATATGAATATTTGATATACAACATATTTAGTTTTTACCCTAAAAAAACTAAATATGTTGTTTGATATAAAGTTTTATATAAATTAATATTATAGTATATATTATAAAGGATATATTTGTCTGAAAATTAAAAGCATACATTTAATTTTCTAACTTTTTATAAATAAAAGAATCAGAGATTTTTAAGCACGTATTTTGAATTGTGTATGTAAAAAAAATAAACAATTCTTTTCTTTATATCTTACAAAAAATCGGTAGCAAATAAACATTCGGGAAGTTAGCATAAATTACTTTCAACAACATAATCTTTCAAATTATAGATATAAATCAATCCCTTTAAATACTAAAATAAAAAGTTTTTAAATAAAGTTTCGTATATATTCTTTTAAATATGTTTTATTCCAATTACCAATTTTTTGTAAAATTTAAATTTAAAATTTATATTTCCTCATTATTATTTTAGTGTTCACTGTCAAAGCATAAATGTATGCAGTGTGACTTGATTAAAAGCTATTTGATGCATTATATATCTTAAAATAGTTCATAATATAACCAAATATTATATTTTTAGTGCATTTAACTTTCTTCAAGTCATCATAAAGTTTTGGTCTTTCTGTTGATGCCTTAACCTGAATTATTTTTTCTGGTTATAGATCGCGATATGACAAGAGATTACCTTCGTGTGATTTGCTTCCTCCAGTGCATAAATCCTTCAATAACGTGTGCGCCCTTTCTGCTTCTTCCTCAAATCCAGAGCTGCATTCGTTGGCTGCATCGGCAACACATTTACTCATGAAGGGATAAATTCTGAAAAAGCAGAAGTGCATTTAGTTATCTTTCTTTATTGGTAAAATAATAGCAACAATCCTTATAATTTTAGCAATAAAGAAAGATAAATAAAATAATAATGGTAAAAGAAGTTACCCAGAAAAAAACTCTAGAAAAGCCTTTCAAACGTTAGGAACATTATATCATGATGTAGAAGCATTGTATTATTCAGTTATAATCGATCTTAAAAATACCTTTTGGGGTGAGTATACCCCATACAGAATATTTTAAAGAATTCTTATTTGTTCTTCTGGAAGTAAGAAATGCTTGAAACTTTGAAATTTATGGAACAAAAAAAATTATGCTTCATTATATTTAAGGTATTTTCATAGAAAGAATGTAGGTTTAAAAGAAATATCATTTTCACGTTAAAATAATTATTGAATAATATATATTCTTCAAATATAAATAAGCCAAGATAATATTGATATTCTCTATAATTATTTATAAAATCTTAAGAAAAAATCAGTATAGTCAAGTCTTGTTTGATGAAATAGTTATGAGTTTCGATTAGTAAAGAGGTATACAATAATGAAACACATTTTCATTACCTCTACAAGAATTATTCTAACATTTCTTTTGACGTTACTAATATATTTTTCATATTTCCTTCATAATTTTCATTGATAAGATATTAAAATGTCCTCATTTAAAATCTCATTTTTGTAAACTAGTAACACATTTATAAATAAATATAAATGAAAAGTTTATGGCAGAAAAAGAGTATATCCCTATATTAGACATGAGTTTCAGAAAATCTATGCTTAGGATGGCATCATTATTTTGATTAAGACATGAAAGGATATATTTATTCACCATTTTCTAATTTCAATATCTATTCAACTTTTGCACTATATTTATTTATAAATAGACATTCGGGCATAGAGTGTCCACCTCAACAATAATGTAAGTTTAAATCAAAATATTTCCCCTTACAAAAAAGATTTTTCACTCTACAATCAAAATTGAAGAAGATTTGTGATACTATGGACGCTTGACAATATTATGTCTACCATTTAAGAATACTCATGACTTTACAAAAAAGTGGCCAATCTCTAACATGGATCCATAGACGCAATGATAATCTTAATTCTTATTTACGTGCGATCATTTTGTATCCTATTTACGTACCATCATTTTTGCAGATCATGATTTTTTCATTTGCATTTATTTTTTCTTCAATTTTCTTCACTTTTTTACTTCATATTTCGGGGTTCATGAAACTTGGATTAATGTTTCTATTGAATAATCGTAAATCCTTCAAAAATGGACAAACTGCATTGTTAATGTTGAAATCTCGGATTTGAATAGTTCTTGTGGAATTTTATTCGCCTTACAGCATATAAATCACAAGTATATAATTAGCTTTAAATTCAAATTTCGTAAAGCCCTTTTGCAAGGAGTGGTCATGGCAAAGAACCGCTTTATGAAGCTGCGGCGTTCCAGGTGCAATGCATTTGTCAATCTGTGATTGGAATAATGTTGCAGGAAAAACAATATATAGGTCATTTTGACACGCAGCCTTTATTACCATCGTAACTGAAGAAAGTATATCCATTCTCGAAACGGGATTCGAATCCAGGACCTCCCTATCTGTAGTCAGGCACGTTGACCACTAGACAGGGTGAGCGGCACATACATCAGTTATCTCATAATTATAAATGTGTAATGATAAATACTAAGAATTAGTTCATACAAAATGGATTTATTTTTGTTTAAAAATTATAAAATTTTTTTATTACAATTTCATATTTTGCGTATTTTAAATAATTCTAGGTATCATGAAGCAATTTGAAAATACTTAATTTTTTTTAATTTTTTTAATTTTTGAAATGCCAGATTGTTATAAAGGCATATAAATTTTTCTCACAATGTTTGAAATATTATAAAAAATTTTTCAGAATTAAATATTCAACTAAAAATAGAATTTGGAATGCGTTCAAAATTTTGAATTGGTAAATATGAAAATGCCTAAAAAATTCTTTGTTTCGTAAACTTAGTTCTAACATGACTTGCAAAAGTTTCCGCTTTATAAATAATCTTAACAGAATAAATATTAAGTTCAGAGTGAAAATTTTAGTATACACAACAGAGTAACACATTTTAAAATAAATTACTTACTTGCAAAATGAAGTTTCGCGTAAGCCATGCTTAATGTAAAATTCAATCTCACATGATATTAATTTGGTGTGAAAACAACCCAATTCGCATGCTGCCAAACCCAAGAGCACTGAAAAGAAAAATAGAATTTTCTACCGAACAAAATAATTACATAAATATAGTTTTACTATTAAGGCTATAATTTTCTCAATAATATTTTACTGCTGAAAAATGAACTAGAGTTTAACCTAGATCATTAAAATTCTCTCACATGTCAGTCAGATAAATACCATTATTAGAGGTTTGTCATAAATTTGTGCAGTTGCAGTTAATTTGCTTAATAAATTTAGAATAAATTCCATAAATAGTAAATACTATATATTCAAACTTTACCATATGCAACAGCAAAATAAAAATTATTTTAAATTATTTCCTTTTCCTGACTTTTGCAAAAGTTAAAAATAAGATACAGTATGTGTAGGGTTATATTAGTTATAATATGATGATATTAAAATCAAATTTAACCGAATTTTTTATCTTGAAGAGTTTTCTGTCTTTTATTACTGTTCCAAATTTCAGTTCATATTATTAAATATTTTAAAAAACAATGTATAAAAATTTTTTTCATTTCTTATTACTAAATTGAAAAATTAACTTTTCTTGCAAATCATTTTAAATAGTAATTATTATTTTACAGAAATTCATAAAATTATTTTTAAGTTTTTTTTTGTTGAGCAATAAACTTAAACATATCAAGCATTAGTCAAGATGTCTATACCTAAAATAGCAAGAATAATTATAATTTTCCTAAACAATTAGGGCTTTTCTTCAAAATAAGCATTTAAAACTTAAATAATTACATTATTAAGTTTTATTGTAACTGCTGCTTAAATAAGGTATAATTTAAATGTGTTTAAAGTAATTTCCGTAATTCCCTTTCTTTTAAAATTATGAGTATTTATATGTATATTTTAAATATTGTTGTTATAGTAAAACTATTAAGAAGAGGGAATTCTAAACGTTGGCAGTGAAAAGAATACAATATAGATGCGTTTAAAATGAAGTCAATACATGAATTTTTACCATACAGAATGTTCAAACCGAGCATATTAATTTTTATATTATAAATATTACGAAAATTTACTTAAATTAATAAGAGAAAGCAAATTTTAAGCTTTTAATTTAACTATTGATGGAAAAGTTATATTTTAATGATCGAATTTTAAGTATAATTGATATTATTTTTAAAGGCATGATTTTTAATAAGAAAATTTACAATTAAAACTTTTACTTATTCTAATTCAATTTATCATTCATAAAAATGTAAAATATATTTTTAGTGTTAAATATTAAATTATATACATATATATATATATATATATATATATATATATGTGTGTGTGTGTGTGTGTGTGTGTGTGTGTGTGTGTGTGTGTGTGTGTGTGTGTGTGTGTGTGTGTGTGTGTGTGTGTGTGTGTGTGTGTGTGTGTGTGTGTGTGTGTGTGTGTGTGTGTGTGTGTGTGTGTGTGTTTCTAATTGTAAATTATATTTTTTAAGTTTCACTTTGTTATTGAAATGTTTGTGGCGTTTTTAAATTTACATTAATCATTTTTAGTGAAATTAGATCATGAATAAAAAAATAATTTAAGTGTCAAATTTTCCTAGCTCAACCTTCCTTTAGATATAAATATATTCCCTTCATAAATTGAAATTCATAGAGAATGGTAAATACAGTTTGTTGATGTTGTTGTAGTTGTGGCTTATCCTCCTTTTGTCCGACTTCGTCAGACAAGGTCCATAAAAGATAATCTGACCCGAAGATAATCTGAAACAAAAAGGGGGAAAGAATAAAGGTCCTTCTTGGTGAGTCCCATGCAGTCAAGAACATGTTCAGGGGAGGCCTGTTGGGCTCGGCATTTTGTGCATAATAAGTAGGTCTTTTTCCCCTCTAAAAAAGAAAGACTTTTTGTGTGGCAGCTTTTGAGTCTTGCTATTGCAATTCGGGTGGCTCTGTAGCAGTTGAGACTGAATGATGATCCAGGTTCGCTGCTCCCCTACCAGTGGTGCCTGGATGGGTTTCTCCATTCCTTCGAAATATCACAAACGACTTTGGAATGAAGTTCTGCAAAGGTTAGGACTGTGTGAAAAGGTGGAGAATGAAGGTGGAAATCTACAGTTTGTTGTAACGAGAACCTGTTCCAATCAACTCTCTACACCTATCTAAAATGTGCTTAGGTGTTTCGTAAGAAATTCCTTGCCCTTCGCAGCCCGTTTCTATTACAGCATGATCAGCAGCTTCCAAAGGAGTTGTAGGGTTAGTTGTAGGGTAACATTTCTCTCCGCATTTTTGTCTTCGTTTTGAGGGCAGCTTTGGACTGTGCGTTCATTGATAATCTTTTTTACCATAGTCAGGAGAGTCAATGAAGAGTCAAGATGCCATAGTTTATCTCCACGCATCAAAGTAAGCCATCTTGTAAATAAATTTAAAAAAAAACCAGATTCCTGTACTATAGAAGTATAAATGATGTACATAGTAGATTTTACAATTTAATTTTTTGTTAATAATGGTAATAATTGTAATAAAAATATATAAAATTAGTTTCAGTAAAATTGCTAGGTAAAAGATCACTTGCATAGTATAATGTTTAAAACACAACTTTTTGAAATTTAACTAGGCACTGAAATATATTAGGATTTATTAATAATAAAAAATAGTTTCCCCTCCCTTCATTTTTTGAAATATTCTTTGAAATAGATTGAAATTATTAATTTACGTAGATTTTTTTTCTCTTTTTTTTCCTTTTTTTCACGTCAAAGCCAAATTAGTATTGCTCTTTTCTTAAGTGTGGAGATTTGTGGGTAAATTCTAATTAAAGAATATTGGAAGCGAAAGATATAGAGAAAAAAGTATGATGAAAAACAAGGAACTAAAATTTGCTATGGGGAATGGGCCCTTCTAACCCTACCAAGTGCAGAACCTCCACCGCAATCATTTCCCAAGCCCACATTAATCAAACCAGTAAATAAGAATTAATATGAAGTCATTTACAATAATGCAATCATTAAAATAAAAAAGAAATTAAAAATTTACAAAGGAATTATAAAATTAAAATTATAATTGAAAAAGTAAAAAATGAAAATATAACATACAAAAATTTAAAAACTTAACAAATTTGGAATAAGTAGAGTGAATAAGATGATAAACAGATAGTAAAGTTTAATAAATGAATGAGATTTTTATTCATTTATTAAAGTATATATTATTTAATTTTTATTTATTCATTCAATTTTTTATAAGTTTCTGTTCATAAAGTTAGAAAACTATATTTCTCGTAGGCATAAAAATCCTTAAAAAAATAGAAAAAATGAAAGGGCTTAGCTAAGAAGGTGAAAACGTTGAAGTTCATATTGTCAAAATCAGAAAGAAGTTAAAATGCAAAAATAGGATTAAAAAATAAATAAATAAATAAATATAAATAACATAAAATGTATAAAGATTAAAAATGAAATTTACCTCCCTAGTTTAGGCTTAACTGGCAATAAGAAAAAGTTAATGTCCATAAAGTGGACAATAGTTTTAAAAAAATTGAATTAATATTATATTAATGACTTCTAATGACCTTAATAGAAGCGCGTTGTAAAATTAGAAACTTAGAAAGTAGTCCCATGTCTTTACGATTATTAGGAGCTGAGAAAAATGCTGATTAATATTTAATAAATTTAATTAATTAAAGGGAATTTGGTAACCGATGGACTATAAGAATATGTAAATAGGTATATATATATATGATATAGTATACTATATATATATATATATATATATATATATATATATATATATATATATATATCATAGTAGCAATACATGTACTTAGGGAAAGAATGAAGAACCGTTGGGGGAATTCAGAAAAATACAAATCCTAAGACACACCAATTAAACCATAGATCATTAAATTATAATTATTTTAAAAAATTAAAAACATATTTCTATTCACAAGAATCTGCTTCGAATTAATATAAAAAGATTGGAGTGAAATTGTTAAAAATTTAATTTTTAAGGCAGTTTTAAAATGAAGGAAACTTTTAGAAAAGGTAAAATAAACAAAAATACACGTGAAAGAACAAAAATTAAATTTTTTTAGAAAATTAACTATTGCAGATACATTTACAAACAAAACATTTTTAGAAACCTTAGACTACTCACTCCAAGTTAAACTTTAATTTAGAATAATAGGACATCTAGATCCGAAGTTATTAATAAATAATTAAGAAATTAGAAGAAATTTCTACGAAAAACTGGCAAAAAAACATGAGTTTTTACGTTTATTAAAACTTTAACAACTCCGGATCTAATTGTCCAATCAACACAATATATGTAACAAAATGCACTGAATCAATGCGAGGAACCAAATAATATGGTATCCAGGCACTTACTTGTAAATTTAGCCACTCATAATGAGATTAATTGCTGTCATGAAGTTGCAAATAAGTCCAATGTTTCTGATGTAAATTGTTGAAAATAAAATTTCTTGTTATCCAAACCGCAAAAAATTCCCAAAATTGATAGAGCGATAAGTTTCACACTGATCTGCAGTTCAATGGTGATTAAATAGTTAATTGCAGTCGCTTAATTAACCGTACTGTCAAAGTCACTCAACTCCGTTGCTGAGGGTGAGCGATCGGTTGCTAGGCAGTCTTTGTTAAAAGAGCAGTAGCATCATATTACATATTAGGAAAGTTTTCTCGCTAAAACGCTTATAGTTCCTTTCATTATTCAAGAAATCACTTGAAATTCTTATAGATGATGTACAATGCAATACAGCATCGCGCGATTGATGTAATAATTATTTACTAGACCAATATTTTTACACTAAGATAGCGGCAATGAATCGGAGCTTAGCCAAAACGCGTCTTCCTCCTTCCTTTCATTCTGCTGCTTTTTCCCAATTAAAAACGTCACAGGAAACATAAAAAAATTGTAATTTAAAAGGAGAAAAGTGCACGTTTAATTGTGTTGTTACTTATGACACTTTGACAAGCCAAGCTCATTATGGCGTTGGCTATGTGAATTTAAGTCAGTAGGGTGCGTCTTGCGTTTAACTAGAGTACCACGATGGTGAAAATACGACTTTGCTCTAAACTTTTCCGATAGATGGCACCACCAGAGGATCCATTCCCTCGATTTTGACACTGATCTGGAGTGGGAGGAAATTTTCTTTCAGACCATTAAAACCATAGTAACTACTCAACGACCGACACAGGACTTTCGATTCCACAGATTTAACGAGCATGTTCATCGCATGTGTAATCGGTGGGTCTACGGTGGTCACTATATTACCACGGCCCACAAATTTTTTTAGGCACTTGAAGGCCAAATCAACTTCTCGAAAGTAAATTGAATATTATCTGGTTTCCAAAAAAGTAAAGAGTTAAATCAAAAAATCTAAAAATACTATCTCTGTATTTTTCTGTATGTAAAATATAATGATAAATTCTTGGATATTGTTTTCAAGACATTGAAGCTATGGGTCCAATTATCCCCATCATTACAGGGTGCATGTTTGAAAAGGCGAAGTTAACTCGATTCCTCTTTCCATTTGCAATAAAAAATATTTTCTGAAATGCAAACTATAGAAAATCCTATAATTAACCAATAATTATAGTATACCGTTAGATATATTCCAGTTTATAATGAAATAAACTGTTTGATGCTAAAAAAGATAATTATGAAGGTTTTATTAAATAATTCAACAAATAACATTTAACCTTTTCAGAGATATTCTGATACAACTTCTGGATGCAAGGAATATGACTATAGGACAAACATTTTAGTCCTTGAATGCTCATTATCCTGTCATCTAGATCATATCGAATCCTAATATTTTCATCTCTATCTTGAAGAAAAGTAGCTGAATTTAAATGCATCATAAATGACAAAATAGTCATTTTTGAGCAAATGGTATAAAAATTCTAAATACGATCAAGGAAAGGAAAAGCAAAGAGGATTGATAAATATGAGTTTAATATTTAATAATTCAAGGTTTTCTGCATATTTTTATGATATTAAAGTATAAAGACAAAAATTGTTAGTTACGTAGTGAAATATTTTTAATATTAAATTCTACTTTTACTACTAAATACTGCCAAAATATGATAATACAATTATTTGAACTTACTGCATACTACAATTCCGCTTAAGAAGTGCATGATGAAAATAATTCAGATGAGAATCCCACGTGAGTAATTTCTCATCTTGTACCAGAGATTTAAATAAGCGATATCTCCGGGAGAAGAATTTGATAACAACAGGTGCAACAGAAGATATGAATATCGAGATTCATTGCAAGCACTTTTCTGACAATCTTTACTTTATCAACAAGTCAACCTTTATTTCAGTTTAAATATACTAATATGAAAAAAATAAATAACACGCAATCAATTTTTAAGCATATTCTTAATTATTGAAATTGTGATTGTATCTTTTCATGAATTTGAATGGAACTAAAAGTGATAATTAACAATCTAATTAAGCCTAAGCGTTATTGATAAACAATGATAAACAAATTATGATAAACAATTTAATGCTTTAAAAATTATTTAATCTTAATCTACTATAAATAAAACATAAAATGCTAAAAGGTTTTTCAAAATATATTCCTTAACTTGAATAATAAATTACTGTCTGATTAATTATTTGGATATTAAATTATTGTGTTCATTGTTTCATATGAAATAATTTTGAAATTTTGATATTATAAATATTAATAATAATAAAAAAATCATTTAAATAATTCTAACAAATATTCTTAAATTTATTTACATTCAAATATAATAAAATGATCAAATTTATATTTTGTAATAATATTTCAATCAAAACTGAAGAAGTTAAAAAAGAACCATAGACAAGGCAAAAGGCATCCGTCACAATCAAAATATTAAAGAGAAAGTTAACTTTATAAGAATATGTTTAATTTAATTAAAAAGGCTTAAAAAATTAATTTGATAAAAACAGAACTATTTGTCAAATAAAATGAGTTTTCACAACACTAAACAAATAGATTTTATTTTTTACCCATTAATGTAAAATACTTACAGGTTGAGATAAAAATATCTATATTAGACACAGCACATCTTTTATTACCAAAAGCTTTGTATTTCCAAGTTTACTAATATCTAATGATTACAAAGTTGGCATACATTGGAGTTTTTAGTTTTGAAAAAGAATTCAACTGCCAGCAAGTTTAAATATTGATATAAAATTGACAAATAGAGGGAGATATAAATAAAGTATATTTCTAATATAATTATATTGTCTATAAAATTAATGTCTATAAAAGAGCAGACATTAAATTGTGGGCATTATACACTGTCCATTTACATTAATATGACCACCTGTTAAAAACCAGAATAAACACCTTTCGCTGAGCGGACTAATCCGAGATGTACAGGGAGAGAGTCAATTAAGTTTCTGAAACTATTCACTGGGATGTTGAGTTATGCCAACTCTGGTGCTGTGGGCTGCTGTGTTATATTACGGGTATAAGAATCCATGGAGTGAACAACCGATCGAGATGATCCCACATATTTTCGATTTTTTCTAAATCAAATGAGTTTGCTAGACATGGGAGAGTGATAATCTCATCCTTGTGCTCTTCGAACCAGGAACGTGCACTGCTAGCGGTATGAGACCTCTCAATGTCTTTCTGGTAGATGCCATCATGGTGAAGGAAAAACATGAGCATATAGGGGTAACCATGGTCCGCAAAGCCAGGTGGGTACTCGTATTGATTTAACGTATCAGTGAAGCCAGAGAATTTCAAGAAAATATTCCTCAGGTCCTAATGCTTCAGCCACCAGCCTGGAATGATTTGGAAATGATTGCAGGGTGTTTGCTTTTAAATGCTTCAGGTTGCGTATATCAATGTCCATTTGTGTCCCATGGAGTATAAAACGTGATTCATTGGAAAAGACTACCTATCGCCACTCATCAGACATCCAGTTGCGGTACGGCTACAAATTTCATTCTTCGTCACCCGAAAAGCAGTCAGCATAGGTGTAAGAACAAAGCGTCTGCTTCGAAAGCTTAGGTGCAGCAATGTTGAATTTACAGTAGTTAGTAGAGAGACACTGTTGGTAACTCCTTGGTTCTCCTGGGTAGTCAGTTGCTCAACCGTAGGATACCTATTCGCCCGATTGCATTTCATCTATGACCCATGGTGCACCATTTTCGCCTCATCGCTGATTTTAGATAGTATCATTTTTACATGCACTGTGTATTTTTACCACGGCAGCACGTGAACAGTTCACAAACTTAATCGTTTTAGGAATGCTTCTTAGCATGACATGAGAGCAAATGATCATGGTCTTTGGGACATCATATAAATCACTCTGTTTCTGCATTGTCAACGATTGCAATGCTTCCCGAACCCTCACACCCCCCTTTTATACATGCTCAACTACGCTGTGCTTTCACCTGCCTCCTGTGTTTTTTTACTTAACGTCGACTTCGAAAGTATGTGGTAATCACATTAATGCGACTACATTACGTATAATGATCATGTTTGTCCTAAATATTGTCCAGATTTGTAATTTATGTATTCCATGTTTCAATAAATTGTAGCTTTGTAAATAGTTTATAAAATAAATACAAATATTATTATAAATTAAAAATATTAAGTTAAGGAAGAATTTAATATCATTACAAATTTACGTATAATGCAATCCGTTTATATTTTGAGCGTTGGAAAGGCAAGTTATTTCTACTTATTGACACAAGTTTTCACAATAAATAAACTTAACTTCTCTCATTTAATGTTTCGTTATAAATCTAGAAAATTGAGTAGTGGACTAGAATAAAATTAAGAACAAAATACCCTTTAAAATTTTTCCATTTTCAATTTAATAAGTAAGTTAGCTGAAAATCTACATTTATAAATAAAGCCAAAAAACAATCTCAAGAATGGATACAGACGCTGTGTAATTTTTAAATATGCATTAATAATAATTGTTGTAGCTTTAAATCACCTAGTACTTCACAAAATGTCCTTTGTGTTCTACATTTCACGTCTTTGTTAATAATGATAAACTGGCTTCGGATACGTACGATAGATGCATAACGATACGTAGACACTTCTACCAAATTTGCTTATGATTTTCAACTTGATTAGCATTCTCACATTTTCAGAAAATTTAATATCATTTTCCAATCTATATTCTGAAAATACAAACTCGCTCAGATATTGATAGATTTGTTAATTTTTCATCTGTGGACAAAAAGGTTTGTTTCCTGAATTAAAGTACATAGATTGCTTTTCGCATAATAAAAAGAGGCTTTATCATGTTAACAATATAGTTTTAATAAAAATGATATTTTTTAAAATATAGGCGTAGTGTTTTCCCAGATATGGGTTTTTAAATTAAACACTTTCTACTAGACTTGAAGATTTAATATCTGTAAACCTAACACACAGAATGGATATGTTATTACTTGAGGCTTTTCAAAAATGCAGTCAAATAAAATAAGTTATAAGTTTACATTTTCCTTCTTTGATAGAGTTATGTAGTAGAGTGTTTTTTCATTGCATAATTCTTTATCTTAATGTATTTTTGAGCTAAGTGGGGAAAATTAATAGAAAATCACAGTATGTTACTTAAAAATATTGAATCTATGTTAGCCACATTTTTTTCTTTTTCACACAGTTCATAATAATTTCCTTTTTTAATACTTATATATAGTCATTAAAAAATATGATGTCAAGAAATTGATGTATAGTCAGTATATTTCATAGAGCTATCGTGCTTGGGGACTTGCTCTTGCTAAAAAGGTTAATGTAAGAAATCTCAAAGAATTCAATGGAGAATTCTTCTACACATTATTATTTGTTACAAAGCGTTAAACTATTAGATTACTTTTCTTCTTGCAGGAGCTCCACTTGTTGATTTCGGAGCTGAATATACAAATAACATTTTCGAGACTTAGCAACTGATAGTCCAGAAGACTACGTAATCCCAATCTTCTTTATCCACCTACTTTATAGTTGATAAATTTCTGTGATTATGAAGGCACTATTAATGTCAGATTTAATACGGATTTCTTTATATATGGTAGCAAGATGAGCAACAAGTTTGGCTTTGCATCTGTTCTTACTGGATATTAATCAGAGTTTTATTATTTTAAAACCGTATACCAAATGAATGTAGTTTCTCAAACAGAATTTCTGTGTATTTATTTCGGCGTCAAACGGATCAATTATAATGGTACAACATCTTCAAGGTATTTAATTTGTTCTAATTTCTTTTTCTTCTTTTCTTTTGAGCAATATTACTAGCCGTGACAAATTAGTAACTGAAGACCTACTGAATACCAGTTTGATTAAAAATAGAGGAATTCATATCCATTTTGCTTCTGTGCATGAACATCACAGAATCTATGGAAATGAAAGAGCTGACTTTTTAGCTAAATATGCCTTAAATTTACCTATAGGTGTGAATTGTTAACATTCCAAACATCTACTGGAAGTCACTTCACACAAAGAAGTTTTTAGCCAAATGTTAAATAACAGTACTTTAGGATGCGGAACATTTGATTTTCTCAAGCCCTACCTATAGTGACGCTAAATTATGCTTACGGAACGAATTGAAAATGTTTGGCGTGGCTTTGGCAGTGAAATTATTTGTTTTTGAGAAGTCCAAATAGCTGTTCTTTGCTTTATTTATGCATGTAACATTGAAATTTTAGTGAACTTCTTTAACCCCAGTGTTAAAAATTTGTGGGCCATGGAGAGATTGTATATGTTCAAAATAAAAAAATTAAAAATATGAAAACTATTAAAAATAAAAAAACAAATATTTATCAATAAAAGATTTGGAATTTATTTAGTTCTACTTGATCTTATGATAGTGTAAATTTCAAAACACAGAAACTGAGAGAAAAGAATAGATAAAGTTAAAGGCCAAAATATTTTCAGTAACACCACGAATAGTATGATAAAATGGAAGAACCAGAGAGAGAGTGAGTTCTTTCTAAAGTGTTTAGAAACACACGCACAAGCATTTTATAGTTAAATGAACAGCAACATAAATACTATTGAAATCATGATAAAAACAGGGAAGGATTATAAAAATCAATCATAATGATCGATATAAAAATCATTTTTATATTGATAATTGAGTTTCAAATTATTCCAGCGATTCATAAATTATAATTTTTGTGATATGAAGAAATATGTGTCGCTATATTTTATTTTAGCTGGAAATACCAAAGACTAATTTGTCCTGAAAATAAAACTCTCACTAAATAGCATATTTCATTGGATAAAACAAGCAGACATTATGTGGAGAATTTGTCGATTACAATACTTAACAAATTTGCTTCCTAAATTAATTGAAAGTTTATGCTTAGTAATAAGAACAAAACAATCCTGAAACTTCTTAAATCTGGGTAAAATTAGGAATTATATTGAAGGAATATGTATTTTAATTTCATTATTGACTTCATGTTTAAATAACATTAGTATAAATGGAATAATTGTTTAGTATAATAATATATTAGGATAAATGGAATGAGTTTATATTGTTTATTTAATTCTAATTGATTTTCAATTGTTCTTCTGTCAAGGTGAGTGAAAGCTATCTGAAATAATGACATATATATTAGGTCATCGGAAAGTTCTGTCCGTTGATAAATGACGATGTTATTAAAATCATGTTAAATCAGGATCTTTTCCTGACAGCATCGGAGATCGCAGAAAGCTTAATTCAGCTTAGCACAAACTATTTCGGACCATATTCGGAAGATAGAATTGGTGTGGAAATATTCAAAATGGGTGCCCAATGAATTAAGTCAGAAGAATTTTGATGATAAAGTCATCATATGCACATCTCTGCTTGTTTGGAACAAAATCGATCCCTTCGTGAACCAAATGATAATTGGTGATGAAAAGTGGATGACCTACAAAAAACATTTTAAGGAAAAGGGTATATTGTGCGGAAAATCTAGCCTTTCTAACTCTAAAACAAATTTGACTCTGAATACGAAAATGTTTTGTATATGGGGAGGCATTTGAAGACCAATTCATTATGAGCATTAAAAATTGACGAAAAGCTCATTACCGAAAAATATTATCAGCAAATGGACGATTTTAAGAGAGCAGTCCAAAAACAGAAGCCGACGGTGTTCCAAGAAAGAGGTCAAGAAAAGAGTTTGTTAAAAAATTGCACAAGTAGGTGTCCCATACTCCATATTCTCCGGACTTATCACTCTCCAACAATCTCTTATTTTTGCCCTTACAGAATTTTTTGAAGGATGAAAAATTCATAAATGAAGAAGATATCAATCAAGCACTGTTTTCATTTTTCAAAAATGGTGCATACAAATTGCCTTCACGCTAGTAAGAAGTCATTAATAATAATGGTAATTATATTATTTAATAAAGTTTATTGATAGTAAAAATATTAAGAGAAAACACATAAAATTTTAAAATATTATATAAATCAATTTTTTAGAGTAGACAAGGACTGTTTTAATTTAACTAAATCTAATAAAAAAAAAGCATGTGACATGTAAATTTGTTTTAACTTTTTTAATAAAAAAACTTTTTTTTAAATTTATGATTAAGATATTGAGAAACAGTCAAGAATTTTATGTGCAGATTGTTCAGAGTCAGATCCCACGTTTTCTAATATCGTTACCAGTGAGATGTAAGCGAAATAAAAGTATTGTTATAAATAAGATTTCCAATCGAAAATTAAATTAACTTTAAGTCGGCATAAGAGTGCTTGTATGTGAATTAGATGCCGAAAGGAACGTTTTTCGTATTTGGAATTACTGAACAGAAACAATACTACGAAATTCAAAATATTACTTCAAATTTCTTAAGAGTCACGTTACTACAATAATGTGTAAGTTTTTAATATGCTTCAAAACATATATATTCTTGTTATTATTTTATGTTAGTATCTACCATTTTTTATTAGTTTGATAGATATTATAAATGCGTATAAATATATAAGGAAGCATAATCAGAAATATCATAAACATAATAAAATGCAAAATAAATAAATACAAAAGCTTGAAAGTACATTCAGCACGAAAGCAGTTTAAATAGAATTACTAAAAAATAAATGTGATCGAAGACTAATTGATGTTTGAAACAAACACAGTAAAGCAAACAGATAAGATCATTTAAATTCAACAAACGCACAGATTGAACATACAACTAATCAACAAAGTGAAATTTACAGTATTAAATTTAAAAATTTAAATCATTTAAATTAACATACAGAATGAAAGAAAAAAATGAAAATATTCTTACTAGACTTTTTAGCCAGTGCAGAGATGTAATACTTTGTGATAATATAGTCTACATCCTCTGATGAAGCTCAATATATACACCACTACTGGCCATTAAAATTGCTACACCAAGAAGGAATGCAAATAACAGAACGATATTTATTGGACGCATACATTATAGTGGAAAGAACAAGTAATTAGGTTTACAGAAAATTAGGATGTATAGATCTTGAGAAATCAGTACCCAGAACAGCCACCTCTGGCTGCAATAACAGCATTTATCCACCTAGGCATGGAATTGGAGATTGTATGGCATGCACGGGGATCTCAGTCCATGCAGCTTCAAAACTATGCCACAGTTCATCGACAGTAGTGGATGGTGAGTGATGGCGTGCCAATCGCTCGGCAACCATTGACCACACGTTCTCAATTGGTGACAGATCAGGAGAACGTGCTGGCCAGGGTAACAGTCCAACCTGTTCTGCATCAAAGAAGTTCAGAACAGTACGGGCAACATGCGGTCGTGCATTATCCTGTTAAAACAAAGCATTAGGGAGGCCTCGAAGATAGGTCAGAGCCACGGGCCTTAACACATCGGAAATGTAACGGTTGCTGTTCAAAGTGCCGGTAATGCGAACAAGAGGTGATCGAGACGTGTATCCAATGGCACCACTCCAGCAGATGCGCCAGTATGGCGATGTCCAATGCAAGCTGGCAATGCGCGTTCTCCACGATGCCTCCAAACACGGATGCGGCCATCATGGTCCTGTATACAGAACCGAGATTCATCTGTAAAGATGACGTGATGCCATTCCCGCGTTCAGGTTTGTCGCTGATCGCACCATTGAAGGCGCTCCTGTCTATGACGCAGCGTCAATGGTAGCCGAAGCCATGGTCGCCGTGCAGACAATCTATACTGCTGCAAACGTCGTCGAACTGTTCGAGCAGAAACTTGTTGCCTTGCAAATGACTCCATTTCTCGACTCAGGGTTCGTGACGTGGCTGTACGATCCCTTGTGACCATGTGTATAAGATATCTGTCTTCTCTGCTGTTAGTGATGAGGGGTCGCTGAGATCCTGCATGACGTTCCGTATGATTGTCCTGAACCCATCGTTTCCATATTCTGCTAAAGTCATGGGGTCTCGACCGACGCGAGCAGCAATATTGCGGTACGATAAACCGCAATCCCGGTAGTCTTTAATTCTTCCTCGATCGAAGTCAGACACGTGCTGATAGGCATTTCTTCTTCTTACACGAGGCATTACAACAACTTTCTTTGCCGAAAACAACGTTGAAACGGAAATTGAGTATGAGAAAACTGCTGTCAAATCTCTGGTTTTATACACATTGTAGATGTCGCTATTGTCGCCTGCTTTGTATGAATGCGCTGAAAATCTAATCATTTGCATATCACAGCAAGTTCTACCTGTCATGTAAATTTCACGTGTGTGGTGTGCCGCTTTCCTGGTGTAGCAATTTTAATGGCCAGTAGTGTATATATATATATATATATATATATATATATATATATATATATATATATATATATATATATATATATATATATATATATATATATGTATGTATGTATGTATGTATGTATGAATGTATGGTAGTATATAATGCAGTTAATTATTTAAGATTAAAATATTTATATTTAAGGATATAAATGCAAATTTAAACTAAAGAGGAAAATATAAGAAGTTGTTACTGAAAAGCACTGACTGTAACAAAATGTAAACTTATTGAGAAAAAAATCCAAACTTCAGTAATAGTTATAATTAAAATTATTTTTAAATAAGCTATAAATTTTGAAAAGTATTGAACGATTCTTCATTGAAATAGGGTATTTAAAATGTGAATGGTAGGTTCCTTGAATGTAAATTTCAAAAAAGTATCGGGATAAAGAATATTTAAACTTATAAAATCATTTTAAAATACTTCTGAAACTGAAAGACTGATTCTTCATTAAAATGCATATATAATTAGAATTTCTCTTTTAGAACTTCACAAAATATCCATAAAAATGATAGATTATGATTTAAAGAATTAATTAAACAGTATTATTTATTTTTCCGATGAAAGGTTATTTAGCATAGATCTTTATAATGTGAAAAACAATTTGCGTAGATGTTCAAGTAAAAAATAAATCGAGCAAATGTAATTGCTTCTATTATATTAAACAACGATATAAAATTACTATGTGAAGATGCAACAAAAGATTCTTTGGATTGACATTTACCAAAAGAAAAATGTATCATAAGTGAAGAAAAATGTATCCCGAAAAAATGTATCATCAGAAAAATGTATCAATATATCATAAGAAAAATGTGTTATAAGAGGTTTTTGATGAAAATAAGTCAATTGAAATTTAGGAATTCTTTCATATTCATTTAACATTTTTTACAAAAAAAGATTACTGTGGTTTTTGTAATTGTAATATATTTCGAAATTTAACTGTGAAATTTAACTGAAATTTAATGAACTGTATGCAATGGCGATTGTATGAAGTACCTGGGACATATTATGAAGTAAACTCAGAATGCACAAGCATTCCATTGATTTTAATAAATAAATGATGTTAAATTGAAAATGAAATAATAACTTTTAATTTTGATATTTTTCATCATTGTCATTAATCAGTGAAATAAAATTAATCTTAATACAAGAAAAGATATAATTTTTTGTAATTTCCTTATCCTTTTAAATGCATTTATTGAGCACCATAATTACAGTTGGGTTGAAATACCTCAATAATATTGTATTTAATAATAAATATATACTTCCTTTCATTTTTCCTATCATCAGCCAAAAGATAAACAAGTAAAATAATGTGATAAATATAAAAATGAACAAGTGGGAAAACTTAAGATTCTTTCATTTATTGGATAGCTCTGGATGTGATTAGGTAAAAAAATTTAATATCTTTATTATATAAACCCACGTGTATCAAACATGCTGGATGAAAGGTGTTTTTAAAACTTGAAGCATTTACTTAATATATTGGTATCTAATTTTATTACTGCATTGTATCTAATCCCTGAATATATTAGTTTAAACACCATTCAATGAGAGACAAAGCAATTTTTAGCAAAATTTGATTTTAGGGTGGTTAAATTTTTATTCTCACAAATTTATGTATTGGGTAGCATGAAAATGTTTGGTTATAGCTTAATCTTTGCTTTTTTGCATTACTTTTGTTTATGCAATTGCACAAAATTACATTTGTGTGAATTTCACTTTCTTACTTAGTTTTTTACTTGTACAGTAATAAATGAATTGAGTAAACCACATTCTTTCTAATTTGTTTTAATTGAAATTTCTTTATTTTTCCACTCCTGATAAGTGCATTTTAATAAATTAGGGTACTTCGTAAGTTTCAATCACTGCGACAAACTTGCTTCAACGCTCAGTCCTTCACCACAACTGTTCATAAGTTCGTTTCTGATTTTAGGTGTTGTCATTTGTAATGGTTGTGAATCTAATTTGGATCATGAATTTTGGCTAACCTAGTAGAACAATGAACCAAAATACTTTTATTATGAGTATAATAATAACTGATGCAGTTATGCGAAAAATAATATTGGAATTAATTTCTTTTTTCCCATCTTTTCTTACATAATAACAATTAGGAAAAGAAACCAATTATTTATATGAGTTTCAGCTTTCTAATAGCTTGTGTAATTAGCTAAATTAATTAATTGCTTTTGCGTTTATATCTATAAACCTAATCCAAAGAAATACAGACGTATTGGATATCTTGGATTCATTTCTTGGTGATATAACCATTGTGCATAAAATTGAGTAAAAATCATTTTAAATTTATTTTATTTTCTTGACTGATTTTTTTCTTATATTTGTATAGTAAAATATCGATTATTTTTTGAAAGAATTTTTAATATCCTCTGTCCTATAGTCACCTTATTAAGGTTTTTTGAATGAACAGTTCTTAATGAATTTTGTCTATTTACCCTACTTTGAAATGTAACCTTTGACAACGATTATGAATTTTGAGATGATAATTTAAGATTTAATGTTTTATCCTTAAGACACAGTCTTCTCGAGATACAAGTACATATCGTATCATGCGAGAAAGGTAAAAGTCAATTGTGAATTGAACTAAAACATTTTTTGATTAAAAAATGTAAAATGGATATAAAACTGAACATTTATATGAAATCAAAGGTTTTTTTTAAATACTTTATGCTTTTTTGACATATTTATATGTAATGAGAGCAATTCAGTTCAGTTGAGCTAAAAAAAAATCAGTTTAGATAGATTCGAAAATAAATCAATTTAGTTCTAAAATCAAATCAAGTTATTAATATTCGAAAATTAATCGTTCAATGAATTTCAAAAATAAATCAGTCTCAGGAGATTCAAAAGCAAATCAGCTTAGTTCACGTCAAAAGCGAATAAAATTAGTAATGTTTGAAAGCTAATACGTTTCGTGAATTTCAAAAATAAGTCAGTTTAAGGAGGATTAAAAATTCTCAGCTTTGTGAAATTCAAAAACCAATCAGATAAAAAGTTTTAAAATAAATGCATGTATACATTTAAAAATACACAAATTGGTATACTCATATTTATTCATTACAGAACCATTTAAAAACAATATTTTTTATACAAGGAATACATAAAAGCATAGCATTAAAATATCGATCATTTTATTTACGGTTCTACATTAAATTAGTTTTGAATTTCTAATGAGAGTATTTTTCTGTTAAATATTTAAAATGTTGATTTTGCATATACATTCAACATATTCATTGGTGTGATTAGTCTCTAAATATTATTCTTTGTGAATATTTTTATTTAATTTATAATCCTGCATGGGAGTCAATAAGTTAATTCAATAATTTCGGCATTGAATTATACACTATTAAATAATTCAATTTTTCTCAAAAACTTATTTTAAATCTTAATTATCAGAACATTATAAGCATTTAATGTGAAATGGATTGAAATTCCGGTACACACATTCTTATTAATTTGTTAAAAATATTAGGAAAACAATTTTAATATTAGCAGTATAAAAATGCTTTAGCCCAATTAACTTCAAAATAACCAAAATTCACAATATTAATAAACTTAAATAAATACACATCAATTTTTGTTTACATTAATTTATGAATGTCCTATTTGATAACTAAAACAAATAAAAACATTTATTTTTTTAACATGAAATAGAAAAAAGTATCCATGAATTATAGCAAAATGTAGACAAATGTAAGGAAATGTATTGGATGTTGTTGGAATAGCAAGGAAAATCATCAAAAGAATGTTAAATCAGTTCAAAAAACACATTTGTAATACTTCGACAAATAGAAGCTTATCCTTGCACGCGCAGCAGACAACGGTAGCTATATTCTGTTAATAAGTGCTTATTGAGACGAAATACTTATATTTATTTTAATTTGAAGAAAATTTCTTTTGGCATCAGAATGAATATTCTTTAACCAAACAACCTAGAATAGGTTTTGATACTGCGTATTGGATGGCTTAAAAGATATTTCTGTATGTCCAAAAGATATAGGAGAATCTTTTACTTATGTAAAGACGCATTCTATTTCTAAACGGTGGAAGTTAAAAATAATTCCAAACCATTCGGCTTGACAAATCTGCATGCAGAAAACAGTAAAGCAATATACATTTCCCATTTTCATTCAGTTACTTGAATCAAGTCCAGTACTATCCTTTCTCAACAATGGTATTACCACTAAACCTCTAGGATCCTGCATCCAAAATATGCTTCAACAGAGTATTGTCTGTATATGAAAGAGCAAGACCTATCTCTCCTTTGTCAACTGAATATTCTACCTGAAATGATTCTCTATTCTAAAGAATATTGTGTTATCACAAAAACAACGCTTATGTAAGTTTCAACAAAATAGTGTATATGCAAGTAGCACAAAAGTACAAATTTTGTTTACCTTAAAACAACACGTGAATCGCAAACAGTATGCTGTAAAAGAGATGTCTCCGAACCACAGCTCGCCAGTGTCATCAATCTGGCCTGCGACAGTGAATTGATCACTGTTACTGTAATAAGTTGGATAAGAAACACAGAAAGATTATAACTTGGCCGGGTAATTTTGTGAGGGAAACAGAATCGCACATGTACGTATAACGATTTTTGGAATATATATACCCTGAATCAAACATTTTTATCCTGAAAATCCCTCTGAAACTGGAAAGCTAAATTAACGTGAATGAAACTACTTGTAAAGCAATACTAAGGAGATTCATGTGATAGTGATCTTTCACTGACAATAGTTTGTAATTAGGGGTCATTTTTACTTATACCAATTATTAAAAGATATTTGAAGATTAACTTAGATTTGTGAACATTTTTGGTGTACTTCATTTCGGAGAGTGTTTGCTCACACGAGTAAGTACTGCCAAAAATAGAAAACAGCCCACGATCAAATTTATGTAAATTATCAAATTGTATCAGTGGAAGACTCTTATAAAACTCAAACTGTGTCCCACTACAATGATATTGTTTAAATATACTAGGCAAGCTTTGCAGAACAATCCTCTTAATACTGCCTCCATAAGAACCTCGAAGGTTGCCTAAATGGAATTACATTACACTTCCGCCCTTGATTGGGGTAAAGTCTGTCTTTTCTTTATTCTTGGGGTGTATTTCTACTTGCCAATGTCCACTTTTCAAATCAATTGTCGAAAGACACTAGTTTCCCGAAAGTTTGTCCAAGACAGTCTAGGAAGAGGATAACTGTCTTTCTTTGTAACATTATTTAATTGGTGATAGTCAACACAAAATCTTGTAGAGGCGTCTTTATTGCAGAGCAGGACGATGGAAGAGGCCCAGGGACTTGACGATAGTTCGATGACGTCATTCTCTTGCATGTCAGTAAGGAGTTTTTACTTCTTCCTGGCAATCCATCGGCATACAGTACTAGTAGAAGTATTCTACTCTTGTTGAAAAGCCTTTCAGTTCAACACCCAATCCACCTCCAGTGAGTCCCCTCGCATGTTGGTCTCCCTGGGAATGAGGTAGCCGACGACCTTGCAAAGGCTGCCGCCAGTAATCCTTTGAACCTGGAAAATCGCATGGCACTAACACCATCAGAGATCTCTTCCATTATTAAGAAACTTACTTCTAAAACCTGGGCTGATCCTCCTGCTCTCTCTTGGTACTTCTAAAAACATCCTGGAGCCACCACAACATTTAAGGACTCCAGAGTACATCAGACGACACTGTCTCGACTTTCTACTGGCCACTGATCTTTGAGGACGGTGAAAGAAAATACCCATCATGCACCAAGTGCGACAATTCTCCATTTTGCCCGCAACACATCTTGAAGTGCTTGGGGTTTTTTCTTGAAGAGGCTGTGAAAAGTCCACATCTGCTTTTGAACTTTTTGGCTATCTATGATCTCATGGATCTGGTCTAGTTCCACTAGTCCAGATGGGGATTAGTTCAACCACTCACCACCATGAATCTTGTTCGTCCAACTTCTTTAGATGTTCTGGAATTGTTCGATCAGTTTTTCCGCAGCTCACCTTTGTTGGCTGTCTAATTATGCAACCTAAAGTAGCTGAGCACTTAATTCATAAGGAGATTTCGTCGAGTACAGGTCATTTCTTTTATTGATGCAGCTGATATGAGCACATGTTGCTAACACTTTCTTAATTACCTTTGCTTCATCATTTGCATAAGATGAAATTTCTAGAAAGTTCCACAAGCGTTGAAGCTACCAGTACTCTTTTTAAGTTATTGCTACTGTCACGAAAATCTTTCATGCCATATCAGAAGTTGTAGTCTTCGTCCATTTTTCCATGAGTTAAGGTCCATGAGTATTCGGTGATTCTTGAAGATTTGACTTGCATTTGGATATGGTTTTAATTTGATTATTATAAATTAAATGTATTTTGGCAACATTGGATTTTGACTTATATATTTTAGATTAAATTCTACTTCTTTTATTCTGGAATAATATTTTGTTTTGAACTTTTGGTATGGCTTTGGAGTGAACTAGCTTCTTTTTAAGACTATGTCTTGGGCCATTTCAAAAAAGCCATAATTTGGGCCAATGTGGTCAACAACCCCTGACGAAGCTGGCCATTTTGGTACTTCATTCCATTTTATATCTATCTTTCTTTGATATTTTTTTTTTGAAATTTTTCCAAGTATTTTCAATATATTGTTTTCTATTTAGTATTTTCAATGTATTTTTTTCCATTTGGTATTTTTATTGTATTTTATAAAATCTACTATTAACAAAATTATAGTAATTCTATTATAGCTGCCTTTGCGCTGAATGTATTGTATATATATATATATATATATATATATATATATATATAATTCAGAAGCTTCCAGAGGAAATTAAATAAAAATTGCAAAAAAAATTTTAATTAGAAATATTTGATAGGTGTTACATTAAAAATTATTTAAATAAACAAAATGTATTTAAAATATTTTGTATAAAATTGAGGAAATGATTTGTCCAAAAAAAGTGCTGCGAATACAAAAACATTTTAATCACAACAATTTTAAGTAGATTTATTGCTAAGATTCTGATTTCTAATTTGGCAACAAGGAACACAGTTTCTTCTGCAAAGCTAATCCAGTTCCGTAAAGTGCATGGTAAGCCCACTGAGCAATGCTGTTGCATTCTTTATCGATCTTTGCGTATAAACATTCTTTTATTCGGTCATTCCATCTAAAATATGAATTTAAATTGAATTGTTTGTATTGGTGTGAATTTGTGAGAAGAAAACGGTGATGATGACAATATGCAAATCATTTGTAGTGGCAATTAGGTTTAATTTACCTGCAATGTATTCGGTTTGTTTCAACAAAATCGAATGGATCTCTTCCAGGTTTATTCAAGTCTTCGAGCATGCCTAGGACACATTCTGTTGAATTTAACAAGATCTTTAGTCCACAGTGATTATCGTTTTTGATTGCTAAAAAATATGAAAAAATATATAATTTATTTTGTAAGAAAATCGTACATAATGGAAAATGCTTTCTAAGTAAAAAAAATCTCTTAATAGAGGTTTCCAAGATATAAATATTTTATTTTTACTTAAATTAATAATTTTTAAATTCTTAATTATAATAAAAGTAGATAAATTCAATTTTCTCTTCCTTAAAAGTAAACTGTAAATCATTATTTTTTTTAATTCATAGCTTTACTTAAATCATATTTTCAAAGTCTATTTAAAATATATTTTTTAAAGTCTGTTTGCCCAAAATCTTACGTATTTTTAAATCATTCATTTAAGAAACTTTGGAACCTTGGACCCTGTTCAAGTTTATTCTATATCCTTAATAAAGGGTAAATACAGAACTGTCCAAAAATTAATTATTTGTAGTTTTTCTGAATTGTAAAAATATCATATTGTTTTTAATGTAAATCCATAATTTGTTCACAGTTTATAGCTACGTATCATCATAAAAAGTATTATTTAAAGTAGTACTTATAAATTTTTGATAACACATTTCCAATTTCATATTAATTTAGAGAATTATACTTTTCACACAATTTCTAAAATAGCATCGAATTGAACAGGTAAAACACCTTCTCACCATCATTAAGGAGTGTTCCACTTCTGCAAAGTTCTGATACTGTTGTCCAAGCTTTGTCAGCTTCTGCCTCGAATCCCGTTTCGCACGCATACGCTGCATCTCTGGTACATTTTGCCATACTCGGGTGCATTCTTACAATAAAAACATAGCTTTTTACCAAGATGATTTATAAAACCAATATATATCCTAATATTCATCAGATTTTAGGTTATGAACACACAAGTTGAAATATTAAAAAATAGAAATTTTTTTTTACTTAAGACATGTAAAATAATTGCTACATTATGTTTTGTTTTCATTTGAATCAATAGTGTGAATTCTTGAGTGTACTCCACCTGATTATTTATTTTTAAATAGAAAAGTTTTTATTTTATTATTAATTTCCATATTTATATAAATACTTTAAAAGCTTAAATGTTTGAGTTAATCAAATTTCATTTCAGAATTAGCATTCAAAATAAAACCATTTCTGTTTTAATTCCTTAATAATATGATATTGTTACATATATCTGAGAAATGATTGCTAAAAATGCATAAAAAAATAAGTAGTTATATGTGTGGATGTATAAACATTTAATTTCTAGTTATTTGATTAGTTGTAAATATCTTTTTAACTTCATTAATTAAAATTTACTTTACAAAAAAGAAAAGTTTCAAAAATCATAAAATAAATTCTGGAAATTATAAAATATGTAAATAAATAAATTATTGTTAAAAATTAAAAATAAACAATTTAACTATTCTTTGTCCTACTAAAAGATTAAATAAATAATCATGAGTAATTATTTGATTAGTTAAAAATAATTTTTTTATTTTCATTAATTATAATTTAAATTACTTAAAATGTAAATTCTTGGAATTATAAAACTTATTATTTTTTATTAGGAAACCAAACTTTTATCTTTACAAATTTGAATACGTAAAATTATTAATTAAAAGAAAAGAAAATATTTTTCATTATGAAGAAAAAATACTGCTAAAAGTTTCATTATATTGAAACTGTAAAATTATTTTTTATGAAATTTCAAGTATGATCAGAACTTTTGCTATAATAATAGTGTAGTTCTTAAAGAACGTTAAATTTATTATTTTCTGGAAAATACATGTTATTTTAAATAAATATTGCATATTACTTTTTTCAGCTTAAATGTTATTATTAGGTCTGGAAAAAGTTACATATTTATTAAATGAATAACCTAAACGTATAAACTTTTCAATAATATGCAGTATTTTTTTATTAGTCGTTTATGTTATTTCTTATTTCTCTCAAAATATATGAGTATTTTATTAAAAAAAATTAGGAGTATTTCGTGAAATTGCATTGAAAAATAGGATTTTATTTTTATGTTTCATATTTATTTGAAATCTTCATGCTACATTCGGATAAGTTTGCTTTTTCCTTGTTTAAGAAATTTCTACAATTAAATTGCTTAATGGATGTTTTTTTTTCCGTTTCGTCTTAATATTCTTCCATTTTCAAATACATAATTTTTATTATTAATCAAAAACCACTCATTTTAGGAAATTTCCTATGAATAAACATTTTCAAACGATGTTATTCATTATTTTTCTGCTTAATCTGCTTAAGCAAAAAACAATTACAAACGTGGCATGATAAATACATTTAATTTTTTCTACAATAAATGTACAAATAATATTTAATTTAACAATGATAATTTATAGTTAAAAAATTACATTCTAATTCATAAATGTTTTTACAAAATTGATTTAAATACATGGATATTTTTAAATTACATTGGGCTGTTTGCAACGGTATTTTAATATTTTCATAATATAAATTAAAAATTCACCTCAATTTAAATTCACAATCAATTTTTTTTATTAATTGGATAGTTATTCAACTAAAAGTCGCTTATGTGCCGAACATTATTTTCCTAACGTTTGATAAATAAAAGACTTTGTTTGTATTTAAAAATAATTTTATGTGTCTTACACTGTATTTTTCTAAAAAGAAATTTTTACAATTTCACACTTACTGGAATTTGATCGATAAGTGCATTTTCTTATTTTCCAATGCAGGAAAGGCCTATTTAATAATTAAATTCACATGCGAAATTCAATTCATTAAACATGTAAAATGACCATATTCAGGTTTTCTCTTGATAGACTTACTAAAATAAAATTTGTCGTAAAAATAAATATTGCAATGGGCATTTACAATGAACTTTACAAGTATAAAACAGCGTAAATAATATTTTGTAAAATTTGCACTTGTTTCTGCCTAACATTCTCTGTTTTTTATTTGCTGTGCATTATTTAATTTGTTACAAAACAAAATAAAAGTGCACATTAGATGTATGCTAGACGACACTTCAAACTATTTTGCCAGCTGGGGAACTAAACCTGATTGTGGTCGCAATGTGTTCCAAGTGAAATGATACCTCTGGGGGTGGCAGGCCAAGTATTGGGGTCTTCTGCTTGGTCCCTGCTTCAAAATCACGAAGACTAACCCCCAATCTTCTATCTTACTAGTGGAGCCCAATTCAGGGCTATATACAGGGAAGCATGCTGGTGCAACAACAACAACAACACT